>JAGPOW010003395.1:10355576-10367405 GCA_030014935.1 Caiman crocodilus | reverse complement strand
GGGGTATGCGAGACACAGGCAGGGGGTAAATGGGTACCCCAACATACTCCCTCTCACCCTCTATTCCTCTCTCTCACCCCTTCCTCCTCTCAAAACTATGGGAAAATATTTGGTACTTTAAACTCCCCAGCAATAATTTGCTAGCCCAGGTACATACTTGAATTGTGCACCCCTGGTGTAAAAGGTAGCATCCCTACCCACACCAGAACAGGCATCTGTCATATCACAACCTTATGTACACAGCCCTTCTTCCAACATATGGCACACATTAATCTGTAAATATATAATCCCCTGGAAAATCGAGTGTTGGGGTACTTATTAATATTTTCAGAAGTGAGGGGGTGCCTGCTACTTAAAAGGCTGAGAAACACTGCTCTAGAAGGCCTAAACCACTAGATAAGAGAATCATTGCTCTCTCCTTTTCAACCTTTTTTTGGTACAACAAATCTTGAACTCTTCTCTGCAAAGACTGAAGAAATTTCAAGAGGAAAAAAAGTATTTCCCACTCAAGAACTGCCTATAAGTATGGCGATTATGGCTTCCTTCTGGACGGGTAGATGTGTTTGATCATCACATGAGAGGGGCACTCTCTCTGCCAGCTTGTCTTGCAAGTGCCAGCTGCCACTGGAGAGCCCAGGCCCCTCAGTGTGATTTAGGTGGACTGTCTCTGAGGGAGACTCAAAACACGTCAGAGGATGTAGGTGCTAAGGTGGGTTGATGAAGAGGTGCTTCTGAGGATGCACAAAAGCAGAACTTCAAAGTGCTAGGTAATTTTTAAGGTTAAAAAAACCCCCAAACCCTCTCACACGTGCTTTAGGAGCTTCGGGCCCTCTGGGATTTGGCAGCATCTGAACTAGAATATTCACTACCATAATTTTGGATCTTTTACCTTAATCCCACTTCGGTCATTCAAGTCCTTTACTTAGATCTGGCCATTAGTGCTGGTATGCCCCCCTCCCCCTTTTGGTATCAAATCTGGAAACATATTGACCATGCTTAGCCCCAGTTAGACTGGGGTTTGGACAATGAATGTCTAATGTGCTTCAAAGGGAAAACACTACAGAAATGTTATATACACGCATAAACACAATGGAGTCTGTTTATCTAATAAATAATGATGAGAATACCCCTCTTTTATTTCTGTTATGGGAGAATATAGTATTTATGCTGTTTGTCAAACATTTAGACCGACCCTGAAGACATGACTTTTCAAGTCCAAGCCCAGATTGTAGTTGAAAAGTAGTTTTTGTTATTATTAGTTTAGGGGGCTAACATGTTTGGGAGGCCTTGCAATGGGCCTGATGATATGGATTTCATTCGGAAAGGAGCCGTCTCTCAGGAGAACAATTTAGCATCACTTCATCAGATTCCCAGCTAAATCCTAATCCAAATTAAGACACCAGCTGTTTGGTCCAGCTTTTCTGTCATGACACAATCAATCTGATGAACTTTCAGAAAACTTGAATTACTTTGCCTTGCAGATTACAAAACAATGAGCGCACCAATAGCATTTTATAACCCATATACCCTGCCCTGTTACTTAACACTTAGCATTATAAATAGCCTTGAAGACAGTCACTAACTAACCAAAATGATTCCATTTAATAGCACGAACAAACAATAAAATAATTGGAAAAGATGTAACTGAGTGAAGTGGCGTATAGTGTTTTTAAATAAAAGGCTGCTTAATTTTAATTCAATCACCTGAGGAACAATTAACAGACAAAAAGGAAGAATGTAGCACAATAAATTACACATACACAACAATTTATTGTCAGCGTGTAGGTAGGATAACTTTGAATTCCTGCATGTGTTTCATTTTACAATCATCTCCTCTATATTTTTTCTTCAAATAGATCTGAGGCTATCTTGATCCTGTAAGGGAGAAAAGTAGTATAGGAAAATCTGTCTGGGGTAGATTATTTCAAATGAAAAATGTAGACCATTTGTTAGAAATAGAGACACACCTGCCTCATTGGTGTGTATAATATTAAAATTGAAAGCAGCAGCTACATTATTTGTGTTAAAAATAACCACAGTTCTGTCTTCTCACTTTCATGCTCCCCCTTCTCTTCCCTTCCCCTCCCCATTAAAATGATCTTTGCAGTCTCTGAAATACTGCTGTGTTCAAGGATTTGGACTCACCAGAGGACTTACAGCCTCACAGAAATAAGTACCTTCAGATTGCGTCGTACAGCTCGCAGCTGGTTTTTGACAACAGGAACACGAAAAACAAGGAGGAGCTAAACAAACCCAATGTAAACCTAAGGGGGAAGTATCCACTTGCATATATTGCAAAAATCAGAATTAAAAGGGAAGAAACTGCCCAATTAAACCGTGAGATGAATCGAGATGCGTATCATGTTGCTGCACGGGAAGCCAATCCAAATAAAGCAGATCAAGAGTTTGAGCTAAGGCTCTTTCCCACCAACTTCAAAATAGTAACAAAAATAAAAGGTTTAACCTGTAAAGCACAGGTCAGAGATCTTTTGCTTCCATTCATTTGTTTTGTGGTTTGAAGCTTTTAACTGCAACTCTTACTAGGTTTTCAGAGTGTAGCTGAATATGCAGACTAGGAATCTAAAATGTAATGGAACAAAATCCTATCCTAGGCCTTAGCTGCTTTTGCAGCATTAGGGCAACACCATTAAATCAACCAGGGTGAGTAGCCGAAAGCTCAGCATAAAACAGTGAGGCCTCCTTACAGATCGTGCTAATATTTTCTGCACTGGGGTTGCAGGTGGCCCCTGCAGAGTTTAGATACATCATTAAAATATGCCAGCTGTCTGTTAGTTCCTGGAATCCTTCCCCTCCTTACCTCTGCTGCACTAGAACTACACCCAGTTTTACTGCAATTGAGACCTTAGTACATGTGATACAAAGCAATGCCACGCAGATACTCAGGTTAGCTTGGCATGTACTAGCTATAGAAAGGGAAGTAATATAACACATTAGCAAAACACTGGGTGTGTCTACACATGCAATTAATACGAAGCAATAAACTTAGTAGCAATTTGAGCCAAGGTAAACTAGTCCTGGGTGCATCTGAATGTGTGCCCAGGACAGCAGCAATTTGAGCCAGGACAGAGCAGGCCTGGGCTAGCAAGGAGGGTCAGTCCCAAGCAGCGTTGGAGCTGGCTGGAGTACAAAGGTGCTCTGAAAATGTAGAGCTGTGTGGCTAAATGGCAGGCAGGAGTCTGGCATCCAGCTGGGCGGGCTGACCAGGTACAAGTTATGCTCAGGGCCAGTGTCTATGCATGCTTTTAATTACAGCAAATAACCCCAGCGTAAGATAGTAGTACTATCTTTACTGTGGCATTAATTCATTTACTGAAGCCTAATGCTGTTGCACATATAAATAGTGACACTTTATAGCTAATTAGTCTACTCTGCAGTTAAGCCCATGTGTAGACAAGGCCACTAATACTCTTCTTTTGGGCAAAAGTACTCAGGTTGGGCAGAGCCTTGTGCTAACATGATTATGATATTTCTGGTCCTGGAGTAAGCCATTGTACCTCTGCACAACACTGCCTTGTATTGTGTAGACTCCAACATGTGAGTTAGCATGGAAACAACCAGCTTGAGGTATCTCTGCATGGCATTACACTATGACTGGTAAACTCATTCTTTGTATCAAGATGGGTGAAGAAAAGGACTTATACTCTTTCATATTTAAGGAAGTGGGTACAGCCCATAATCAGGCTGGCATGGATCTTGTGAATGTGTCAATCCACAGAGAAAAAATGGGAAATATAAAGATAGTGTAAAATGAGAAATTCAAACATCTTCTGAGACAGATATTTTAATGTCAAAAAAATCTTTCAAGTAATTCAAGGTGCACTCCAATATTTGCTATCAAACAACTTATCCTTATGGACACCCACAACTCGCAAGAATACAAAAAAGTATAAAATAAAATAAAACTGTTTACAGCAAATACAAATGTCTGAAAATCTCTCCAAAAAACCTGTTTATACAAATAGTTATAAATTCTTTAATATTTTGTACAACTAGAAGGTGCACAGAATGGCATTCAAGCGGTCAGTGTAGGCATAAGTCTGTATCAAAAGTTTAAAATTGTTTACTTGGGATAATGGAATAGTTTAAAATGCCATAAATTAAAATAAGTTAGTTCACATTTTTCCAGCACTTATGTACATCAGTCTCTAATGTGCTCTTGAAGCCTGCTTTAACAGTTCCACATCTTTCCGTCGGTTCACATTCCCTCTGGTGCAGCCATACTCTTCCAGTTGTATAGGTATAAATTTTTCAATTTGATCTAGCCCCTGTCCAGCAGGACTGGTAAACAGCTTAGTCCAGGATGGCTTAAAGTTTCCTCTGAACCCCAAGAATGCTATGCTGCCTGCAACAGAACACATTCGGAGTTACAGAAACAGCAGGTGAAATGGGGAGAGAAAAGGGGAAAAAAGGGTCAAATCTCACTACACTCTACATACAATTTACAAGCAAAGGAACAAGAAAGCCTCACTGAGAAATCCCACAGACACATGCATATTGTAGTAGTCTCAACTCTACATTAATGCCCCACCAAAAAGTAGTGTGTGTTTTATGTTAAAAATTATATTTTTCCCTGACAACTTCCTTCATCATACAATAGTTTGACAGCCTAACTGGAGAGACAACTTAAGTGAAAAGGTAAAAATATTGACTTCTCATAAGCAATTTGAAAGCAAGCTATATGTAAAAATTAAACAAACCCTTATTTTGAAGATACGCTGGTTTGGCTGTCCCCAGGGACATTAAGGCTTCTGAAATATTAAGGTTTCTTATATCCCCTCTTGTGCTCAGTAAAATTATTGACCTGTACCAGAAAAAATGAAGATGGAAAAATCAAACATTTACCCAAACATTTAACACAACTGCAAATATGAATGGTCTATTTCCCATGGAAGCTGGCTTAAGAAACTCATTATCCTTGTAGCATTACTGTATATCAAAGTAATTAGGGAAGGGGGGAAGGAATGAAAAATGACCTATTTAAAATATCATCCGTGAAAAAAATTGACCTTTAATAGTTAACCTTTTCTTTTGTAATAAAAATATCACTGATAATGTTAAAGATTACAGAAAAAGTCCTTTCACTAAAAACTAGGATTTTGTGACAATGTAGTAATATTGTCAATAAAGACTGGTAACAATATGTGAAAGTAAAATGATTTATTTTGAAACATTAGAAATTAAAATTCTGAAACTGCAGAAAATTAGTTTTTCTTTTTTGACAAGCTCATGGTACAGCAACGCCACCTGCTTAAGAACGAGTTTATTAATGCTTTGCTGCCAGTGTATCATAGAAGTAAATCCTTGATTTATTAATGTGATGTTGCAGCTGGCAAAGCAAACAAAACTCTGGCTTGCATCTACTGATGTATCTCAAGAAAGACCCGGGAAGCCAACCTCCCACTTTACTTGGCCTTGGTGAGGCTGCAACTGGAGTACTGCATCCAACTCTGGGCTCCACAATTCAGGAAGGGGATGTGGAGAAGTTTGAGAGGGTTCAGAGGAGAGCTATGCATGTGCTCAGAGGACAAGACAGCAGGCCTTATGAGGAGAGCCTAAGAGTCATAGGACTGTTCAGCCTGGAAAAACACAGGCTCAGGGGTGACTTGATGGCAGCCTATAAAAGTATATAATGCGAGTGCATCACGAAGTGGGAGAATGTCTATTCACCAGGGCTCCCCAAGGGAAGACAAGGTCCAAATGGTCACAAACTCCTGGAAGCCTGTTTTAGGCTGGACATAAAAACTTATTTACTGTCCAAGTCCTCAGGACCTGAAATAGACTCTGGACACTTTCAGGAAACACTTGGATGCCTATCTTAGTTGCTGGGATCATTTGACCCTAGCTGACTTCTTGCCCCTCAGACAGAGGGCTGGACCCATGATCTTGCAAGGTCCCCTTCAGCCCTAATGCCTATGAAATATTAAAGCATTGTAAATAATGATTTCACACAACTTAGGGTCCTTATGAAACCAAACTTTGTGCTTCCCACCACCTCCTACCACTACATAATGTATAGTTAATAAAGGAACCTTTGAAAATATAGGTGGGACATATTTTGGGAATTTATTCAAAATGTTTACATTCAAATTGCTTAATTTTTTCAAAGCTAGTATAAATATAATAAAGGACAGTTCAGCTTCTTCTCCTTACACTACAGTCTAAAAAATGTTTTTCAAATATTAAATGAGCTATGGCTTAAGTACCCTGAGGAAGCACTCCCCGGAGCTCTGTACTGCAATGTAAAGCTCACCATACATTTTGCAAATAAATTAACAAGTTTACTGTAATATACCTTTGTGGTATTCCAGTTTTTAGATACTCCTCCACACGTTTAACATCTGTTTGAGGAAACAACTTTTTTTCTGCCACTGTGCCATCACAGGCATCAACTACTACAGTGAATACACCAACATCATTGAAAGGATACCTACTTCCATTGACCTGAAATAAAAGCAGAGAGGGCAGAAGACAATGACAGAGAACGAAAGCTACTGCCTTTTTTAAAACTTCCATTTGAAAACACATCAATATTCTGCTGTACACATTAACTGTCAGAGTCATCAAAAGGATTTATATTTAGCCGAGTGCATCATCCATAGTCTGGTTACATACTACGTGACACTGCATTCCTTTTATCTTATTGTAGCATAATCACACTCAGTGTCACTTATCTGTAGTACATTAGATAGTTCCTCTTGATCTCTTTTACCAAAGGCTCCTTATCAAAAAGGAAAAAAAATCCTATAAAAATATCCCTTAAAAGTTTGCAATAAATAATTTCCCATAGTGCAAACAAACAGCACACATGACCATATTTTCATGTTCATAGCTGTGGCTCTCAATCTTGTCAGACTCAATGAAGTACAACCTCTTAGCTTTCACTTGAACACCAGCGCAATTTCTTTGTTGCAAAGAATTCAGAAAGACCACAAGCAGTCATAATGGATTCCTATATAACATTTCTGGCTTTATCATGAAAATTGTGTGTAGACGTTTGCACACCTGGCAGTGCAAGTACTGCACAGCACTCTTACAAGTTATCATGGCACCCTGGTTAAGAATCACTGGTTCAGAGTTCAGAAGGCTGTTTACTTTACCAACATGGTTGTATGATGTCGCAAAGCAGTAATATAAATTAAGATTTAAAACCTGAGATATGGAGGGTACTTGCAAATCTTTAACTCCAGCACCCTGTACAGTTTTCTTTTGGCTCCAGAAAAATGTCGACAAACCACATGCAGTGCAACAATCATATCACTACACTTATCACTGAGTCAAAGTAAACAAACAAAAAATAATTAAAGCTTTTCAGTTCTACCTGTAGTTTTAAAAAGGTCTTTAAAAACAACTTGGAATGAATGGTATAATTAGGTAAATATTCTGTCAGTGGAGAAATTATTTTTTATTTTTACTCAGTCTATCAAAGTTTAACTAGCATATACATATGATCAAAGTGATTTCATCAGGAACCTGATGAAGATTTTAAATCCTTTCTTGTTCTCATGCTTTTCAGCCAACGTTTAAAAGGTGCTAGATGTTAGGTTCCAAAAATCCCCATTTAAGTAGATAAGTACATGTCCCGACTGTCAAAACTACAAGCTCCAATTTAATTCACTGGAAGTAGGTGTAGCCTTCATACAAGGCTGTAGAAATGTGTAGCTAGTCTGATTCAAGGTGCTAAAAGAAGACCAAATGATAACTTACAGAGATAAACGATTGATGACCACTTCGTAACTCTGCTTTACTGAGGGACTGAATCTGCACAAAGAGGTAGTTTCTGTGAGGATCACTGGTGAATGGCATCTAAAATAAAAAGAAATAAAAAAGTAAGACACAAATATTTAGATACTAATTCTTACCCATACATATTGGATTCTTTTATTCTCTACATTATACTCTTAAGGAAAAGGATTGTGTTTTGTTGTATATCCATATATCGCTTAGCAGGTAAGTGTTATTGTAACAGAAAATAATGCATGACAGAAGAAAAATGAGAAGCTAATGGAACCAAATTCTCACAGCATCTTACAGACTTGCTTCGGGTTTCAACTTCTGAGCCACTTCTCTATATGAAGTAATATAAACTTTAGAGGGAAGAAGCAGATTAGCAAGATACCAGGATTTTCAACAAAATTCCTATTGATGATATTTTGAATTTTTCCTTGAGTAAAGCATAGGGCAGTCAAATTGACACCGCAACAAATATTTCTAGGATGGTGACACTGTTATAAAAAAATCATATTTGTTCAGTTCTGTCTCTATGAATGACCAAAAGTGGAAGTGCAGTAGGTTTTCTTGAACTGGAAAAAAGATCCCTTTTTTACCTTTCAATTAGTTGCTACCTTTACTTCTAACCACAGTTGGAGTAAAAAGAAAGGACAGTAGGTGCAGTGAGAAGGAGGGGGAAGGAAGGATGTAAGCTCAACTCCAGATATTTCTTCTAGGACAACTAGAAGAACTAGTTTGAACTGGAACAAACTTTGAACAAGAAGGGGCCAAAAAGCAAAAATTCCTCTAATCTTCAGCAACCTGACCAACCTGCACATAAAGCAAATAAAAAAGCAGGAGATAACAGGAACTAATAGCCCCAGGCAGCTTGAACAATTCTGCTTTAATTTACAGGCATCCCAGCCATCTCCTTTCCTATGGCTATTTCCCATTTCACTGCTATCCCAAAAACAGGGATGGAGAATTGCTTGAAAACCTCTACATTAGTTGTGTTCCACCTAAAAGATGTGACTTCTGGACTAGGAGATTTCATTTTAAGGCTAGTTTCCACAGATGACACTCCAAAGAAGCTGTTGCTTTTTGGCTGTGGCCAGATACCTTTTCCCTGCCCCTTTCCTAAATATGTTAATTCCAGTGCGACTCCAAAGCAATGCTAAGGTTTCAACAGTTCACAAGAAAACTTTTCTTCTTATTGGTCTAAAGGACAAGCTTCTCCCACGCATTCCTTGCCTCAGTGATTCTTTGGATTTTCCACTGAAATATACCTCCTTTCCCCACCCCCCTTTTAAAATCAGTTATTGCAAGGGACAAGGTAAAATCCAGTGGCTGAACATACAATACAATTTGATCAGACCAGCAATTTCACTCTTTTAGACACCTCTTGGCTATGAATGCATGTATCTTAAAAAAAAAAGAAGAAGGAAAGAAAAAAGAGATTCCCAATTCTGCAACTGTGAATATACGTATTTAGAAGGTGCACTGTTTTATATTTATAAGCTTCTAAAGCATATGCCTTGAAAATAAAATAGAGCAACATGAAAATAACTTTTACTTTGTACTCCAGAACTCATTTATTAGGTCATTACCTAAGCGCACATCCAGACCAGCATGCACGTGTGGTTTGCAGTGCCTCAAAGCTGTTTGAAGTGCTGAAAACCGTACGTGGCACATGAACATCTGTTTGCTGTGCTGCTAATTTGCAGTGCAATGCTAAAATTTAACACCAGTAGATCCCGGCATCAAAAAAAAAAAGCTGCCACTAAAAAAGATAAAGGCAGCATGGTACAAGCGGCAACAGCCAGCAGAAATGGCGCCTGGCGGGCCAGTGGCACACACTGATCCAGCTGGTCAGAGCCTGGCCGGCAGCCAGTGTTGCTGCTGCCCTGGGAGGCCCCCAGAACTCCAGGTAAGGCTGCTGGGGCCAGTCCCCACCACACTCCACCCAGGTCACTTTGCCACACACCAGAGTGCACATGCAGGTACGTACCCCTGAGACTAAAAACAGCAAAACAGATGTGTGCGCTGCTATTTGTCCCATGGGAAACACACACCTCTACACATGCACACTTGTCTGGACATGCCTTAAGTGTCTGATATTTTTACTAGTTTAAAAAATAACTTTTTCCTGAAAGAAGATCATTGTCTTTTTGGGATCTCTATGTGGGACTGACAGGATGTTCTGGATCAACAGCAGCAGCAAAATGCAGCTGAACAAAGTCTATCAGCAAAGCTGTAGAGAAAAGGTCCCTGGGAAGAGGTACACTGCTCCATGCCCAGCCGCTGGGGGTACACCGACCCAAAAAAGCTGAAAACCCCTGCTCTAATGTATCGGAGGACACGGAATATAGTGCCTCATCTTCTTGGGATCCTTTTATGAACTGGAATACTTCCTCATGTCATTGCTTTCTCCCAGAAACAGGATATAAAGAACATCTCAAAGTCTGACTCTTACTTGCAACAATTCATGGCAACTCTAAGGACAATGAGTGAGTTTGATACTGACATAGGTCACAAAGCCAGACATTTATCCTGACAGGGGCTGGTCAAGGGCACTGCCAAGGCTTAGGCAGGAAGGTATACCTCAGGGCTCTTTATAAGAAACCTGAAAGCTCACGAAGCCATGCCAGGATATTCCAGCTAAAGTCCTTAAAGAACCAAGCACACCTGAAGTGGTGACTCCCTGCCCTTTCTCCCTTGCGAAGTGAAGGTTCAGTGAACTGTGCAGTGAGACATTACTTGAGCGTCCCACAGGCATACTGCACTGAATGCATGTATCGGTCTCTAAAACAGTGGCTGAGCAGGACACACACCTTTTGAACTCTCTGTGGGACCCACCAGAAACTCAGGAATAACTTGAAGCAAGCAGCCCCAACTAATCTACAAGAAGAGACACTAACTAGCTTGCTGACGCAAGAGCCGATTCTGTTTAGCACAAGAGTGAGAGGAAGAAAGGGGAGAAACAGCATGCTCCTCTATACAGCGGGAACAGATCGTATCAACTCAGTTCAAGTGTGCTCCTGGACACAGCAGCAGACATTGCATTGTCAGCTCTAGAAGTGCCTTAAACCAAAAGGGAATGCACAGAGGTTGTTAAAGACCACCCTTAATTCATTGGTCAGAAACACGACAGAGGGCCCATTTTATTACATGTGAGGAGACTTTCTTATCAAAATGTATATTATATGGTACATGACAGCAAACTTTCCAGTTTGCCTGCTTCTCTTTCACAAGAACCAGTTTTCATTTACATGCCTTATATTTAAGCCATCTTATCTACCTGTTCATAAACCATGTTTATATATTCGTCTTTTTTTTTTTTTTTTACCTGATTTGTGCCACATTTTTTGCATGGTATAGTAATTTTGCCTGGCATTGGCTTTATAACAGCTGGTGCTTCATAATACTTTGGATAAGCTTTTGTCATGCAGTTGCTGATCTCTTTTGACCAAAGTGTGGCTTGAATCTTGATTCTTTCACATCCCTGAGATGAACAATAACTATGACCCTCCCGGTTATATTTGGCTTGAAGATATAAGAACAGTAATCTAGACAAGGAAAAAAAAAAATACATGTGACTGGATAGATACTTGATGGGATAGATATTTACATTAAAAACTCTAAGACTTTTAATAAAGTGAACATAAAAAAAAAATATTACTGCAGTAGGAAAACCTTTAATGATATACAGTAAAACTACTTATGATCACAATGATTGCTCCATTGTTATTTTCCACACACCTCAGAAGAAACCAAGTCATTGAAAAGAGTAATTTTTATACTGTACATCTTAAACAAAGGTTCAGAAGTAGACTGATCATTTGGAAGATAATCAAATCGGCCATCAATAGACAAAATGGCTGCACAAGCAGCAAGCAAATTTTAGAAAACAGATTTTTTCCCCTTTACTACTGTGATTATTGTACAAAAAGCATAATAACTGCATCCTACTTGGGAGAAACATAACACTGGTAATGACTACTATCACTTCAATAGATGCTTATCATGTCTGGATAGTGAAAAAAGACCTAAATATTCAAAGGAAAAAACTGTGCTCATCTGTTTATCTAATTTAGTACACTT
>JAGPOW010003395.1:10299476-10355476 GCA_030014935.1 Caiman crocodilus | reverse complement strand
TCACTTCAATAGATGCTTATCATGTCTGGATAGTGAAAAAAGACCTAAATATTCAAAGGAAAAAACTGTGCTCATCTGTTTATCTAATTTAGTACACTTACTAATCAGATTTAAAAAAAATCCTAAACCTCAACCCTAATAATTTGAGTGGAATCAAAATGAGATGATGCAAACAAACAAAACCATGCTAAAGGAGGTCTTGTTACAGCTCAGGTATAACATTTTAAAAGTGGCTAAGTGATTTAGGAGGCTAATGACCATTTTTTTAAGATTTATTCAACCTTAAATCCAAAAGCCACTTTTGAAAATAGGACCTAGGAGTTTCTGGATAATTTTGCTCCCTTCCCCATAGTCATAAACACAGGTTTGAGTTCCTTCTGGACAAAACAAGAATTTTTTTGAACTCTAATATTTATATTTAGTAGACAAGTTATATGCTGAAAAGTACCAACAGTGTGGTATTTGAGATACCACAGTTTCCCCCTATACTTGGAATAGGAAATAACTGTGGTAACTACAGTATCCGTTGGGAAATGCTGACTTGAAGATGACTGCAGTTGTAATTACAAGTGACTTAAGTACTCTTCCAAACATTCACTGGTGGCATACAATTTCTATCCCACAGGAACCTTCCTCATAAGCAGATGTCTCAACACTACCAGACTAGCAACTGTACAATTAAACAATGACAAAAATGTCCTGACTTTTTTATTCATCTATTTTAAAAATTACCCTGTGCTGTTGTCAAAATAAAACTTTTTCTCTGATCGATGCTTCTTCAGTTCTGATATGGAAGATACAGAAGCATATTCTCCAATACTATAGAATCCAGATGCCCTTTGGAAGACATCAAATGTGACTTGAAAGGTTGTACCTGATGGATAACAAAGACCAACCCGGATCCATTCATTCCTGAAAACATAGGGAAACAAAATTGTTACAGCTCATTCATTCGAATAAACTTTATGATGTTATGGTTCGGACTGTAAATAGGTTTAGAGATGCCGTAGTTACCTTTTAACAGATAATACAACAGGAAAAAAAATGTAGCAAATCGAACCATCAAATAGATGGCTTGCAACACTGTGTGAAAAATGACAATACCCATTATAACCCTCTGATAAAAGTTGTCACTTTTCCACTTTGAGATATTTTATTCTATTTGGATGCCTCTTAAATGCCACCACATCAAACTGTTTAAGATTCTACTCTGCACAGCTTCACACAGTAATAAAACAACAATGAATATCTTTAACACTTTTCTCCTGCAGAACACTTCATGTATGACTTCATACAACTTTGCTTTGGTCTCCAGTTTATGCTATCGCTGTTAATGCACCTTATTTCATATAAAAGTCAAGTTGGTTCCGTATGCATGCATACTAATTCTGCAAAAGATGAGGTCAAAGCTGATATGAATTGAAGGTGACATACTTGTTAAAGTTAATGAGGTAAAGAAAAGCGGTTTGTGGAGCCTGTCCGTTCCAATGTATTGTATAGCCCTTCTGAAGCATCACTACTGGCTGGTACTGTTGAAAGGCAGCTCGCTGGTTAATACCTCGAAGTGCCATGGGGTTGCTTGGGTATTCATCACGTACAATGGTCATAGTAAGATTCTGTGGGTTCCATGTCTGGATGTACACCTTAAAATATTATCCAGAAGGAGGAAAGGCTCAAATATTATCAGAGACAAAAACATATACTGATGGGGGGAGAGGGAAGAGGAGTTCATAAAGAACATGAGCAAAACTACTACCAACTACAAGACAGAACTGAGTTAGGCACTGTGTGCAGGGGACAGACATGACATGGTCTGGGAAAACTTATAATTTTAAGTAGACAACACAGAAAGGAAGATGCATTTTCCCTTTTTTTTTTTTTAAACAGACATGAGAGAGAGCATGATCAAATGACTTCTGCAAGATCACACACAATTTGTGGCAAAATTGGAAAATAATCCCAGCAGATCAGGGGGTGGCAACCTGCTGCCATTTGAACCAGCCTGTAGACGTGGGGTTTGGTGGCATTTGGCAGTGGTTACTGTGCTAGCATGGAAAAAGAACAAGCTATAGGCATCACCCTGCTAGGCAGAAGTGGCAGCAGCAGCTGGATCCTTATCCTGCCTGCCTACTTGCCTGGTGCCTACCCAAACTGGGCAACTCTGCTCCTAAAAAAGGTTACTGAACACTGCAGTAGATGAACCGGTATTCAGGAATCTCTTTTTCACATCTTAATGATAGGCTGACAAAACCCAGAATCCCCAAATATAAGAACATTCCCAGATTTATTTGCCATCAATAAATAAATTCACTACACAAAGATTTTCTTTTGCTTGAAAACTTTTTATAACCTAAATCCCTATTGCCCCAGTATCTAAATAGAGAGGTTGAATGTAATATTAAGACGACCAGTGTAAATTAACTTTAAAAAAATCCACAGAAATCAATTCCACAGTTTAACAGGCTTTTTCATTAAGTCTTTTGACAACAAATTAAACATGGAATACACAAAAATATGCAGTAGTTCCAACCTGTGCATACGTCCCACTGCAGATCACTCCATTCCATTGTGTAACATTGATGCACTTCGGATGTCTGATCAAGTAATTATCCATTCTGCCAACGTAAGTGTCTTTATATTCAGTCACAGAACCATCTAAATCATGGAATATTGAGTTCTTGTCACCATCCAACTCACCATCTTCAAACCAAGGACCAGGTTTTCCAAAGAAGACTTTCAAAGAAACCTGACAATAAGGGGGAAGTGAAACATTTCCATTAAGTTACCTAAAACCAAATGTAAGTCACTGTGCTATATTTACAACCAAGTGAAACCAATAAATAGTTCCACACTGAAACCAAGTTGCAAGTTAGTGAAATTATGAGCAGAACAAAAACTTTCTAACAAATACAATGTAGTCTTGCAAAAACAGTTTGTAGTGGACATGTTTTTTTTTCAACAAATAAATTAGTAAAAAGTTTGCAAGTATAACTAGGGTTGAACTACTTTCTGAATTTGCGTTACTACTTTTATTACTGGAAATTCATGACTTCAAGTGACCCAGAGGGATAAAGGAATTGTTCTGAATATTAAAATACACATTTGCAGCCACTTGGTTTTGAGCTCAAAGAGCATCAAATCCAAACTAAAACCCTATCTACTCACAGCAATTCCTGCTTAAGCTATAGCCACATCAAAGGCTTCACTCATGAGACTGATGGCCTAAGCTGAAAATAAGAGTTGCAGTTCCCAGCCTCAACAGAGGCTAGTGATTTTAGGAAGTTCAGACACTTTAGGCCTCATGTTTCCTCCAAAGAACTTCTGGATGGAAAAGACTTAAATCATCTTGTCAATTTACCTATCGGTACAGTGCATTTACTGAGATTTCATCAAGTTCAGTGTTACAGCACACTATGTATAGAGTTTCTGTGTTTGTAAAAATGGCTGTACAAGCTAAGATGTTATTCACTGAAGACTGATATAGTGCTCCATTCCTAAAACTTTTTAGATGAGATCTTTTCTTCTTTGAAACATGGGATTGTAACTTTAAATGAAGAGGGCAGCAAGCCAGGAGCACAGGCAGGCCATTAGGCAAAGGGGAAACCTCTGTGTGTGGCTGGGGATCCACATGATCAAATGGGATGGTTTATAGGCATATGTAGGCCACGAGGAAAGACAGGCAGTCTGGCATACTGCAGGGAGTGGAGATCCAGGGAGACAAGGGTGAAAGAGCCAGCCTGGCAAACACCAATGACAGCTGGGAAGTGAGAGCCCAAAGCACTGTGTTTAAGTTGATCCCAGAGGACTGGATTGTGGCTTTGGTGGTAGCATGGAAGACAACAGGGCATCTCATATAGAGCTCTGTAGAGGTCTAGGACCATAAGGGGGCTCAGCAATATGAGAATAACCTTGCTCAGGTCAGGAACCAAGGTGGATGAAGAGTCCAAGAAGGGCAGGACCAGATCTGGGGTACAGATGCCAAGATCTGGGGCAGTGGTGCTATAGGAAGGATGCAGCCAGAGAAAAGGGGCAAAAGCTGGGAGGGCTGAAGCCTTAACAAACGTTTGAGGCCTAAGGGTGCTAAGTGTTGCAGTAAGGGTGAGGGGGCCCTCCAAAGTGTTCAGTTAACAACTGTGAGGTATCGGCGTGGCTACAGGGAAGGATGGACGCCACGAATGCAGCTCATAAGGCACTTGGTGATCCATGGCACTAACAGGGCCAAGTGGACGACAGTCTAGAGCCCTGTGGAGCAAAACAGACTGGCTGGTCAAGGACTTGGAGCTCACTTTGGAACCCTAGGGCAGCCTCCCTATACTCCATAAGAAACATCAAAGTGTGGCAGGTGATATTCAAGAAAGATGGTACCCTTAGGAGCCAGAGCAGGGCAGGAGTCACTGGTTCACCAGGAGGCATCATGGCCATCTTTGTGGCCAGGACCTTGCTATAGCAACAAATATGAAACAGGTCCTGCCCTCAATAGGTACAAACACTTGCTAGTTGTATGAATACGCATAATTTTCATACATATTCTGAAAAGCATTGTTTAAACAATACTCCATTGGCATTCATTTAAAAAAAATAAATACAGCTTTGCATTTAGAATCAATCTTAAAAGAATGCATCTTCGACCTGCCTGCACAGCTATTCACCGTGAGCTTCATGCCTCCCTATGCGCCAGAGCACAGTAACTGGGCAACAAGTGAATGTGAGCTTTTTTTGAACTTTCTACTGTTTTCTGCAGAAAAGCGTGTCTATTCTTTATCAAAACTAAGGTACCTAAGTAACTCTTGCAATGAAACAAAAAAGGGAAGTAAGTTTCCAGAGTAGCACTATATAAGCATACCTTAATATAATTATCTATGAAACTAGGCTACTCAATGCATGGATTTCAAAATTGGGGTTTTTTTTGAGACATTTGGCCAAAGCCTGTGTGTTAGAAACTTCAGTAAAAATACTTTCATGTAGGTTCAAGGACAACACTTAAAACAATTTCCATAGTCCAGTATCTGGCTAAAATAAGAAAGTTTAAAAATGTGGCAACAGAACAAAGGCTAGGTTTCAAACTTCAGAAGTACAGTTCAGCTTTACTTCATGCGAAGGCTGTTCTTAGCTAATACTTAGTCTGAATCCCTACTTCTCAATGTTCTTGTGGGATAGACCCCCAGAACTGGACTGCAAAATATGCATCACCTATCCACTTAAGTGTTTGGGAACTGGCTAAAGCAGCCCAAGAGGTCTTTAGAGAAGCAGATTTCCCTTTTCCAGATGCCACTTCAAGTACCCCAGTGACTTCAGCCGGAGGGAACAGGACCCCATGGAAAAGGCAACATAGGTGGAGTCAAAATAGGGGCAGACATGTAGTGGTCCAGGATGGAGGAAATGAAAGGACATTGATTCATATCTGTCTCAGTGAAAGATACTCTGCATGGGACATAGGAAGCACAACATACATTCTTCACTATTCCAAATGCTCCTACTTTCCTCTTTTTATCATCACTCACTGAAAGGAAATTTTGCAATAGGCTTACATTTGAACCAAACTTCACAAGAGAAATGTTGTTTTTAGGTGTCATCTGCCAGGAGTTCTTCATCAGGAACCCAATTGCACTGGTGAATCTATCAGGGGTTGGTACAAAGTTTGTGAACGTGCATTTGGTAAGATGAACAGGTCCATCATAAATCTGAAAACCTCTGATTGGAAATGTCCTATTAAAAAAAATAAAACATTTAAGACACACAAGTACTCTACTCATACCATTCAGGATCCCTGAGATATAATATTTTCCTTTGTTTTTCAGCTTTAAGAATGCAGAACTAAAAACAGATTCCAGAGTAGGATGTTATAAGTAAGGGAAATCTTGACTGTATTCAAATCTACATGGTACTAAGGGTGAGGCTCCTTTCTATTATTAGTGGGTATTACTACTGCCTGCAGCCTCACTTAACTCCCATCTCCTTCCTCTTACTTCGTAGAGTGCAGGAAAAGAGCTATTCCATAAGTGCCCACTTGCTCAGATTGGCAGAGAACTCTAAATCAAATCTCTCCTACACTTGTGAAACCAGGGTAGGATCTGGCAGTGGGTGATAAGTCTTAAGCAGACCACTGAAAGAAGTGAAGAAGGTTCCTATATAAAAGGAAAATTGAGTTGGACTGGTTGCCATTATTAATTCCTACCTAGCATCCCAGTTCCCATAGCCATAGACTCTTCCTTCCTCTCCACCACACCCTATTGTTTTACAACCCAGGGTCATAGGACATCAGCAATTGTTACTCATAGCAATTCGAGGTACTAGACTGGAAACAGACTTAAAAAGGCACAATTCAGCATGCCAGACAGTTTCTACAGGGTACAGAAATCAACAGCTCAACTGATTAAAATTCCTTTTTGTTACTAGATCAAAAACAAATTTTAACACTAATGTGTCATTACTATTTCAGTTTCTGGTGCAGCCAAAGTGTTAAATTGTTGTTGCTTATCAACTAACAAAGATTTATCAGAAAAAGGATGACCTAAGCCACCCCTTGTATTAAAAAGGTGTATCAACTACCGTTTGAGATCTTTCACATCCGACAATACATAAAGAACAGAATAGAAGAAGTAGCTGTTTACACATAGACAAGTTTATCTGCTCAAGAAATAAAGACGACACCCAAAATAAAGAGACACCTATTATTAGGAACTAGGTCTCATGTTTCTCTCTCTCTGCAGTTTGCAGGCAGATGACAGCATTAGAAATAAGTTTCTATATAAATCACACAGAGAAACATTTTTGCACTGTGCAAGGTGACAATAATTTAGTAGAGTAGTCCTAATGTAAATAATGGCTACCTTTCTTTTAAATGTGCAAAGGAATGTAATGTCTTGAGAATGGGTTAATTCCATAGCCCAGAAATGGAGAACTGCTTATTCTCAGAAAGAGACGGAATAAACAGAGGACTACAGGATGCAAGTCAATGCCAACAGTGTTAATTTTTCTGAGGTAAGTACTTGGTCATCAAGAATAAGGCTGAGAAGTTCAAACGAATAACAAATAGGCCTGAGTGTAGTAATCTAACTATAATAATTTCTGGTCAATGCTTTTCTTGGCCAGATTCAAATGCTGGAATGGACTGAAAGATAGTATATCCTGCTATTAAGCCCCCAAGACAATTTGTTTCCCCTCTGGCATGTTCAACATTAACATTGCATCACACAGAAAGTGGATACTTTAATTTTCAAATTTTTGCTGCCATTACATTAGGCAGAAAGGGTACATTTTTGAAAAAGCATCTCTGTTTTGCCTGCTGAAACACTTACCGATTTCTAGGCAGGGTGCGATTTTTGTTGTCTGTTCCTCCAGTTCCCCAGTATTTGTTTTGGCCACCCTGGATGCCATAGTTCTTGCTCTCGCCAATAAAAAGAGATTCTGATACTTCCTGGCTGGAACCCTCGTCACTTGGAAAACTTCCATCACTATAAAAAGCAAATCAAAGTTTACCTCTACTGCAGCAGAAAGTTGTAAACATGTTACATTCAAGAAGATGCTACCGTCTCTAATACTTTTAACTGAATCAAAACAAGTTAAGTTTTTTTTTAAGCACATTATAATAAATGAAGCAGTATAATTAATTCTTGATTTAAAAAAAAATAAAATCCTAGCCTTTAAATATGAGCTAAGTGATGCAATGTAGACACCTGCGTGTGCATGTATGTACACACACACACACACGTTCAGGTGAGTATTGGATGTTCTCATTTCAGTACTTAAGTCGCCCTTCAAGAACATATATGTTCAATGCATAAACTTTTAAGGGTTAACATTAACATCAAAAATCGGTCTGGTGAACCACTGATGCCACTTAACACCCCACCATTATGGTTTGATGCATCGAAGAGATTAAGCTGCAGTCCCCAGGTTCTTGCTAGGCTGCTGCTCTACCCATTGCGCTGGCTGAAACAACAGATGTAGTCTCCAGGCTCCCTCTCCCTCCTTCAGCTTCTGCTTCCTGTTCAACCCAAGGGGGTATGGCAGTGCAGCTTGTCTTGTCTTGGAGAGCTGAGGGTTAGGCGGGCACCCCATGAGCATGTGGTGCAGCTGTGGGAAGGGGCATCCAGGTAGGTGGCGACGCAGCTATCTTGGGAAACAGGGAGGGGAGCCTCCACGTGGCGGGGGGGGCAGTGGCTTGCCCTGATAAGACCTTTCTGGCACAGCTCAGGGCTGTGTGGCCCTGGCCTTTTCGGAATTGGACATCCTTGTACCAAAGTATTAATTTTTGACCCAGGACAAGAAGCAAAAGATACAGTCCACTTCCAATTCTCTTTCCTTTAAAAAACAATGGAAATATAAAAATGCCATATCACAACCTTAGAATCACGCTGACTTCCCATGATTTTACACATATTTTCAAAATTTCTAGATAAGCAAGATTATTAGGGCTTTTCTATGTTCTGTCCTTAAAAGAGGTACTCACCTGGCAAATGTTAAACCTATTCCATTGTCAGAAAACCTACAAAAGAAAGTAATTTTAGCAAAGAAAACTTTAAACCATTTATAAGAAAATTATATTATTTTTTCAGAGGGATAAAACAGATTGACTTCAAAATGAACAGATATGGTAGAGACGGAAAGAAAAACTTAGATAATTTAATTGATAGCTATTATACTTACAGATGCTAGATGTCTTCAAAGCTGTAAAATCATTTTTACTTATTTTAAAGTGGCAATATGATAGTTTCAGAGAAGCCTCAAATATCTTACACTATTATGTAAGTATTCTCCATGACGTCAATTAACTTTGAGTTAATTGTTTTCATTATGCAACTTTAAACCATTATTTGTCTTTCTATGTAATCCTGAGAGCTTCATTTGATTCTACTTAGTGGAATGAGACAGTTAAAGTCCTCATAGTTTAGCACTGATATTCTCTCACGACCCCATCTTAATACATTTTTATAGATTTCACAATGCATATTTTTACTTAATTCTCCAGGCTTTTACACCCTTGTCCAGGAGAATGTCTTACAGGAGGCAGAATTATCTTTTGGACACCTACCCAGAGTTCTGAATGAGGATATCTCCTCCTCTGACCCAAGCCCCATGATCATTGTTTTTAAAAGCGATTAGTCTGTCAATCAGAGCAGCAACTCGTGGCTTCTCAGGGTCTGCATTTTGATGAGGTCGAAACCTTGGGAAGAGGAAAAACAAGGCTTGAAATGAAAATATCTGAATTGGCTCTGTGTATGGGAACACACATACAATGCTGTAGTATATATTGAAACATAAACACTTGTACTCTTCAGAGGCAAAACCAGCATTCTGCTGTGTCCAACACAAAAGGAGAGCAGAGTCAAGCCAAAAGATGATGGAAACCAGAATTGCAACTTCAGCAAGTGCATCTACAATTCTTCATTCTCATACCACAACTTCTCTAGGAATCTGATCACCATCTTCTTGGGAAGCACAAAGACAGGGGAGCACAGACATCTGCCATAAGGGAATTGCACACAAATATTTGATAATTTTACACCCCTCACACACCTAATTTTACACCCCTCACTATTCTTCACACACCTTCCTTCATATCTTTTATTCCCTCCTTTAATCCTTGCAGCATTAATTCAGGGTTTGGAGGGAGAGAAAAGATGACAGTTGTCCTTGGTAAGGCACGCAAGGCCATTTTTGCTACTGCAAACAGACAGCTAGAAGACTGGCTAATAACTGCTCCATCTTGGTCTCAAGCGAGATTGGTTTTGCAGAGCATTCTTTATCTGAGCAGAACTGAAGTGTTTCTCCTCGACTCAAATCTGTGCTCCACAGTTTGAAACCAAGCCAGTCTCTTGTGGTATGGTGGCTGCAAACTTTTTTTATCCATGGGAGCAATACAGATAAACTTTTACCCAGAAGATTAGAGAAACAAGGAAGATGGAAGAAACTGCTGGTCAGACTGGTAGAAGCAGCCAGATGTTTTCATGAAAGCTTAAGGTACATTTCAAGAGCTATGGACAGTTTGCCAGTCAGATACACAAACTATGGCTAATAAGCATCATATCAGACAACCAGACAACAGAACTGTATGAAGATTACCTAAAAAGCTTTGTAAATATTTTCCCCTCACCCTACCCAGGAAAATTATTATAGTATATTACAAAATAATTTTAAGTTAGAAAGACTTCCCACTGAGTGACGCAATAAAAATCTCAAGTTCTTGTTCCACTAAGAGTATTTAACATTATCAAATATTTAAATGATATGTTAAGTTCTTTCAGCAAGAGTTTGCACAGTCCTACACAAGTTATAAACTGTGTAATACAGATCTGGTCTTGTTGATCAAAGAAATGTAATGGATTCCACAAGCAACAATAAAATATTTTAAATTAATAAATAAATCAGACAAGTAATTATTATTTCAAGTTTCTGTCTGTATGATATATTTTAAATGCCATTTCCTCAAAGCTCTCTAAGACACTTTTACTTGATAGCTGATGATTATTAGGTTTTTTTGTACTAACACGCGATAGTTCCTAGCATATCATATATTAAACAGGAAGAACACGATCTATCTGTATGCTTTTCCTCAGCTGCATTTATGTCACCTGAAGCATTGTGATCCTTATCTAATATTCAATAAGATCATCCTGACATCATCCTTCTCCTAGTACCCTTCCAAGTTCTCTTGCTCCCACAGCATGCATCCCAACTCCTGCCTCCAGCTACTGATAATATTTAAGATCCTTCAAACTCTTTTAAGGAAGTTATTCTAAAGAAATTGTTTTAAATCCACTAGGACTTTATGTCTTACTACCAAATCTTTCTTACACAGTTAAAAAAAAAAGAAATCTCAGAGAGGTTCTGGTGTAGCCATGCTCTATTTCAGTCAGTTGGGCTGTTCCTACAAGTGCTCTGGGAGTGAGGAAGACAGCCACAGGGTGGAGGTGGGTGCTTTAATTAGAGCAGCTCCGGGGAGCATCATGTGTACTAGTGTCCCCATGCTGAAAAATGGTGGCAGGGGTGCTTTAACTAACCATTTTTTTATTACAGGGACATTAATACACATGACACTAGAGTCTGCTGGAGCACAGGAATTACCACACTACACCACACTCAGCTGAGTCTGCTGCAACATATGATAATTATAGTGTGTTGGAGCAGCCTTGCTGCACGTGTATAGGTGCCCTTTCTTTCCATACTTCTGTCTTCCTCTGAGCAAATTGCACGTTCCTATAAAGCATATTTTTCAAAATTTTGCCCTCTCTATCCACACCCACATCTAACATTTAATTATTTCCATCCTAAACAAAGGTAAATTAAATGTATACATACAGTAATATGAAAAAGAGCCACTGTGAGAATAAGACAATTAAAACTTACTAGTCTTCATTTCACAAAAAGGAGCCATGAAAGAGAAAATAGTTGGGAACCAACAATTTCTGGACGCAGCATGTTGCGATGGATACATGATCAACAGTAGTAAGAAGATAGTTGTCAAAGAGGCAATACTGGTGGTTGTAAGCACTAAAATTTTCTTCTACCATCTGATATCCAACTGACTTTGTTTTTATGGGGCAACTATGATTGTGCATTATCATCCTAGTTCCTCTTTTCTCTTTCAAGTGGCAACCTACTTCAGCAAATACCAACACCTCCTTCCCAAAAACACACGTCAGAATTTTCCTTGTCCTTAAGTTATGCTGCTAAAGTGTGTGTGGGTCTGCACTCGTGTGCACACACCCTACCAGAAGACTAAGACAAGAGTTTCAAAGGTTTAAAAAGCAACTCAAAAGGTCAGCTTTCATGAAGCTGTGATTTCAGTTGAGCATTTCCTAGCATTACGTGCCTTTTAAAGTCTTTCTTGCTAGGTACAGAGCGCTGACCGGTGAACTGGAAAGTCTAGTAAATCAAAAGATACTTCCAAAATGTAATTGAACTAAAAAATATTGTTGCAGTGATGGTAAATTATGATGAAAAAGTTATTGCTTCTGGGTGAGAAAGCCAGTACAAGACAAATGTACAGAAAGGGAAGGATTGTGAACATGCTGGAGGATGGGAGTGCAATTCAGAAGGATCCTGACAGACCGCAGAGCTGGGCTGACACTAACAGGATTAAGTTCAGTGCTGACAAATGCAAGGTGCTACACTTCAGGAAGAGTAAATACAGATACAAAGTGGGTAATACCTGGTTGGATGGCAGCACTATTATGAAGGATCTTGGAGTCTTGATAGATTACAGACTCAATGAGTCTGCATCATGATGCAGCTGCACATAAAAGGCAAATATGATTTTGAGATGCATCAACAGAAACATTAGATCCAAGACAAAGGAGGTAATAGTACCTCTCTACTTGGCACTGGTTAGGCTTCATCTGGAGAAGTGTGTGCAGTTCCAGGCTTCATATTGTAAGAAGGACATAAAGAAATTGGAGAGAGTCTAGAGGTGGGTAACAAGAACGATAAAGGGCAAAGGGAGCTGGGCATGTTCAGCTGGCAGAAAAGGTGCTTAAGACAGGGCACGGTAGTGGTCTTCAAAGGCCTGCCATAAAGAAGAGAGAAAGAACACTTTCCCTCTTGCTGCAGAGAGGACATGGAACAATGGCTTGAAGTTGCAGCAAAGGAGATTTATATTGGGTATCGGGAAAAACTTCTTCACTGTTAGAACAGTGAGGTACTAGAACAGACTGCCTCGGAAAGCTATGGATTCCTTATCACTGGAGGTGTTCAAGAAGAGGCTGGATAGCCACAGGTTGGGAATGATATAGGTATAGCTACGCCTACATTTTAATGTGGGTATCTCCCATGTTTCTGAGCTTTGCTGGTTCCTACAGGGGCTCAGGAGGGAATTCCTCCTGCCTTGCCTGGCACAACATGTGTCAGGGTTTTCTTAAGCCTTCCTCAGAGGCATTGGGTGTTGGCTGCAGCCAACGCTGGGGATTTTGACTAGAGAGTAACCAGTGCTCCTACTGAGACTTAGAGCTAGCTGGCTTGAGGGTCTTGCTCCTCCACTCAGGGTCACATTGGTCATTCTATTTGGTATCAGGAAGGAATTTCACCCATGGGAAGATTGCTATTTACTGTGGAAGATTTTGCCTTCCTCTGTCATGTGGATGTGGTCCTCTTCCTGGGACCTCCTGAGTCTGTTAACTCCTAAAATGTTAACCCTTTTTTCCTGCAGCAGGGCAATGTTTGCTGTGGTGGCCCCACTTTATCTATGACAATGTTTTGTATTGTGTTAGAATTGACTATGAAATTTTGCTAAGAGATCAGACAATGGATTTGTATAGGATGGTTTGGATAAGGGTGACCCTGTCTCAGGTAGGGGGTTGGACTAGATGACCTCTGGGGGTCCTGACTGGCTCTATTTCTCTATAAGTCTATGAAGGACAGAAAACTGCTGGAACACACAGCATGCTCCACTGATCCCAGAACACACGCATGGACAAGTATGAAGAACCATTATGTTCTATATTCTACAGGTTGCAATCGCTATAAATAAAAGAAAATTACAATTAGGCCCTTTTCTTAATATTATTAAGCTCTGAACATTCTCAGAATTTAGAGATTTTAGCATACATTTGGGAAAGTATTTTTTCTACCTTGCATTGTTATCCAAACAAAGGTATTCCCTTGGATCCTCAGCACTGGCATTGGTGATTTTGACACCTTTATCAATCATTAATCCACCCTGAAATGAGCGAAAAGAGAAAAGTGATTACAGTATAGAGCCCCAATCCCTTCAGCTAATTACCTGCCAAAATAAACCTGAAATGAAATTCTAAAATTGTCATGAGTTAATATATGGTTTTAAGGCAGAAGAACAACAGCCTGAGAAAAATCAGTTTTAAGAGTCTTTGTGGCTTTCCTAGGCCTAAAAAATTCATGAAAATAATATAGTTTAGAAATCATTTCAGTCGAATGTCCTGACAAACATTTATTGAGATTTTGGATGCCTTTACTTTGTTGAAAAAAAATGCTGCTAACTGTAAATATTCTCGTGTGTACCAATGATGGATGCTACCATCATTTTTTTAATGCTCAAGACTCAACTAACTTTGGTAGTAAAGGTGACCACTGGCTAAATGTGCAACAAGCTTAACAACTGGAAAATCTAACAAGGCATTACGAAATGCATATCTTCCTAACAAATTAATATGCGGGAGCTGAAAATGTCATTGCCACAATCCAATGCGACTATTATTACATGGATACTTTTGGTTACTCTTACCATTAAAGATATTATTTTTTCTATAATCTATTTTCCAATTTAATTCATTCTTTAATTACATACAAAAAAGCTCAAATACTTGGATATCCCTTCAACCAAGTTTAAAATCTTTAAAAAGGAACTATTCCCTTGGGCTCAAGCATCTCTACTACAATTTAACTTAGATTCGAATTTGATAAAAATTTCTCCATAAGTGGCCCTTAATCCCCAAACAGAACTCTCTAACACATGCCCCATAAAAGTTACGCTTCTATGCTGCGATAGTACTAGAGATATTTTGAACAGTAACATTTACTATGACAAAGTAAAGTGAAAACTCAAACAATTAAAACTCAAAGCCTCATTTATAACCCAAATCAAAACATGTCAAATTTAGGGTGCAGACTTGACCATTAGGGTGGAAATGCACATTGCTTTTGGTCATCTTTGTACCACTGTAAAAAACAATTTCTGGCAGTACAAAGCAACAGAAAATAGACATCTATACCTTATGTCACATCACAACATAGCTGTGACAAAAGGCAGTGATAAATTGTCTTGCTTTATTGTGGCAGATATCTATTTACTTTATGGTAGGAGAATGTGGGCACCCAGAGCTGCCCATACCCTTTTGCTGCTCCAGGCAGGCAATCCCAGGGCCTAGGATACACTCAGCAACTGCACACCCTGGGAACTCCTGCACAGGATTGGGGCCTCCTCGAGCCCCAGATGCGTTTGCCTTGCTTTCCCCATTTACAGAGACAGGCCCTTGGCAATCTCCATGGCATGTCTCTGGAAGTGGGAACATTTTGCCCATTGTCCTGAAAGATCAATGGGTGGGACAATAGGCAAAGTGAGTTTCACTCAATAGAGAGAGTCAGCTGTGCTGGGATGCATCCCAGCACAGCTGATCTGGTTCATTTGGTGACATCTAATTCAAGACTCAGAGAACTCTTACTAGGTCATCTTTATGCTAAAATGGACAAAAACACCCATCAGTGTTTTTATAAGCACTGATTGCAGAAAACAGCATAGCCTGCTTAAAATTTGCAAGCTTTCTTTGACAAAATATATCGGAAGAGTTTTCAGTGCATCAGAATTCCTGTATCAGTACAAACTAGAATAAAAGAACTGTGTTGATGGAGAGTGACTGATGTACTGTCTTTTCAAATCAAATATTGAATCACTATAAAGAAATAATTCAATTTTACTGTACATAAATGATCCTAAAACAACATCTCAACAAGCCCCTTGTTTAACTAAAGACCAGAGAGAGGGGGAGTTTGCTTCAAAACTCTCTCACATTCCTTCACTACAAGCTTGCTGAAGGGACAGAAGTTGCAGGGAAAAGGGAACCCTTCAGATCAAGGAAAAAGCAAACAGGCCAGCTACAGAGAAGTTTGCTAAAGGAAGGTCTGCTTGGAAAGAGAGGCATGAAGTATGAGACAGCAGATTAGAAGACCCAGAGACATGGCTGGAGAACGTTCCCATCTCAGAGCCCCAGTAACTTTCAGCTCTTTCTCTGCTTTCACCTATGAGGCTTCTGTCCAGGCAGGACCACACACCACTGACTTCTACCCAGGTTCTGGTTTGGTGCTGCGCAGACTGAGGCTTGCAGATTCCTTCCAGTGTTAGCTAGGTGGGGGAGTGCCTGAAATGTGAGTAGTGTCTTCTGGTGGTGTCCCTCAGGGAGAAGGCAAGAGAGCTATAAGAGGAGGTATCAAGACTCTGTAGCATCCTTCACTATGAAGATCGATTCCACGCTGGAAGAAACCTCTAAGAGTGTGGAGGAAGGACTACCAGAGGTGGTGCTAGAAAATGAAGAGTGCACAGACTCCCAAGCAGGAAGAAGCTAGAAGCTTGTATCTTTTGGCAGAAAGAAGTCACTGTCATCCCCATGTGTAGTGGTTTGCTTGGAGAACAGATATGGAGCGCTAGCAACAGAGGAGGAGTGCCAGGCCAGGGATTCCCAAGATGGATGAAAGAACAGGTTAGGAACTATTTAGAAAAGCTGGGTGAGTACAACTTCATGGCGCTGGATGCAATGCATCTGAGGGTGCAGTAAGGAAGGTTTATGGTGGATATTAGGAAAAACTCTCTCATTAGGAGCGTGATGAAGCACTGGAACATGTTACCCACAGAACTGGTGGAATTTCCATCCTTGGAGGTTTTTAGGGGCCAGCTTGACAAAACCCTGGCTGGAACGATCTACTTGGGGATGGTCTTTCTTTGAACAGGGGGTTGGACTAGATGACCTCCTGAGGTCCTTTCCAACCCTAATTTTCTATGATTAGGGTTGGAACCTTGAATACTTTGGGGGCAGGCATTATAGGGAAATTTAAGCGTTTTACATTCGTGCATGCCATACGACCTAGACAGTACAATGGGAAGAGCAAGCCTTTAGTAGCCTTTCTTTGTTATTCTGATTTTACATTTAACCTTGCAGTTCTTAATGCTAGAAGAAGTGTTCTTTTTAAGACCCTGTTATCAATGAGATATTACACTACCTTAAAATTAGAATGAACTCTATTGTTATAGAAGATTCCCAGCGGTGTTAGTTCTGCTTTGGTTTCAAGATATAATCCATGAGAATCTCCTGTAGAATTCTTGTGGAACAAATACCATATTCCAGCATCCTGTAAATAAAGGGGAAAACAATGTCACTTGAAACGTTACGTCTTAGACCAACACATTTACATTATCACAGATATATTTGCATACAGTAATAAATTTATTAAAATGCAATTATTTTGTCAGTTTCAATCAATAAAATAAAATATAAGAACATAGTCAATATCTTCGCATTTTTTCAGAATAAGTTTCAAAACAAGGGTCAGCTCAGGTATGGGGAAAAAAAAAGCTGCCTGCAGAGGAACTAAAAATGGGGGTGGGGGTGTGGAGGCCTTCTTATTGACTACAAAACTAACTGCACTGTTACTCTGAAAAAAATGTGCAAGGGTAAGAATTTCTTTTTGCTGGACCAACTGTATAGCTGGGATAGAGTTAGACAAGCTTTTGAACGCAAGGCATGTATGGAACTATTCTGAATAAAATAAGGTATTTTAACCACAATGGTTTACTAAGCTTGAACATCTCAAATCTGAAGTTAGCTGCTAAAGAAAGTGACATTTTGCATTTCCATTATGTCACATTTCTGTGTGCTCAGTTTTGCTTACCATAAAATATTTAAAAAAAAAAAAATCTCTCCCTCTCTCACACATTCTTGTTGTTATAGACTAACTTTAAAGATTACATATCACAGCAGAAAATCAAGAGTTAATTATAAGGCCATGAGAGCCATAAGGGCTTTCAAAAGAATGAAGTCTAGCTAGTTCAGAGCACTATGCCAATACTATGCACCAATTCGTTTCAACTCATCTTCAATAGCTCCCCAATTTCCCCCCAAGCAACTGCTTTTAAATAGGTGAATTTTGTGCGCTAGTAGAAATCTACAAAAGCCCCTTCCCATGGCATCTCTATATACGATAGAACCATGGAGAGGACGGTTGAATAGGAGGTTTGGAAGCTTCAGTGCAGCAGAACAGATAACTCTATATCATCTCTATTATGCCAGTATTGTGCAACTATGAAATCTGTGCTCTTACAAAGAAAAACCTTCATATATGGAATGCTAAAGGGCAGGGGATGTCTAAGGTTTAAATAAAGGCCATAGCGCTTTTGCACAGTACGTTACAGTTAGCCAGAGAAAAGGAGAAGAATGGCTTTCCTGAATTCAAAAAAATCTCTAGTACATGAAGTTAGTGATATTCAAGAATTTCACCCTGAAGGAACAAATCCAGTTCCTAACAGCCTGAGAAATGCCATGATTCTGAAAGGTGTCATCTTTCTTATCAAGGGGATCTATTGGAAGTTTTTCAGCCTGGTCAATTCCACCAGCAGATGTGGAAGTTTAACTAAGAATTATTTATACCAAAATGCTTATGTTGAACGTTCCTGCTGAGCAAAAGTGCTTTTAAAACAAAAACATTTGGTGCTCAAAAACCATGCTAAGCAAAGGAAATTCTAAGGCACATGTACACATAAAGAAAGCATAAGCAGAGGGAAAAGGGTATTTTCAAAAGCCACAAATGGGCCAAAAGCATAACCATAGAAAAAGAAAAACATGTTAGGTCTGTTGTGCACTAGGAAAATCTTACTGGTACAGCTATATCAGTAGAGGGTTTTTACTGTTCTAGTTAAACTAGAAAAAGCCACAAAGTGGGGCATAGTTACACCAATATAGCTAATTTTGCTTACTGAACCTAAAATAAGGGGTCACCATAACAGCAATTTTATGACATCACATCCAAATTAAGGGAATCATTTTCCATTTTAATTATACAGATTTAGTTAGAAGTAGCCAAACTCTCTATGGCATACAAGCCCTGACTCCATTCATACATGCATTTGCAATAATTCGAGGAAGTGACATTCAGTAGAATTTACTGCAAATGCAAACCATGCAAATGGTGGGCACCAGACTTCTGCAGCTGTTTCCTGTAACTCAAGCTTCTGCACTGAAAACAGGTAGGGGAACTATGCAAAAGGTCAATACATGGGAAGGTCCACAGGGGAAAAAAAGAATAAGTGCTTTGGATTCGCTAAGTTTGTGAAGATCTTTCCAAATCTTTTTGCGTAAAGTTCTACCTCCCACCCCCAAAAAGCACACGGAATAGAAAACAAAAACCCAAAAGGTTTCTTTTGTTACATTATAGATTGCCTGATATTTAAAATTACTTGTGCATTAATCCATGTTTTCTTTGTGCTATAAAATGTGGGAAGGCATTCACTTTGATTACTGAAGCTTTTCCCTTTCCCAGCTTTGACTCTATTCTCCCCACAACAATCTATTTAAAAATGCAACCTCATGGCATAGTTCAGCTTCTTATCCAATGCCCACACCAGAAACGGAAAAGTAGAACTGAACTCTGCTATCTGACGCATACCAAGCTTGCTCATGAATAGTTTCAGATAATTTAAAAGGAAGCTGCTTTTTGGTAAGACGAGTCTAAGCTGAATCTGCTTATTCCCTATTTTCTGTACTCGATAACAAAGGCAACTCTACGTTCCAGGATGTGTCAGGGCATTTTACTCTCAAATGCTAAGAAAGGACTAACCACAGAGCTAAGCCAGTAAAACGTCTTAGCCATACAATGCTAAGTACAATAAGACTTTTTTTTTTTTATCTGACTGAATTAAATGACCAAATTAAATTTAGAACACTAGCCACACACAGTATGGTAACAAATACAAGCTACAGAAAACAGTGAAGCCTTAACGTTACGATGGATGAACTTACAGGACGCCTTGTTTGTAACTGGCTTACTATACAGCGTCACCAATATAGACACTAATAATTCATAAAAAATAAAGAATTCTCTTTTGTTCTCTTTAAAACAAAGAGGGTCAGTAACTTTTAAAGGCACATTTAATAAAGACTACGCCACAGTGTTGATAAATACAAAAAGGAAAGAGAGACATCTACATTAAAAAGAACAAAAGAAAAAATACTTAAATGCATACATTTTTTCTAGGGTATGCTTTGCTTATCTGAATAAGAACACTGAGCGTCAAACTATGTTCATCTGTCTCACCTGTGAGCCAGCTGCTGCATTATTTATAAGGTGATTGTTGGGATGAGCAATCCAGAAGGTTGAAACAGCCCTGAATGTCATACAGAAATAATACATAGTTCAGAAGCTATAAATATCAAGTCTCTAATCTCTAAGCTCTTAACTTTCATATATGAAACGTTAGTAAGTAGACACAGAAAAGCAAATCAGGCTAATTTTTCTTTTCAGGGAAACAAAGCTTTCTTCATGGTTTCTTATTTTAAAAAAGAAATCTCATGTTTTCTTTGTAAGTTAAAACATTTAATGTAGTGAAAATGTTTTTGTAATAACTGAAATGATCTTTTTTATTTTTGCCAAAGAAATGTGATAGATACTATTTATTAGGCTGAAATGACAGTTTCATATATTTAGGGTGCCCTTGAACAATAATAAAAAGGAAAGCCTGTGGTCTGCTGAATCAATTAATGCCGAAGTATTATGTTATTTCTTACACATGCTCCCATCTTCATTAGCCTATTCATAACTGTGGATCACCAAGAAATGTTTTAAAAAGTTTAAGCACTGCAGGAATCCCCCCCACAACTACTCACATGCAGTCTGTGGCTGGCACTGGGACATAATTTCCATACACTTTGTCCCTAATGGCAGTACACATACTGCTATTCCTGTCCGTGGGAAGAAGTGTGCCTGGTTTGGTTACTAGTCCAAGGTTGTGGAACAGAATATTTCTCTGTTCAATACCATCCTCGAGAAAGAAACAGTGGCCTAGTGTATCATAGCCAATGGTGTCCTTTATCTGCAGAAATACAAGTTCATTATGTCATTAGCAATAGTATTTACTGAGATTTATTTGACAAGAATCATTTAGTTTTATCATCTTGGCACAGCTGCAGAATGAATTTTCAGCGTCCACAGTAAAAGCTAAGTCAAAAGTCAGGTTTTATTTGTTCCCAGAAATTCCCTATGATTATTAAAAAGGTTGCCTAACTGCAACAATTGAGAAGCTCAACAGAACAATAGGACTTGTCACTGCTTACACTTGTGCATTGACTTTAAACATTTCAAACTCTGAAAAAATGGAATAAGTGTTTCTGCACTGACAGTCTGTTCTAATGATTCCCCCATCCCCCTGAAACAGAGATTGTTACTGAAGTACCTACCAATAAGCCATTAGTTGCATGAACAGTCACACATCTGGAAAAGCAGTGATGAATGGAGAGGCCTTCTAAATACGTTTTGAAGGTATAACCTCCTTTTTCATCTACATCCCCACAGAGGTGAAAGTGGACAGGATACCTTCCAATCACTTGCTGGCCCATTTGTTTTACTTCCACATAAGAGAGATGAAGAGATGTGAAATTCTTCACAATCTAAAGAATATAAAGCAAGTAAATCCATTTAATCCAAATCATAAATGAACTGCATGATTTTTTTTGACTGCCAGAAGCTTAACTGAACTCAGGGCAGGGGGTTCCACTTAATATCCAGGTAATAATACTGGGTGGAATTAGATCTCCAAGACAGTGATTACCTCCATAAATAAAATACACAGACAGCAGCAAGACCTCTGTTGCCAAAGCAAAGGAAGTGTCATCAAGTGTTTTATTGCTACGTCCTATCAGTAGGCTTTTAACAAGTCCTAAGTCGGATTCTCATGAGTTACAACATTCTTTATATACATCCACGGAGCATGCGAGTATCTAAGATATTTCCTTCTCCATAGACCTGTCTACATACAGTAGTTTTATTGATTTATTTAAACTAGTTTAGCAACACACGGACTTGAATCCCTGCAGCTCCTGTTTATTTATGAGTTTGAGTGTCAGCTAAATTTTCTATTACTAAACTTTCCAAACAATTCTTTGTGCCACAGATTTTTGTAAAGTTCATTAGTCAGTTCCCCTCAGCACCACAAATACAAAGCACAAAGGAATGAGATTCATTTTTTGTATCAAAATGGCTTTCACTGAGTGCAATCAAACATGTCCACCATTCAGGCTCAGATACAGTGAACTCTCCAAGGAGGTCACCATGCAGTTCTGAAAAAAAAAAATTCTTGTAACCTTCAGTATGAGAATGGGTTCTCCGACTCCATGAAGATATAGCCACATAATGCTGAAGGTAATTTGTGCACGATGGTAAGGGACAGAAATTACACATAAAACAGTACAAGTGATCACAAACTAGTTCAAATCTGTGATATAACGGGAGTTCAGTGCACATAAACTGCTTTCAAAATGGCTGAAACTGGCTTAAAATAAACCTGGATGAATGTAGTATCAGACTTAACTAGGTTAAATTGGATTAGTGAATTTGTCCTAGATCCCCCTAGATTTAAGTTAACTCACAGTTTCCCAGCATCCCAAGATGCTTTGCAACTCCTTGCAAACCCCGCCCCCTCACAGGGTGAGTGGCTAGCCTTAGCCCAAGCTATCTGCTCCAGCCAAGCAGAGAGGTGTGCTCTAGCACCCCTGGCTTTCGGCCTGGGCCACTGCAGAAATGTGGCTGCATTTCCAGGATCAAAAGTGAGCGTCTGTTCAATTGTTTAATCAGTTCAATCAGCGCAACTTACACTAACCTGCAAAGATTGAAACACCTTAGCCTTTTTGACTGTCTGTACTTACTCATTAAAGTTACCTAACTAGCTAATTTGCAGCTCATTATTATGCAGTGTTGCTAAATTTATGGGGTTAAACACAACCACTAGGCAACTGCAAGTATTTCCTTTCATCTGGTTGAGAGAGCAAACTAACTGTAAGAGATACCAATTATGGGAGGTTAAGGATGCAAATCATAAGACAAATGAACTTCTCATTATATTAACTTACCTACTTTTGAGTGTATACAGATTAGGCTGCTACATATAAATTTCTTAACACAGTTTCTTTGGGCAAGTTAATCTGCACTGATTTTTTTTAATCTACACTTTGATTTTTTTTAAAGGGACTCAATTTGTATTTATACACATACAGCCAGTGTAATGCTGAGAGTTGGTAAAAAGTAGTCTTCTGATTTACAGAAGCTAAAGATCTGCACCAATGCATTACTAAAACTACAAATTAACGGACTTACCCCCATATATAATGGAACTGTTTATTCTGCTCTTGGTAAAGGGGTGTTATCAGAGAAGTTCCTACAGAGCCTAGACATTAACAAGTTTTAGTGTTGACTACTTAAACATAGAAGATTAGCAGAAGCTGAAAACTGTTTGTTAGGCTTAACAAAACATATGCTAGGTTAGGTTTAGCAACAATTGCTCAGTTATTCAGAAGACTCAAAAGGACAATTTAAGTGACCGTGATATCTTGGAACAGAAAACAAATGTTTTATCTTTCATACATCTGACTGACTGACTCTATTTGAGATACTGCAGCAGTTCAAGGACAGGATCTGTAAAGCTCACAGCTTGTCAATAATCTTCCTCCACAGTATTATCACAAACACAAAAGAATAGTTAAAACCCCCTATAGATCCCTCCTGCAGAACAAAAGCTATAGCACAAGAGAGAAATAAATCATTCTTTCCCTCTTAGTTTCACCACTGTAGAACTAAAAATCAATCACTAATACTTTAAAAAGGGAGGTCAAAACTGTGAGCAAAAGAAACAATGGCATTTGCATTTAAAGGGTAATCCTTCAAAAACTTCAGTATCAACTGGGCCCCATATAGTATCTCACGGCTCTTTGCACCTGCACTCCAGTACAAACAGTAAGTTTCAGCTATTCACAGCTACTGCTCCCCGTCTAATTAAGCCTTCTTATAATTTATAGCAAATAAATAATTAGCAAAAACCATGCAAATTATTAAAAATATTTTAAAAAATGAACAGCAGTCCCTTCAGAACTGTAGTATTCAGAGAATTCTTTGATAGCCATTTTTTATTTTCTGTAAATTAATAAAATCACTACTGATTTTAGGCTCCTTATCATGAGACACCAAAGAGGGACCCAATTCTCAAAATATTTGCATAAGGCAGGGCTGTCCAATTAGCAGGCTGTAGGGGGGGCAGGGGGAGGAATAACACGCAGCCCCCAATCACCTATCTGGCTGCCACTGCCCCTCCTGATCCACCGGCAGCAACAATCAGGGTCTAGGGACTGCTGCAGCCTGCAATACCAAGGGAGCCAGCAGCCAGGAAGTGCCATAGAGGAGCCTGCAGATAACTTAAGGTGAAGAGATGTGAAGTGCTATGTGAGGGAGCACTTGACCACCCACGAATAGTGCAGCGAGGTGGAGAAAGTCCACAGTGCAGCATGGTGGGGGGTGCCGACCTGCATACCATGCAGTGGGAAAATGAGGGGTGCACCTGCGTGCAGGTGTGTGTGCATGGTGTGTAATCTGTGCGCGACCCATAGGGTGCGTGCCCCCCCAGCCATTTTGAAGCTGGACAATCCTGCCTTAATGTAAACTGTGCTAAGGGGTATCAAAATGGGCATCCAAGAAACCGTTTCAATTTTAGTTTTCTATCTATCTTGCATAGTCACAATGTAAACAGCAAGCTTTTATGAATGTTTAAGTGTGTTAATGCAGCTCTCCATCCCCAGTTCTCCAGTCTAACTCTTGACAAGGTAATATGAGTTTTAGGGAAGCTCAGAAGAAATATTTTTAGACAAAGGATCTCGGGGATAATTTCGCGAACATCAATTTAGCAGTCCAAATTTACAATTAACCCTTTTGGTTAGAAGCCCTCCTCAATTTGCCTTTCACTGACAGCAAGTCACTTAAAAATGTTTTTTTTCAAACCTTGATATGGCCACCAAATGTATCATAATTGAAGAACTGGCACTTATTTCCATCATAGCAAGAATCTTCCATCTCTCCCTTGATTACAATATTCCTTGTAAGAAGTCCAACCTCTGCCCTCATGTCCACTCCATCAATGATGTCTCCCATATGAAGGAATTGAGGATTTTCTGATCAGAAAGCCATTTCAAAGAAAGAAGAAAAATAAAATGTCAGAAAAGATAAATATTTAACATTTGTATTCATTAAAAACTAGAATTATAGTTTGTTAGCTGCCCTTCTATGCCTACTTGGTAACACTTGGTATCTTCCAGTTGCTTATTTTTAAAGCCTTTTAGAGCAGTGGCACTGAAACCTAAGAGCTGTTAACCCATGAACTTTATCATCTCTGTGAGGAAGAGAAAAAGCTCATCACTGACAGGTATTAAGCTACAGGCATCTGTTTCTTTGATGATCTAAAAAGAAACACCCTCTCCACAAGGCCACGATCTGATGGAGAAGAGCGCAGCATCAAAAACAGACACAGCTTTCTTATCATTCAGTTTTTAGATTGTACTCAATGTAATTGTGCACTGATAGGGTTTGTGTACTGAAGCAATTGATGTGCTACAGCCTCACCATTAAATGCCACAGCATACCCAGTCCCAAAACAGTAAGGAGCAGATGCATTTTTCATTCTGTGACAAGAAACAAAGCCCTCTCTGTTTCAGACCTTTATTAGACCTGTAAGGAATCCTAATGCATTATTGGGTTGAAACTCAATGCCCATTTGTGAATGATTTGTAGACAGAAAGAACAAAAACCTGTGACTCTGGAAGAGAGAGCAAACGGATGACTTCAAAAATAATTCAAGTTACTAAAAGGTAACTACCAAAGTGCGGATTCTGCTTTGACAGCTACGTAACAGGGGGGGCTAAAATTGTTCAGAATCACTTTTACATATAGTGACTACATAAAAAACATAAAACCAATTAGGATTGGTACTTGACTTGCGGCTGACAGAATTCAACCTCCCCTTCTGCTCTCCTGCTAAAAACAAAACAAACAAATAAAAAGCCTACGTGACAATCAACCAAGGAGTTCAAAAGAAAAAAAAAATCCCCTAATTTCTCTTTCATACAGAGTATTGCGCATGCTGCCAAAGTTTTAGAAATACTAGAGGCTGATGGATTAGTTTGCTAGGATAATTTACATTTACTATCTTGGAGGAAAGGCAAAAAGGAGCTTAAAACAGGCAGATGTTAAGCCTGCTGTAAGCATACATTTTAATTTTTTCTTCCTCCCCCAAAATGGAACTGCGCCAGGCCAGCAAAACATGACAGATCTGCAAATATCTGCAGAAAACTAGAGAGGGTTTGGCTTGAGAAAACTGGCATGCCATAAAAAATTTAATGTCTTGTGAAATAGGAAAATTTTCCTCTACTCTAGGCCTTACTCGGTTGCAATGTACAATGAGAAACAGCAGTCATGTTAATACTGGAAAACTATCAGATAGATCTATTCACCTTCTTTATGAAGATACTCACATAAAAGTGTTAAAGCTTTACATTACTCTTCCTTTCAGGAAAATGAGCAAGTCGTACTTTACCCCATAAGATTAATAAAACATTTACTGACTACACTAGTAGCAGAAACTTTAGAGCTATTCATGCATAGGACTAAAAGGTATGTTTTTGAAGATGAATGTGTTTATGAATGCTATTCTTGAGCATTTAAAAACTGCCATATAAATTTAATATAGCAATTTTTGTGTAAACTGTGAACCTGAAAGGTTTACCTAAAATAATACCTACAAAGGGGGGAGGGGGTGTTGGGGGAGAAAACTCTAGCTTCAAGCAGGAAGAGCCAAGGAACAGTAGAATCTTTTGGCAATAGTGATAAGAGATATTCAAAGCAAGGGCAGAGCATAGATCTAGAATGAACAGAAAAAAATGACTTTTTTAGGGAACAATTGTGTTACGTTTTCTAAGATCCAAGATTAAACTTACAACCTTATACAGACGTTGAGTCTAAAGGACTAGTTCTAGGGAAGTTGTGAAAACTAAGTCTATACAGTCAAAAGGAGAAGATATAAATTCCTACAGAAATGTCACTGAGGTGTTGATGGAAAAGTAACACACATTTGCAAATATTAGAAATATAGAAGTGAGAATAGCATGCTACAGGAGCAAGCAAGAATTCTGAGTCTTAACAGAGTAAGAAGGAAGATACTTGGGCTGCTGATACTCATTACATTTACAACTCAACCTGTTAATCATGCCTTTAATAATAACTGGGTCATATGTTCAAGACTATTTATCTATTTGTAATACAGTAAACAAACCACAAAGTTGTTCCACATACCACGTGGCTGGCTCATGCCTCAAATTGAAGGCATGGCAGGTTGGGGTTGGCCCGCAGCAGATTCCGATGCTCAGCTGAGTGTCAGAATCCAGTATGGGGCAGGCCCCGGTCTGGGACACAGCTGTCCCCTATCCAAGGTGGGCTGGGGACAAACCACTTCCTGAACCCTGGCAGATAGGGAGGTGCGATGAGCCAGAGACCAAGGAGCGTTCCCCTGATCTTGGACTCACTGCACCCAGATCTTTAAAGAACTGTGTATGCAGCTTCTCAGAACACAATGTGTGAAGCCATCCCAGTGAGGCTTCTTGATTCTGAGGTCCTTGGGCATACGTGATTTTCTGACAAGCTCAATACAGGCCAGCTGCACACGCTGTTCTTAAAGGTTCCAGTGTGATGCAACTCTGGAATAGGTTCCCCTGTACGCTACAATGAGTAAAAACTGCGCACCACATAGCTGGGCTTTTGACAATTAGCTGATTGTTGGGACTGGGGACTGCACTAGGACTGGGTCCAGACCCCAGTTCAATCAGTTGATTGCGAGCACCCAGCTTTCGGCTTGGAGCAGAGGGAGTCCAGGATCATGATTCTGGGTTCCTCCTGTGCTGGCAAGTAAGGCATGATTGGGATCTAATGTCATAACCCAAAATCACCCTATTCCTATCCCAAAATCCTGCCCTGCACATGGCAAAATTTGATTCCCACAGGGTTCTATAGAAAGGGGACCAGAGAGACAGGAAGATGCCTGTGTCGCTAAGAAATCTGTCTCAGGGGATGCAGTGGACTGCAGTGAAGTCAACATGAGTCATAGGGAGTAAAAAAAGGGAATGGTTAACTACATAGAGGAGCCATGTGTTACACCCAGCATCAGAGAGAAGGGACCCAATTTTCTTTTTTCATAACCATTTTGCTGACAGAGGGGAAAAAAATTGAAACAGGAAGTCAGGTTCAAAGAAGGCTTTTTAGAAGAAAAAAAAAAACAACCCTCCCCCAAATCCCCCAAAAGACTGACAATGCCAGATCAGGGACAGCTGAAAAAGGTACTAGAAAAACAGAGCTGCTAGGTGACAAAAATCAGGAAACAAGGAGGAGGAAACAGAACCAAATGAACAGGCAGCATTGCATGTGTTAAAGAGACTGACAAGAATTAGTGATTTCTTACATTACAAAGAAGTGGATCCCTTGCATATGGCTGGGAGGCAGAAGAGAAAAGACAGGCATCAACGGAGGGAATATTCTAATTAGCAGATATTTCATATTCAATGTATCTCAGTTTTATCTGGTCTCATACCTTTCACTTTGACTTGATATCTGCTGCACTCTGGACATGGAAGGAGAGTAAATTCTTCTGCTTGGTACATTGAGTAGTCTGTGCTTGCAACTACAATCCGATCATTAGGCTGCCAGTTACTAACATCCTCCAAGAGATCCAATATCACTCCATCAACAGCCTCTACCTGGAAGCCTGAGAGGGGGACACCTAATGAACGAGAAACAAAGAACTGTACAATGCAATATATAAATATGCAACTTAAAGAGGTACTCTTTCACTGATAATTCATAAGCAACTTTAAAAAAGGAGGTGGGGGGCCTTTTAAACATACTGAACTTTTTTAGGGCAATTTCAAAGCATGATTTTAACATGAAATGCAATAAAAATGTGGTTGAAATAGAAGTTCCTGCTGCTATTATGCCTTTCTCCTTTTGTGGATGTCAAGATTCAGGTTAAAACAAGATGACTTATATTTACAAATACCTAAAATAGTTCTGCTTTCCAAAACCCTCAGATGCAAGGCTCTGAGAACCAAGCTCAGTTCTATCTTATCACTGAAAAAGTTTGACAAGTTATTCTATTGTCTTTGGCATGTTTGTGCAGGTATCATGATTCAAACTAAAAACGTTGGTATGGAATGAGACTGTTTTGCTTAGCTATATTTGCTATGTACAACTAACTTTCAAAGTCAGTATCTTTGTCAGTGAAGTGAGCAGATATGAATCAATGCATATATGGAGAAGATTATGCCATTCTTTCCATAGTCACTTTCACAGGGGAACTTCAAGCAAATCAAACTAGTGTGCTGCTCAACGTGAAAGAAAAACTGATAAATTCTGTTCATAGATTCATAGAAGTAGGGTCAGAAGGGACCTTGTAGATCATCAAGTCCAACCCCCTGCCCTGGGCAGGAGAGAAAACTGGGCTCAAATGACCCCAGCCAGGTAGACGTCAAGCCTCCTCTTAAAGACCCCCAGGGTAGGAGCCAGCACCACTTCCCTTGGAAGTTGGTTCCAGATCCTAGCCGCCTTGACTGTGAAGTAGTGCCTTTGGATGTCTAGTCTAAACCTGCTCTCTATCAATTTGTGGCCGTTATTCCTTGTCACCCTGGGGGGCACCAGGAGGAACAGGGTCTTTTCCAAACCCTGCTGGTCCCCCCTGGTGAGTTTATAGATGGTCACCAGGTCCCCTCTCAGCTTCTCTTATGAAGGCTGAACAGGTTAAGGTCCCGTAGCCTCTCTTCATAGGGTCTGCCCTGCTGTCCCTGGATCATGCAGGTGGCCCTTCTCTGGACCCTCTCAATGCTGTCCTATTCATCATTTCAAAACAATTACATGAAGAGGGAACGTTTGTTCACCAGAGCACCTCAAGGGATGACAAGGTCGAATGGTCATAAACTCCTCCAAGACCATTTCAGGCTGTACCTAAGGAAGAACTTCTTTGCTGTCTGAGCCCCCAAGGTCTGGAATAGCCTGCCACTGGAGGTGGTTCAAGCATCTACATTGAATGCCTTCAAGAGAAAGTTGGATGTTTATCTTGCTGGGATCCTATGACCTCAGCTGACTTCCTGCCCCTGGGGCAGGAATCGATGATCTTCCAAGGTCCCTTCCAGACCTAATGTCTATGAAGTCTATGCAAAAAAGTGTGCAGGGGGGAAAAAACTTCATTTATTTAGATGCGGGGGGGAGGAAGGGGTGAAAATATGGTCAGTGGGCTGGATCTGTGGATCTGTCTGGCCAAGAGATTTTGTCTGGATCATGGCAGGTCTCAGTTCTGCCCAGCCCAGGCGTGGGGGCAGCTCAGGTTGTGACATATGAAGCAGGTCCCATTGTTCCACACAGCAGGGCTGGAGCAGTGTGGCAGCTGGACTCGCTTCCCATGAGTACTGGTTCCTTCCAGCTACCACTGCCACTGGACCTGCCCTGCAGTCTGGGCGCCCCAACCTGTTCGTCCTGTGCCCACTGCTGGGGGTAGGACCCATGCAGGCAAGGCCAGGCGGATGGGATGGGACTGCAGGCAGGTGGGGAGCAGCATCTGAAAGCCAGATGGGCAGGTGGGCCAGATGGGCAGGTGGGCCAGGATCACATGACAGTGACAGCACAGGGCTGGGGCCTGGAGCAGAGCTGCGATCCGCTGCTTGCATGCTCCTGCCCGCGGAACCAGCACTCACTGAAGGGACATGCAGGGAACCCTGGCACTGCCTGCCTGTCCCACTCTCACTTGCCTGGTCCAGTGAAGAGGGGGACCAGGGGACCTGCCTGGTCCAGTGAAGAGGGGGACCACTTAGGGGGACGCCCTCGCCCAGCAGAGTGGGGGAGCAAGGAGAGGGGGTGCTGACTTGGCCCACAACAGCTCACCAAAACTTCCTTAGTGGCCTTCAGGCTCAAGTAATTGCCCATCCCTGCTTTAGATTATCTTCCTGAATTGTAAGAGAAGGCATGTTAAGTTTTTTCACCGTAAAAAAAGTGATAAACAGCTAGTTGTTCTTAGGTACAAAATGATAGGAATTATATTAGTGTTCTGGAAACAGCCAAGAAAGCACACTGCCAGAGAGAGAGGTTGGGTTTTGAAGGAACAGTACAGAAAACTGCAAGGCTGCTAATAAAAAACATATTACCAGACCAGGAGAATCTGGGAGGTACTGTAACAGTCCTTTGGAAACTCTTAGAAAGTGAACAGTGCCCAGTACTTGCAGGCCTGGAGCAGAGTTCCTCCAACTTACAAAATGTAAAATAAGAAAATATCCAAAATTCAAAAGGATCCAGGATCCTCTTGAACACAAAAAACAAAAGCAGGTTGCAAGCTAACTTGTTATGTATGTCACATTCAAGACAATCAACTAGATAATCTAACACTGATGAGAAGGATGGGATTTAAAACTAACTCATGGCATCGATAATATTTTTCCCCACATGAAGTTGCTTCTAAGACCACAATTTCCTTTTACTAGTCAGAACCAACCTCACAAGGCTAGAGGGTAAACAAAGTGGCTAAGCAAAAATCCATGCATCTTTAAAAACTATTTATTACCACAGTGGTGGGAAGTAGAAAGCAAACACAAATTGAAAACCTTTTGCAAGAAGTTAAATCTGCCATGTATAACAGTTCTCCAAGTGTCACAAGGAACAGCAATCACCAGAATATGCTAAGGCTAGAAATATTACATAAACCATAAAAAGGCTCGCTCTATCTATTGCGCTATCTATCGCTCTATCATAAAGGCTCCTGTATTATAGTATAGTATAGTATTATAGTATAGCCAGATATATTTTAACCTTATACATTAAAAATAGTTTCTATTCTCTACTACAATGGTATCATACAAAAAAGGCAAAGGCAGACAAAGTACATTAGGAGGTGTATAATCCCTCCTCTCCCCTTTTCCTTGATAAGGACATGTACTTACCTGAGAATTAGGCCATGTGAGAGACAGAAAAAACAACCTGTTACAGTATTCACAATATTAAAACGTATGAAACAAGCCATTCTAGAAAACAATACATACGAATCATTAAAAGCAGATCCTGCCCCCTACCCCCAGCTAAACATTTTACAAAGAACTTTCCTACCTTCATTCCATTCACTAAAAGCCGTCACAGAAAACTTCTGACCATCAAATGTGAAAAATTCTCTCTGAGCAAGGGCCTTCCCTCCGGTGCTGTGATTTTCATACTCTCTCACAGATTCATTACAGGAGGAATTCCCACTATTTATGACACCAACTAAAGCCCAGGCTTGCCTGCAAAGAACGAGGTGAGCATTTGAACAAACTGTCTCTGGATGATGTACAGAATAAACAGCAAATGCGCACATTTATGCAAACATCTTTTCTTTGCCACTTTTCCTAAGCTCTTTAGAATGTAATTTCAAAGGACGGAAGAAGAATATGCATTGCTTGTATAAGAAAGCATTGGTTGTTCCTATATCCAAACTGAGAAATCACCCAGCTTTATTCTGAAACATTATAAACTTCAGGACACATTGTTTATACTTATATAAAAGGAATACTTTTTTACAAAGTTTACAAAATGGATAAACTTCAGCACAAAAAGGGTAAGAACTAATTTAAACTAGGTACTGCAGTACTTGTTAATGATTCCTACTATGATACTAATATTACAGCACAGTCACCTGTCATTCAGACCTGTCCTATGACAGTGAGTAAATGGCAATAGCCGCCAGCAGGAAAGTTCTTTTTCAGATTTATATCTATTACGTACATGAGCCAGCTGTTGGTTCCCATCTTCCCCGCTCCCCCTGCCCACCCTCTGTGGAGCGTGAAATAAAGTTCTGCAGCCTAACTGCTATGCCATAATGTTGAGCACTTACAATATTTACTCTGCTTTTTATAGCCTCAGGTCCAAGAACAATACAATTACATTAAGATCTTGCTTAACCTATTAAGGTTCTAGAGTTCTTTGTTTTGGAGAAAAAGCTTGAAAACAGCAAAAAAGAAAAAACAGAAAGCTAGTTTTCCTTAAGAATTTATGATTTGATTCACAGTTTTAACGCTTGGCACTACTGATCTTTCTGCCTTTAAGAACAACAGTCCACTCCCTTTTACATTATGTTCTTTTCTACTTGATTATTCTCAACTTTCTCTATGCTTTCTGCCCTTTCACTGACGTCAAATTTTGAATTAGTGGAATCAAAAGCACAAAGCCATCTGCCATCTTCTTTTCACACCCCGTGTCCTTCAATTATGTCTGCCTGAACCAAAGTTTCCAGTAATTATTTTTAAAAAGGGCATAGAAAGCTCTTGAGATTTGACATTGAAGCTTTACAAAACAAATCTATTAAAATTATTTTTAGAAATCATTTACTGGTCCATAACATTTAAGCGTGCATAGTCAGCACTCTCCACCACCTGTTTAAACTCTGACAAAAACTACACTTTGAGGTTCAATCGGGTATGACCACATGAAAAAGATGCAGACGCTGTACCAGGAGCATGATTTACTAACAGCCTAATTTTTTTTTTAAAGGAACTAAATTACCTTTAACTCAGACAATTTTTATTGTCTTATAATTTGAGTTATACACAAATGTACATACACACTCCCTCTTACGGTCTTGGATAAATTAGTTTTATAGGCCACATCACGGTCTAATAACAATGCCTTAAGAAAGCTACAACAAAGCGCGCGCTCTCTCTCTCTCTCTCATGTCAGTATCCCTGCAGACAACATAAACATTTGATGCAGAATTTTAGGAGAAGTAGTATCAGATATTTAAGGGTGTCTTACTTTGCAAGGAAAGAAACGGTCTTAACTTTGAAATCTATATTATTGTCTTGAGAGTAGGGTGACTATTTACAAGTTACAAGCAGAAGACAGTAGGTCTGTCTTCTGCAGCAATGCAGCAACCAAAGTCTTTTAAAAGACTAGAGTGAATCCCATGACTAATCTAAAAATGCATGAATACTCCATGAAGCCAGGCTCCATAGCCCACTGTTGCAGGTACTAAGTAAGGAGTCCTAGGTTCCAGAATGGTTCATACATTTTACATTAAACAACCATTAGTTTAAAAACACACAGAAACAAAAAACTAAGCAAACAAACTAACCACCCCACAAAGCAGACATAATAACCCTGTCTAGTTCCTGCTCAGAGCAGTACCATCCTCACTCAGCTACAATCATCTTGTTTTCTGTCCTTCCAGCCCACTGAGTCCACCAGTCTTGCTTTTCCAGTGGACTATCTATCTTCAGCAAAAAGACAGCATTTCTAAGGAGCTTGTGTTACATAGTTATTTTTACAGAGATAACTCCATAGAAATATGTTGTCAAAGAAAGAACTTCAAAGCTTAACATTTTTCCTATTCTGAGAAAGGAAAAGTGGTAGTAGAATGGCCTCAGCCAGGAAAAGATAAGAGGAAGACAAAAATCAATTAAAGCAAGCTTACAGTAAAATAGTACTCTACAATTCACACAGAGGATTGATGTAGAAATGTTATGGCTTCCTGCAGTTTTATTAGTCCATCTGACATTTTGCATTATTTCCTGCTGAAATTAGAAGTCAGACAAATTTAGAAGTCAACTGCACTTGAAACATGACAGATTTGGCCTTGAGAAAGTGCTTTTTCCCCCCCCAAAATAAGAAATGTTTTTATTTAAACTGGATTTTGATATGAGTTTTTAAAATAATTTTTAAAAGCAAAATCTGAATTTAATTTAAAAATGTAGAGCCTAGTTTATTATAATCTCTTAAAATATTGAAATAAAAACAATAAGTGTACAAGAAGCCAGGACCCACCATCAAAAGGTAGAGTTATGGATCACGTGCTATTCTACGCTAAAAAAGAACTGGAGAGACAAAAAAAAAAAAAACTTTTAAAGTCAAGCTTTATAAATATGGCACAAGCAGTCATTTAATGCATTATGATCTTGATCCTTGGGTTTGATCCAAGACTGTGCTACTGCTATCACAGACATTGTGACTTGGCTTCTGACTCGGAAAAAATAAATCAGGATTAAATTAGTTTCTATCTTAACACAGCTGCTTGTTGCAAATAAATCAAGGAAGTACAAAGGGGAAATTGGTTAAAAATAGATTTTAAAACCAAAAGTTTTTGGTCAAAATAGAATCTACCCACCTGGTACTTAGCTTCCTGTTCTCTTTACCTATCAAGTTACAGAAAGATTTTACAATAAATTTTAACAGAAGACCAGCATAAACAGCCTCTGGTGCAGAACAAAACACCTCTGTACCTAGGAGATTGCCCACATCACCAAGCTAAAGGTCATGTGCCCTGCTGTTTACTCTTTTGCACCATGACTCTTGGATTACTTTTCACACCATGTTTTAATGACAACAGGAAGGGGATGTGGAAACTGCCCCCATGCAAGCCCAGTCCATAGCCTGCCATTTACAGCACTCAGCAGAAGAGAGAGTTACATAAGCATGCCCAGCCTATCATAGGTCTACAACCCAAATCTTCTTCCACTTTGTGTGACTATCTGGACATTACACCATCACAAAGGTATGCACCACTAGGACTGTGTCCTCCTCCTGCAGCAGTTTTAAAAGAGTGAATCAGATGTCTACCCAAAGAAAACACCTAAATCCAGGACAGGGGTAGGCAACAGGTGCCAGAGTGTAGCATGCAAAGGCAGTTTCTTTGGCATACATGCCTTGGGGGTGGATGGTAGGGCTGTGCAAAGCTTCAGTCGCCGATCTAATTCAGCCTGATTTGGTGCCCAAATCGCCAAATCTGAATTGAATCAGGAGACACTTTAATCTCTCTGAATCGAACTGGAACCCTCCAAATCAATTCAGAGAGATTCGGACAGCTTAGATGATTTGGACAGACACAGCTTTAAATGTTTTTTCTACATGCCTCAAAGTACCAGGAGGATCATGAATGCCAAGATGCTGGGGAGGACGGAGTGTCCCACAGAAGCACTTCCGGTCCACTTCTGGGTCTGCTGGGGAATGCACCGCCCTCCCCTCTCCCCTGGCTTGGCAACTGGTGCCTCCTGGGTCTGGGGGAGCACCCAGGGTCCTCCTGCGACAAAATGTTGAGCCAGAGGGGTTGGGGGGAGCCCCCGGCAGGCTTGGTAGTGGGCCCAGAAGCAGACCCGAAGTACTTCTGGTCTACTTCTGGGTTAAATGCCAAGCACATGGGTGGCCCCCTTATGCTCCTGTGGGATGCTCCATCCACGCCACTATCATAGCGTTCATGAGCCATGCCTGATACTTCGAGGTACGTAGAAAAAATATTTAAAGGTGTCTATGGTTGAATTCACTGATTCTCCGAATCAGCATCAAATCTTCAGATTCGGATTAGGCTGAATCAAATTGGGGACATCGATCTGAATCAATGAATTGACTCATACCCCTAGTTGATGGTGGGGAAGGGGCTAGGGCTGCACTGCCACAAACAGGAATCAGGCCCTTTGCAGCTACCCTGCCATCCACTCCGGCACATTAACTTCTTACAAATTGAGATTACAGGTGTTTTTCACACTCTTCCCAAAAATGTTGCTGACCTCTGATCCAGGAGCTATCTCTATATACGAGTCCCAGGTCTCATGTAAGCACAGGAAAGAGGGGTGAGATATTGGTCACAACCTTCTCCCTGGCATTTCCTATTGCCTAGTTTAGGCCTTCCCCCAGTTCAGCATACTGTCTGCAGTGAATCCCATTCCTAGGTGCTTAATTCCTGCCCCAGTCATTATAAAAGGAACCAGGCACCTAGTTCAGGTTAGCAAAATACACTTTGGGAGCCGGGTGCCTAGTGTAGTGGAGCTCAGTATCAGTTTGCCAAGAGTTCCTTTGTTGATGTGGACACAGAATTTGTCACTCTTTACCTGAGAGGGTGCCAGTTACATGCATCAAAAACTAGCCTGTGTACTCAAAAGCAAGACAAATCTCAAAGTAAAAAAAAAAAAGGAGCAAGATAACATGTTAAATAATACTAAAATATGCTGATTAGTGCACTGCAGCAGTAGTGAGTATATAAGTGTGAATATGCAACTTTATATATAGGTGCAAGTCTTATAATGAGTACTGAGAAGTCTCTGCATCACTTATGAAATGAACTTTATGACATGCTATCAAAAACTGCATAACTGTTTGCATTCTGCACCAATTGACAAAGATTAAGGATAGATCAAGAGCAAAACAAATACCGTATTTTCCTGACAAACTAGAATATAATACATACTTTGTTTTTGAAAGACAGGATGAAGAATGTTTTTTCAGAGTTATGGTTGCATAGGGTAGGGACAGAGCCTAATTTTCAACTGGCTCACTCTCCCTTTCCTACATAAACTAAAGGTGTATCTCTAGTTGTTGATAAAGACTGGTCTCAATGGGCGAATCTATCATTTTCAAAAAAGCTAGAGTCTCTACTAGACAGTTAGGAAGTCTGTCCTAAATATATTTGAACTAACTGTGTAGGGGGAAACTTGGTGTTCCTGCTACTTTAAGGAAAGGCAGTCTTTGCAGGAGAAGCAGGTGGCCGATACTGGAAGCACAGAGCAAATCAAGGGAGCTATATGACCCAAAAGGAGCTGGGTTTGCAGGATGTAAATCCAGGATCTGAGCTGTGCAGGCAGTCTGACCAGGTACCCATGGAGAGAGGAGCTCCTGAACAGAAGGGCTGTGCCAAGACTCCTAACTAACACTTAAACTGGGGAAGGGATTAAAACTGGTAGTTTAGGGATTAAGATGCGAGGAGCAAGAACTAGGGTCAGGGACCCACCGCCCACAAGAGGTGAAAACAAACAGGGTTTGGGGGGCCATAGCCTGGGAGGGGCAGAGTCTGATGGAGGTAATCTGGCCTTAATCCAAGAGAGGCAGAGGATAGAGGTCTGAGCCCAGGAGGGGCCAGAAAGAGAGTCAGAAGCACCATTAAAAAGACAGAGGTCTGAACCCAAGAGGAGTTAGAGATTGTTCAAGGCAAAGGCCCAAGCCCAGGAGGGGGTGGGATGCTTAAAGGCACTGGGGCTGGAGGCCCTAACAGTGGTGGAGACTGTTCCTGGTTTATAAGCTTATACTGACTGAAGGACGCTGGGGCTAAAGGCCCCTAGATGACAGACTGACTAGACTGGACAATGGGGCTTAGTGCCCAATGGCGAGTAACATCTGCAAGGCTTAGGCATGGCTAAAATGGGAAAAGAGGAGGCCACATAATTAGCCTTCAAGACAATGAGCAGTGACACCTGTATTCATGAGAATGAGACTGCCTGGGGAGCCCTGGAGCAGCTTCCTTTTTACTAAATGCATAATTACATCAAGGTATGGCAGGTGAGTGAAACAGGAGACAGCTCAAAGGAAATAAAAGCAACAAGGACTGAGAGGGCTCCAGGGGCATCATGGCTACACCTGAGGCAAAACCTGGTTACAGGCTGCAAAAGAGAGAGAACAGAAGCAGTTCCCAGATAGTGAAACTACCCTAAGAAGGGTTAGCTTGACTGATGGAACATCATAATCATTACACAGGGAGATTGTAAAGTGAAGAACAGTGAGCCACTGCATCAACCGACTCCCTCAGCTATCTGAACAGTAATACATTTTGGTAGTGCTGGAGTGATGCTTAGCTGTGATAGTCCAGGAATTATGCAAGAGGCAAGGATGTTTGTGGGCAATATCTTTATTGGGCCAACTGTACAGTTGGGATAGATTTATACAAGCTTTCCACTGCAAAGTATTCTTCACCAGGTCTGCCTAATGATGAATGCTTCTCATTTGAAAGCTTGTTGAAGTCTATCCTAACCAGACAGTAGGTCCACAAAACTCCTTGCCTCTGAAAAGTAATACTGCAGCTTCTGCGCTGTACAACAGGGATCAAACCAGGGTGCTTCCAACCCTGGGCAGAAAGATGAGTTTCCCTGCTTAATACATGCAACCCATTTTGGGGGGACTGATTTTCAAAGAGGCAAGTGTTGTATGAAAGCAGAGTCTGAACTAAGACTATACTTTTAAGGCTTCACAAATTCCCATTCACACTAGATACTTTATGTATAAAAGCACTAAGCAGAGCTTAGAGGAAAACAAAATTATTTACCTGTAAGTTAATCCTTTGATGAGCTTACTTCCAAGAAGATTTTGGATAGTTAATCTGGTTTCTTCCAGTAGACTTTTAGCAGCTGAATCTCCAACAGCAATAGCAACAATGCGACCAGGATCTTGGCCTTTTAAGAAGTCCTGAAATCTCTTGCTTTCATTTTGATATTCATGAGTGTCAAATCTATCCACTGCCAACACCTGTGCTGTGTCCTGATCAATCACTCTCACATTTAGCCCTCGTAAAAATTTCCTTTCAAATGCATAAGGACCAGAGGCCAGCCCTGAGGAGTATACAGTCTTTGACAAAAGAGTCCATGATAACTTCTGAGTCCCATGCAATTCCAGTGTCCCTTCAGGGCCAACGCCAATGAATTTCTTGCCAAATATTGGCGTATCATCACCTTCGTCTGATTTGCCATACAAGATGATAGTTGCTTTGGATTTATAGCGACACTTCTCTGCTCCAATATGAAGCGCTCCACCATCCTTTATCAGGATAAAACGAGTTCTCAAAGTAATATTTCTGGAACTATCCTTATCATCAGCAAAGACAAGTAACCCTAGAGGAAATAATATTTTTTTAATATCACATTAAAAAAAAAAAAATCAATCTTTTAAAAACTGATTCTAATTTAAAGCACACAAGCCAAACCTTAAAATAAAAATCAAGTTAAGCAAGTTATTAAAAAGAGAAATTAAATTGTTTCCAAATGAGTTTACAGAGAGTAAAATGGGTTTTTACAGGATATCACATATGGAAGGAGCTCCCAGAATACCTGCACCTTGAAAAATGGTCTTCAAGTTTTATGAAATATTGTAATTAACAATCAGTTTCACTAAGCTAAGTATCTGAACAAAAAGGACTTCACTAGCGATTCCACTCGTCTGATCCTGTTCTTAGATACTTACTACTCAGTCTTCCAGGCTCCTACACAGCATCAAGCAGCTGTCCCACTGAAGAATAAGTAGCATTTTACATCTGTTTACATATCTGAGACCTTGGGGCCAGCAGTAAGTAATGTAGTAGTAGTAGTAGTAGTAGTAGTAAAGAATTGCAGTCATTGATTGAGTGATGACAGAAACAGATCAATGATTGCAACATAAAGACAATTATGGAGATTGAAATATGGCAAGACTAACTACAAAACTGATTTAAAGTTTAAAAAGACAGACATACTAATGCTTGGGGGCAGAAATAGGGAGGGAGGAGATGAAGGAACAGATTCCTGGGAATTAAAATCACTACTACATTTTTCTGCTTTCTGAGGATAAATGGGAGTTCTAGATTTCATTACTCAATCTATTTATCAAGATTACATACCACTATAATAGTTCTATTACTACATTTATTTCTACTACCTTAAGTCTCTGGTGTATACTGCCTATAGTATGCAGTCTTCACGTGGTGCTTATTACTTCAGAACAAAGCATAAAGCTTTGCCGCATTTACCATACTACAGAAAGCATATTTACCGTAGACACGCAAACATATGCTTCAGCAAATTCTGTGCAAACAGGATTGTCCTGAATTAAGACTATTTCTCAAATAAATTGCATTTTCTTGAAGGTGGCCATTTTCACAAGGAAACCATGCAAACGTTTAAAGACACTGCGTGCTTCCATGGCAAAAACTGTTACATTAAAATACAATCTTGAAGTTTTTTCAACAGCAGGTTTCACTCTACTGGAACTATGTGCTTATAGAGTCCTTTCCCCGCCGCAAGCAAATAGCCATATTTTAAAATTTCTTTAACAAAATTTGATTATCTTCAAATCAAAAATTGAATTCAAAGTTCTTACAAGTAACACATTCACATTTCACTGCATATTTTCTAATGTTTACTACTAATGTAGAAGGGTAAGCATCCTAGTAGTACTCAAGTGGGGGAAAGGAAATAGCTATACATCAATAAAGGGTTTTATATGCCAATTTTCCTCCTCACCTCTTTCCCATTTTCAGCTAGTATTGGCACACTCGCATACATGTGTCGAACATACCTTGACCAAAGATATTTTAACACATAAAAACAGTTCATGGCTTACTTTACTACTACATACCTCCATCCTGTATAATTATAGAGTGTACTGTAGCATCTGAATTCAGACGAAACAAGTCCCCGTTTTTTATGAGAACTCTCTTTTCAGTATCTTGGCCAGGGTTCCAGCTGCTGAGGCGAGGGTTCTGATCTGGACAATTCTCTAAAATACAATATACAGCCTAATTAAGAAAAAATGGCCTAAAATATTAAGACAACATTGCTGTATATGGCATTACTTAGAACCACATTAAGGGTAGTGTCAGAAAGACAAGTCAGGGATTTGCTTCCTGTACAGCAACAAGAGGAAATTCACAACTCATATGCTCCATTTCCTGTAAATAAGATGGACCCTGTAAATAAGATGGACTATGACCAAGAGTGAGGAATTACCTTCTTTCTTTTGTTGTCTTCAGGAAAACATTTCAGCTACTAGCACCAACATTAAAACTTATGCAGCAAAGCCAAGGACAGGTTGACGGTGCTTCAATTGAAGAAATATATCCTTGCTCTTAAATGGGAACATCATAAAATGATCCTGATCAAAAGGGACTAACCATTTAGGTACTAGGGCAACAAATCTATATAAGCTAATGTTACAGAACTGTAGAACTCACTGCATTCAGAAGTAGTGGAAGTAGTTTATTTACTGCTTTTCCTGAGACAATAAAATAAAATAAGTAAAATGGTGAAATTTATGGCTTTAACCAAAAGCATACAAAAAAAATCACACATTCTACCATTTTGAACAACAGTAAAACAGAACATATTCTATGATGATACAAAACAAAAAAGGTAAAAGGAAGTAAGGTGAAATAAAACAGTGAAATAAACCAGAACCATCTGATTTTGGCCCTTATTCTTCAGTCTAGTAATGCAAATAGGGCAGGCTTAAAGTTTTCAGAGAAGCCTTTTTTCCACAGCCATTAGTCCAATATTTAAAATTTTCAAGTAATGGAAAGATCCATTTTCCTCTTATTTCTTCAAAGAATAAAGACCACAAATAGTTATTTAAGTTACCTACAGTAGTATTAAAGTGATGTTATAGCTGTGAAGTTCCAGGAATTATGGGAGAGGAAAAGATTTTTTCAGGTGGATTTTTTTATTGGACCAACTCATTGCTTGAAATAAAGTTAGAACAATAAAATTTGACTAATTTTTGAGTGCATCTGTGAGCAGGGGTGTTCTTTTGTCCCATGCCAAGGTGAATTCTATTGACTCTTGCCTCTTCCTCCTACTCTCCTGCCACGCTTTGATGGAAAATTAATATTCATAAAATGGAGGATGGATGTTTCTTGATTTACAAGTCAATCCAGTATGGTTGTGGTCTTCTGCAGGGCTTCACTTCTCCTACACACTGGTCCTTGCCTCTCCAGTTGATGATAACTACTCTCCACTTATAGTGAGTGGGGAATACTCTACGAGGTCATTTCTCAGGCTCTTGTCCAGTTCTTTCCCCCATAGCATTTGCATTTGTGTTTACTGACCTAAACTCTTTGTGCCTCCAACAGACAGTTGACAGAAGACTCAATTCAATTAATATATTTAGGTTTCTTCTGGGCCTTGTCTAGGGCTTCACTGCCTTAATCTCTTGGCTCGGGCCCTAGGAGCTGGGTAGTGTTCAGCTAAACTACAAAGCAAATCTTCAGGGAATTCCCCCTCATCCTGGTACCCTTCTCTAGTCCTCCAAAAATAACTCAGAAGGAGGGCTTCTTCTTCCTGACCCAATTCCTTCTTTTCTTTCATGACACAAACTAAAGGGGAATCACTTGGATTTCTTGTCACTTCTCAAAGACCCTCTATCTAGCCCACAACCCCCTGGCTTATGCCTGGTTTCTTTCCTCACCAGCATGCCACAGGTAATCCCTCCTTGGTTCTGGCTGTCTCAATTTTCTTCTCAGGCCCTCACTCCTCCCAGAGGACCTATTCTTTCTCGTTCCCCCTCATCTTCCTGGATGATCTTTCCCCACCATTAACTGTCCGTTGGGACCCTACCCTACTGTGCTAAGTCCCATATCATCCCTCTTTCTGCATTTTACTTATCTTTAGGAAGGCAGGGGAATGATCTTTTGCTCGTGGCTTATCTTGGTCCCTACGGGAGGGTCCAGAATGCAGAGACTGGTTCTTCTTGGATCCACCCTACTAGGAGTTTCCCATACTGTTTTCCCCTCAGAGGGACACTGACCTCCAAAACTTTCTTTGGCATTCTCTTTTAAGCTGCCCAGCTCTCTCTCCAGACCAATTGGGATCGACTTCCTGGAGATATGTCTTCCTGCTCCTGAAGTCTGCCTGCTGCTCTGTTTATACTTGGGCTTCTTTTCCCATGCACTGGGGATGCATCTCTTGCCTGGACCTGTCCCAGTAAGTTCCCCCACAATGTGTCCAGTTCCACAGAAGCATACCAGGGGCTTGGATATGACCCTGCTACAATCTTATTTTTCCAACAAGAACATATCCTAGATGAATATGGGGTCTATCTGGCCATGACAGCTGCAAATATCACAGTGAACTCCAGTTATTTTACTGGCCTCTCAATTGTAGTTTTGTACTGCAGATGGGTTTCTATGCCAAACACGACATTCAAGAATTTGGTTAATTTTTAACTAGATGCCTACCGCAGTGGCAGAGATCAATTTACATGTACATTTCATAGAGAGAAAGTTGCAGACACGTTTCAAGAAATGCAAATAGTTGGAAGAAGATCTTTACAAAAACAGAATAGATGGCAAGACTAAAGGGCTAGCACCCAACCATTGTTCTAATGCTAGAACTGGCTTAACTCCATGTCAACAGGAATGCATAGACAGCCAGCTTCTTTCGCCAGGAAAAGATCTCCCAGCAGAGACAATCCAGGGTTAGAGTTTAAGATAAGAAGTGTAGGTACAGCAAATAATAAATAGGCTTATCTAAGGAAAACAGGCTTGCCATCTTACAACACGAGGCTATCTATTCATTTAAACTGATGACCAAAAGTCTTCTATTAAATGAATTTATAATAACCACACAGATTTTTACATAAGCCTTTACAACTTTATAACTTTTACAAAGTTTTACTAACAGTAAAAAGATGAACAGACCTACATAAATAGATGGTATGAATATCTGACCAGAAGGCCAGTATGGGATAATACAAAATATACAGTATGAAGGAAGGAAGCAGACAATTATGTAGAACAACCTAAAAGAGTAGATAGTAAGTAAATGATGATATAAACCCTCAACAAATGGTCTGGGGGGATTGGGGAGGATGAGAAACAGGAAGTATTTCCTAAATAATGATGTCTGCAAGTCTTCTGAGAACTCACTAAAGGAAATGGATGCCCCATTGCTTGAACTGTCCAGAATTCAAACACGTATGAATTACGTAGATTGCACACTCCCTGAACAATGGCAAAGGCAAACATTTATGCTGACACGAGTCAGTAACTTTATGATAACTTGTATGAATCACAGAAGTGTGCAATAAAAAGAGACCTAGTAACTGCATCTGTATCTCTGTTGCAGAGACAGGAAGGCAGAACAGGATGGAAATTATAAAATAAAAAGCTTTAGGATTCCAATAAATTTAACTTTGAACTACAGGCACAAAATTTAGTTCCTCTCTAAGATCATTATGTTTTAAATTATTAAGTATAAATCAGTTCTGTGACAAGTAAGTTAAGACTGTCCTACAATAAAAAGTTCAACGGCACTTTCTTAATAATTGTACTGAGGTAGAGAGAGGCACCAAACATTTAATACTGGGCCACATTATCTTATAAAAATATCACCAGTTTTATTTTACAAAGTATTACAGGTAAAGCTGGCAGCAGCACCTCCTACAGTTTAGGCTGCCTAATGCTTTCCATTACATATTTGCTTTCAGTTGCATGTAACTGTCAAACTTTAATCATTCAGTCTGAAAAATGCCTATGATGAGTATCTGCCTAAAGAAAAATGGTTCAGCTGTTCTTAAAGGGCAAAGCTAGGGGGAAAATAATGTTACTTTGGAAGTACTGAAAAAAAAGCACACACTCTCTCAAATCTGACAAACGCTTCACTGAGAAGCTCTAGCACCTCCATGTTGGGGAGCAAAGGCTTAAAAAAAAAAAAAAGCCTTCACTATCGCTCAGGACTGCAAGGGCCAAGGAAAACATAGTCGGCAACTGTTCCTGTTGGTCAGGGGCTGCCATGACACAAATGGCATAGTACTGAGAGTAGGGGAACCACCTCTCCTTTGGTCTGTGGTGACCCAGACCTCAAGGGGAAAAGGGAAAAGTCAGACTTCTCACCCCCTGTGTTTAGTTTGAAAGAGAACAGGTGCAGAGTGTGACAAGGAGGAGGGTAAGACCAGAGATGACACAGAGAATGGGAGGAGTGCAGAGGACAAGGGTTTTACATACCGTACACCCCCTTCTAGTACCTGGAACAGAACACGAAATAGAAGTCTTTGTTCCACTATAAGTCTCATTTATGCCGCCCATTAAAATAGCTGTAAAATTACTGGCAAAAATCAGTCTCATTACCATCTAGTAGTTCAAACAGAGGATACAAATCTACTGCTGCCACCATTTACAATCACAGGCGGTGCATCTACATGAGATGCTTACTATGCAATTGACTAATTAGCTGCACAGTAAATATCTCAGTGTGTACATTCACCCCTATTTGACTGAAGTAAGCTAATTTACCCCTCAGCAGGGTAGTACTTGTAAATACTTTTTACTATTTACAAGTACTACCCTGATGTTGAGTTCTTTTGTGTGCTGCAGTGTATGTGTAGATGCTTTTCAGCTGGCTGCAGCATGAGGGTGCTTCAGCGCAGGAGCTAGCCTGCACTGAAGACTGAAGCTCCCTTGTGCCCCAGTCAGCCCTCCTGTCCCCTACCACAGCACACTGAGCCAAGGGGAAATCAACCCTGGGCTAGTAGGCTGACCCCTGTGGCTGACTCCACATGGTGTGCATGAATAAACTGCGGAGATTATTGCTCCAGAGTTAATTGCTCCCAGGTGCGTGTTCAAATGGCACACACAGGAGCGATTAACTCAGGAGCAATAAGTTCTGTTGTCTATTCAAGCACCATAATTGCACATGTAAACATGTCCTTCCTCTACTTATAGAGGACTGTGCTATAGCAATTAATATTACAACCTGGCCCCAAGGGGTCTGAAGGGTTTTATATGATGTCATGTGAACTCTGGATTTTCTGAAAACTCTAAGCAGACTTCACACAGGATCATGTGACAAATCCTAGACAATACATTCGGGGGGGGGGGGGTTCAAAGGAGAAACAAAAAGTATCTTAGGTGAACTGAATGTAATCCAACAAGTTGGAAATGGCCTGTATCCCAGGATTAATATATCTACCTGTTAACAAGAGCAGTGAGGTCTTTAATGCAAGTGATTATAACCTTTGTTTTAGATGTCAATAGAAAGACCTCCCACCTTAAGTAATCAACTGCCCTAGTATAGTGTTACTGTGCTTATTGCAGTATGATTCAAGAACAGGTCCACCTACTGAATCACTGCACCTCTCCTTGCAACACCCTGCATTTCCTTGAACATCTGCCAAACAAATACAGATCATGCATAATTATTTAGGATCCATCAGCTTTAAGCTTCCAGGATAATTTGCTACTGATGAAGTGAATTTACTGTATGCTAAAACAATACTTACCTGAGTTTTAAAATTATACTAATGCCCGCACAGTTGCAGATTTTAAAGAAAAGAAAGGATCAGTATGAGCTAACCCAGTAAAACAAACTGAAGATTAGACTTGATGCATGACTAGAACATGTATTTGTAAAAAACACTGGAAGACTTTATAAAGACTTTTCCACCTGTAAGTACTTACAGATGGGTCAAGTTACATCTTTACCTTTTCGAGGTGCAATTAAATCTTAAAGTTTAATCCCTTAAAGAGGGCTTCCTGGAAAAGCTGAGAATTGAGCACAAGATTCCAGAAACAATTCTAACAATATTCTGCATAGTAGTAGCATACATACTCAAATCCAAGAAAATGTTCCCACCCTGCCCTCATTTAACATAGGGGAAAAGCCCCACATTTTGAATTTAAGTACAGGGGAGGAGGGCAGATAGGCCAGAGTAAGATCTATGGTAGCCCAGTCCCACTAGGGCCCAAGCCATAGCTGCCCCTCACTGTCACTGCTCCTTCATCTCCCCACTCCCTGGCCATCCCTGCCTCTGCTGCTTACCCTCTGGCTCTAGCAGAGTTCCAGCCCTGCTCCATCCGAGGGCATGGAGCACATGTTTTCCCTGGCCCCAGCCCAACATGGGAACAGCTGTTGCGGTGGCAACAGCTCTGACCAAGCCTCAAAGCCTGGCCAAGAGCTGCCATCACTGCTGCAAGTTGGGGGTGGGGCAGGCACTGAGGAGGAGGGGGGCAGGGGTAGGTGCTAGGGCAGGGGTGGGCAAAATGCAGCCCACAGACCGGACGTGGCCCGCCAAGCCATTTTATTTGGCCCATGGGGCCCTTAAAAAAATTTAGAAAATTAATATTTATCTGTCCCTGGCTGCCTGTATGCTGCCCTCGATGGCTCACCAAAACTCAGTAAGCAGCCCTCCGCCCAAAATAATTGCCCGCCCCTGTGCTAGGGGGGACAACTGTATGGGGGCAAGAAGCAAAGGGACAGCTTGCTTGACTCTTTCCCCCACCATTCACCTGCCCCTCTGCTGCAGTGGGAAAAGCCATAGTAGTGAGGCAGATGAATTTGAAGATAAGCCTTAATAATTAACATCTATACATGGAAAATTATAATAAATTTATAAAAAAGTTTTCCACACACAGAACCTAATTATTGAGATGGTCATATTAAAACTTCAAGGTTGCTTTGGATTCAGATAAATATGGTAATATAAACTTTGCTATGCCTATTGGTTATTTCCCTGTTTACATATCCAAGGACTCACTTTGTAATAATAGGGGGTACAACAAACTGTAGCTGTGTTGGCCTGCAGGCAAAATAATCAGAACTCTTGGGGAGGTGATATCTTTTATTAGACCAACTAGACAGTTGCAGAAAAAAAATATGTATTTGCCAGCTTTCGGGCACACACATCCTTCCTCAAGCATAGGAGTGCGCAAAGGGTCAAATCTCCCCCAGGTGGACATGAAAATTCATACTTCACAGCAGGGATATATGTGGTAGCCATATTGGTCTGAGACAAAAAGAAATGCAAAAAACTAGAACTCTGGGATCCAAAATGATACTTTTTATTAGACCAACTGAGAAATTGCAAAAAGTATTTCTTTCGGGCAAGCTTTTGGGCTTACGCACCCTTCATCGGGCTTAGGGAAAGTTTAAGGTGATAAAAGGTCCCCATATGTAAGAAATAAACTTCATTTTTGCACAAAGGAAGCAGAAGCTGGAAAATTGTTCCTCTGGGCGCATGAGAGTCTCTTTGTGAGCTGTCCTTTGCTGTGTAGACAAGCAGGATTTCTTCCCTGGTGGTGTCAGATGGCAGGCAGGGAGGTGTAGAAATCTTTCTTGTTTTTCAGCAATGAAGTTTATAATTGCTCTCATAATTCACAGAGCTCTCCTGTGAAATATAAATTTTCATTTCCACCTAGGAGAAATTTTACAATCTTTGCACTTTCCTATGCCAAAGGAAGGGTGTGTGTGTCTGAAAACTTGCAAATCCAGACTTTTTTGCAATTATCTAATGGTTCTAATAAAATATATTACCTCCCCAAGAGTTCTTATTACTTTTGTAACAGTAGAGCAGTCATAGTCAGTTATCTCACTAGGGGTGCACAGGAAGAGATTTTGGGGGCCAATACTGATTGTTGATTTTTGAGGAGGCATATTGGCCGATACAATCCGATTTCTGATATAGCTGCATCCGGCTGGTAAGTCTGTTGTGGTGGAAGGGGAAGGGAAGGGAAGGCGTGTAGGGGGGCAGATCAACACCCCTGCATTGTGAGGGAAGGAGTGAAGCAGGGGCTGGGGCAGAAGCAGCCCAGGTGGGATGGGGTGGGACACAGGATGGAGCATGGCTCATCCAGGGGCTGCGCAGGGGCAGGGCACAGCACCCCAAAGGGCACAGGGGACAGGTGTGCCCCCTGGATCTGCATGGGGTGGGGGGTGCAGGCAGACTGCAGCTGCAGGCTGGGGTCAGGGATGTGCTGGGTTCTCCTCTGCGGGGCCTGGGGCAAGTGGCAGCAGTACTGGGAGGGGGCTAATATCACTGTAGCCCCCTCCAACCTCCCTCCCAGGATCTCTGCCACCTGCCTAGCTCATCCCTGGCTGAACCCCCACATCCATCCACATACCAGGAAACGCTAGAGCTGCCCTGGGTGGCAGCTACATTAAAATTTTGGGTGGCTGCAGCCACCCCAGTAGCCCCCACTGCCACCTGCCCCAAGCCCAGGCCTGCTGAGAAGAGCTCCCATCTGCAGATTCAGACCGCCTGCCGCTCCCCACACTAATCTGGGGGGGAGGCACATGTCCCCCAGCTGTCCCCCCAAGATGAGCTATGGCTACATCCCATGCTCCACCACAGCTGGGCAGCACCTACCCCAGCCCCTGCCACACTCCCTCCCTCACCGTGGGGAGCGCTAATCTGCATCTGCATCCCTGGGCCTTCCCTCCCCACTCCTGTTCCACCACAACAGACTTCCCAGTTGCACACAGCTCTCCAAGCTGCTGGGCTGTGCTCCTTGCTGCCTGCATGCTGTGCTGCAGCTGCGTGCACACAGGCATTTATCGGCTAAATTATCAGCCGCATCAGGCGGATTTCCAACGCAGCCAATTTTCTTTATATTGGTGCCGATCCGATATTGGACCAATGTATCAGTGCACCTCTAAATCTCACCCATCAGGGTCAGTGTTCTCTTCAGTGTCCCTATTTTCCCGTGACAGAAGATAAAGGACAAACATGACTATTATTTCTAATACCTACATATACAAGTCTGTACGTAGTTCTACTAAAGAACATATTTCAAATACTGACAAGATAGCCAGATCACACTGTAAAAACTGAACTGTCATTAACAACTTTCTTTCAGGTTTCTGAAATAAATATCAAATAACCTGAGCCAAGGGGAAAAAAATCCCCTATAAAATGCATTAGAATTAGCTTCCCTGGAAACATAAACCCCCACTTGGCACATTATTCTTTGAGATGACCTAGCCAGTTTTTAATTCATTCAAGAGACCTTGCATTGATTTTGTAATCAGAATATCGCATGCTAGTAGGTGAAATGCCTTTCAGAAGTTTAAGTGCACTAAGTAAAAAGAAAAATGTTAAGCGTTCTTGAAAACATTAAATGACGAGTCCTATTTTGCATGAAAACTACATTGCTCAGCATCACATATTACTACCATCCTTTACCAATTACATTCTGCATCAGCTTTTCCAAGATTTTGCCAAAGTGATGTCAAGTTAATGGTCTATAGTTATCCAGATCATCCTGTTTACTCTTTTTGAATGTTGGCACATTTGCTTTTTTTCCCTGTTCCTCTGGAACTCGACCAGCGTTCAAAAATTAGTTAAAAGTCAGAGAGCTTATTGGACAAAGTCTTTATAAACAACTGGGTGTAAATAACCTTGCCCTGCTCATTTAAATATATACAAAACTTTACTTGCTGTTCAACTTCCTCCTTACTTACCTTTGGAACAGAAAGTATTTATTAGTATAACTTGTGAAAATATCAGCTAGTCTTTCCAAATACAGAGTATATACATTTAATAAACACTTATGCCTTTTCTGCATCATCACGCACAGTTTTACCACCCACCTCATTACTATTTATTTTTGTCCCTGATGCCCTGAACTTTACCCTTGAATTTATAAAAGCAGCTGAAGCAATCAATATTTCATAGCAATCCTACAAAGTTAAACTTCTCTACCCTCAGACATTTTATTTAACAAGTATTATTAAATTATAAATATTGAAGTAAAAATATTATTTGGTTCTTAACATTAAAGACCAATGCTAAATTTGGACAGCTACATTCATAGGGAGTGAGCCATTTAATGTGACATTATTTGCACGAGAACTTACCATCAGGAGCATATTTTGAAGATATTTTCAAGATAATTCCCAGTGCAACAAAAAATGAAAAGCTAGAAATGGCAAAGCATATAAGAGTATTTTTATGTCTTTTCTTTCTGCTGGCTTCTGCTTGATGGCGCTGCTCCTCCGGTAAAGATGCAAGTGTTGCATGGGCTTCTTGTCTTGCAGAGGTAAATTTGGCTGATGCTTGGCTCTTTGGAGGTGGTGCTGGACGGAGAGGAACAATTCTCCCTGGAACGTAGCCGGAAGACCTGTGACTATTCCCATTCTGAGGCTGAAGAAAAACAGGGGAACTCCCCCTGGGATCAGTGTTGTGCATGTTATAATGTTGCTGGAGCACAAGAAATAAAATAAATAAATGAATAAATTACAGGATCTAGAATATAGATAAAGAATAATGAGTCATTATTCTGTGTATATATCTATTGAATAATGAATCATAGAGCTTAAGCTGTGCTACGTGACTAGAATCTTCTTTCTTTACCATAAGCTAGCATTTATTTGGCTGTGCTAGAGAAAGACTAGCTCTTTGCAAAATATACGACTGAATTACTCTATATTTCAATTTGCATAATACACCATTGAATGACTAAATATTTCAATTTACAATGCTGTAGAAATGTGTGTTTTAAGTGGTTTACCAGGTATTGTATATTTTGCAACCGAAAAGAAACTGGTTAAACAATGGGACAACTATGTCAGCACAAGCACCATTATAGTTATCCAGAGAATGGCTAAAGGCATCTCAAGAGCATGCAGAAACTGAACAAACTCTTCATTGTTCCCCTTGCTAGTGAAACTAGTGAACATTTTGGGTTTTTTTTCCGTGCTTAGATCTGGAGAAATCCTTAGATTTATCATGTAAAAGAATCTCTAGCACTCTGTATTTACATACATTTATGTCTCCTTTGATGCAATTTATGCTAACATTTATAATTGCTAGAAAAACACAGAGCATATATTCTAATTTACTTATAGCAGGATTTAGTTGTTAGGAAAGGTGTTTTGGCAACAGTGTTAGAATCAGATCACCTGCATCCTGTTGAGTTGTCTCATAATGTTTTGCTTTGCCAAACTGCCTGTGTTGTTACAAAAAGGCCTGAGAGCTGCACGACCTCTCCACATTCTTTATTACCAAACATAGAGCAGTATTTCTTATTCCCTTTACTAGCAACCATCTCTGGTGGAGTAGGTGACAAAGGCCCAGTAAAAATAGGATTCACAAGCCCGCCTAACCTTGCCAATGGTCCAACCCAGCCAAATCTTTTACATGATAAAACTACTTGACCTCATCATTCAATTTTCTGCAATTTAATGCAAACAGTATTTTCAAAGTATGTGTGTATCCCATCAAGATTTCCTGGAAACGCGAGCTGAGAAACTTGAACAAGTTTATCTTAAATGAAGCTTGATATACTGAGACCTATAAGGGCATTTAAATAAATCAGATATGTGAAATACCAAATGAAAAATAGAAACAGACCTATCAATAACAAGCTACAACAAACACCCCTTTTTCTACTCCAGTAACAAAAAGGAACCTGAACTATCCATTCTGAAAGGCCAGACACATTGATGAAGGAGAGACACAACAACTGTAATTTTATTCCAAGAAGTAGCAGGGAACCTTTTGTCTCACATATTGCAGAATCTGATACTTCACTGTTTCAGGGTGAGAAAGGTTGTTATTATTGAACCGGCCGGATTATCCCTTTTATATGCGACAATGCATCCCCAGATGCACACATAATGAAGGCTAAAGAGTATTGAAACATTAAGCAGGGTAGCAAGAGCAGAGTGCAAAAATTAACCCAAATCCTCCAGGGACAATCCTAATGGTTCTTGCACCTGCTCCTTGTAGCAAAATGATTTTCCCCATTCTCCTTTTTATTCTTTCAGAACCATTCCCCAGACCCATTTACTTAATCCCTACCCTCAGATTTATTGTCCTGAGTTTCAAGGACATTTATGAATTATGCTTCCTTTGCTACACGCACCTATAAAAATTAGAACAACTAAGCAAACTCTGACTAGGCAAGAAATTAGTTCAGATCTGACTGGTGAAATAAATCAGCATAGGGTTTTACAGCCAAAACGCATGGAAGTCTCCAGTTTTTGTTCTAAAAGAAACAATCAACTTAACCTAAACCAAAGAATGGGTCTTCTAACCCCAAACCTCTAAGTGCATCGTATCTGATATTTTCCAACACAAGAGTAGTACTTAGCTTAGCTCTGAAGATGAAACAGCTACATTTAAAAACTTTTCATCACAGATGAATATAACTGAATTATTTTGTTTAGTAATATAAGCCAAACCCAGAGTGTCTATTCAAAGCTTGTCTTATTTTTATGAAAGAACCCAACTTCTGTTTGTTCTGATAAAGCTTCTCTAAACACTGCTGTTCCACAATGGAAAAAATATTTATGAATAGTTTTTCTCTATTTTAGGTACGTAAAACTAGCTATTGCTTAAACTGTAAAAATGAATATCGGAGGAAGCTGATCTTGCAATTCAAGTACATTCTGTTTGATACACCATAAAAATTGAAGCTAAGACTTGCTGGTGACCAACATTTTGCTATTTATGAAAACTTTCCATTAAATGCAAATGCTGGTCTATCTAGAGCCAAGTGGAAAAGGGCTGTGTGCAGAACCATCAGTTTCTCAACAACAACAAAAAAACCCATACAACTAGAGACCTTGCAAAGTCTCTTCTTAGAGTCAAAAGATTTACTGTGGAGCCTTGTTCACCCTTCTCTCTCATGTGAGATTTCAATACTACATACCCTCTCCCCATGTCATTTTAAATTCAGTGGTTGAAAGAGTGGTTTTTATTTTTCCGTTCTAATTCTTTTACCATAAAGTTTACATTATTGGTATGTCTTGAACTGAGACATCAACATGATTCAGTTTAAAAGTACTTTATATTATTGGCCATGCTTTTCATTAAGACCTGACAGAATATTTTATACGGCCCCACATATATGCTCAACAAACATTAAACACAAGCAACAAGGCTCTACATGTAGCACAATTATGTGACTGTGCAAAGGCTGTTTAACTAAAATACAGAATATACTGCTGTTAGCAGTACACAAAATGTTCATTTTCTGACTAGCTCCCATTCACCTCAGCTTGTCCACCTACCAGTTTTTCTTCTCTCTCCACATGAATAGGCAAATGGGGATTCACCATTTCCTTTTCACCAGCTTCTCTGCTGCTGCCTTTACACAATGGCAGAGAGCTTAAAGCATCAACAGAAATCATTTGCAATTCAGTACAGCAGGGATTACAGTGAACAGAGCAACAAGAACAGACAAGAACACTGGCTCAGTGGGGAGCAAGGAAAGATTTGAAATAAATACTGGCTAGTATCTCCAACTCCTGAACTTCACAGGAGTCATACTCTAGCCAGGTGTCCAGGTTGTAGCCATTTTGGTCTAGAGGGAAAAGGAATCAGAACTCGTGATAGAGGCGAGATCTTTTATTAGGCCAACTGGATTTTTGCACACACACAAATAAATCTTTAATTGCAAGCTTCTGGGCACACGCACTCTTCATCAGGCATAAGAGAAAAGACTGTAAAAATTCTCTTAGGTAGAAATGAAAGTTCATATTTCACAGGAGAGTTAAAGGTGTGGTAAAATCTCCTGTTTGGCACAGTTCATTTTATACAGGTTAAACTCAGAGAAAAGTTAGAATTGTCTATTGACCTTTAAGTTCTTCGGTGGCAAGCAGGATGTAGTCAGATTTGCCTTCTGGTTATGATGTTTCATATATTACAGAAAAGTGAAAAGATGGAATGCTCTTTTTCTCCTTTTTTTATTCTGTTTCAGCAGCAGGGACAGAGGGGGCACAGGGCTGGGGAGCAAGCGTGGCAGTGCTCCAATGGAGGCCACACAGGCACTGCCTCAGGATGGGGGGGGGGGAAGCTCACACACGGCAGCTGCCACTGCCACTGCCACTGCCACCCCCACCCTGCGCTGCCACCCCAAGCCAACCCACCCACCTGGTCCACACCCAGCCACAGCCACCCCCCCCCCATGTCCAGCTGCGTCCACCCTCTCCCCCCTCCCCTCTGTGTCTGGCCACTGGGGATACACTGATAGAAAAAAGGTTGAAAACCCTGCTCTAGCCATCAATATTTGATGGCACTGCTTCAACAACAAACGCTAGTCCTGTGCTAATAGCTGCAATTAATTATATGCACTGTGTAGTCTTATACTCCACAACTCATTTTTTAGCAATACAACTGTAAACAATGAAAATTAGATGATTTTGTAATCAATTAAGTGCAATCTGGCTACATAATTTAAGGACCAAAAGTGTAGCACACGAGTCCCTGCACAAACCCATGCTCATATGCATTTCTCACTTTTATTCACTGCAACATAGACCCTGGACAGGCAGATCATTTGAACTGCTTCAAGAAGTTGCAGTGCTTCAGTGGTGGACAGACATACAGCCACCTCCCCTCCCCAACCCAGCCTCCTCAGTTCTGCATCTCCCCTTTCTCCTACTAGCAAAGGCATTCCTAAATGCCTGCAGTGGCATGTAGCAGTGCACTCTCCAGCAAGTGGTTGTGGGGGTGTAGGGGCCTGAGGTCTCTGTCCTGCAGCTTCAAAAGAAAGGCAGAGAGCCAACGAGTGGTTTCCTGTGTGCTCAGCCTCCAGGCTCCCAATTCCAGAGAGGAGAACAATGTAAGGAATGATTCTGTGTGTGGCTCTCAGGCTCCCAATCCCAACTGAGTGCTCCCCTGCCAAAACCAGGAGACGGAAGGCATGCAAGCATGGGGGTGGCCCAACACACTGGAGAGCATTCACTGGCTATCTGTCCTACTCTCCCCACTTCTAATCCCCATAATTGGCAGAAATTCATTTTGAAGCACTTCCAAATCCTTGCTGTTTGATTCAGGAGAATTTCTGAAATGCTTCATAAGACATGTATGTCTGTTCCCTCACCATTTGAAGCGCTTCTATTGTCACCTCTCTCTGCACGGCCATGCAGACAGAGGTGACATACAGACCTAGCTTAAAAAAAGAAAAAAGGAAATACTTCAACTTCACTGGGAAGGTTAAAACAACATACTACAAGTGTGCCAATGACTGGAGACAGGCAAGGAATCAGATCCTTTGAAAATGAAGACACCACTGTTTTGGTATGGGTGTGTCTACATTTTCATGAGTGCTCAATACCCACAACTGCTGTTTACTCTGATGGAAGTTTTAGGTGCTCAGAGCCTTCAAAACTTACTCTACTTTTCTATAATCTGCTGGTAATGGAAATACACATCCATACATAAAAACAGATTTTTACTATAAAAAA
>JAGPOW010003395.1:10254737-10289996 GCA_030014935.1 Caiman crocodilus | reverse complement strand
GCCCCAGCCCAGCCCAGCCCCTGGCTTCTTTACTTTTCAATCCATCCAGGAAGAGCACACACCGACTGCTGAAGCTTCCTGAGCCAAACAAAGGGTTTTTGAACCCGAAAGCTTGCTTAATAACTATTCTCCAGCCATTTGGGTTGGTCTAATAAAAGATATCAAATTCACCCAAGGAACCTTGTCTGCATATGTCCTTAGACCAACTCAAAACCCTGCAACACGGAAGTTCATACACCCTTCAACATACAAAACTTGGTCAGATGCCAAGTTTTGAAGAACCGTTCTATTTACTCAAAACTCAAGAATTCTTCAGAAATTCCTCCTATTTTATCTAGAAATTGTTCACTATTTCCTATCAGTGAATCATCATCTGCTTGCTACATTAAGCTCTGAAGGCAACTGTACTGTATAAAAACAAAAAATCAAACACCTTTTGACAGCAACAACAGGGTGAAATAGAGGTGTGTCTTAGCCCCCATGCTTTTTAACACCTACTTTTCATTCCTACTACTTCATGCATTCAAGGACAGCAGTGATGGCATTTATCTTTGAACCAGACTAGAAAGAGGCTTTTTTTCAACATTGCAAGGTTTAGAGCACAAAACAATGTGAAAGAACTGATTCTAAGAGATTTCCTGTTTGTTACTGATATGACCTTGGTCACCCACAGTGAATCTTCCCTACAAAATCTTTTGGGCAGATTTTCTGAATTATGCAAGAGCTTCAGGATGGCAATTAGTCTCAGGAAGACTGTGATCATGTACCAAGGGGTAAAAGAACCAATACCTGACATCACACTGGAGGATAAATCTGCTGGTGTTGTCAACAGTTTTTAATACTTCTACAATCAGCAGGAATCTTGACCTTCAGACTGAACAGACTAACAGAATTGGAAAAGGAAGTATGAATTTTTGGCTATTACAGAAACATAGAATAAGAGCAAACTATCAGCTAAGGTGAAGATAAGAATCTATGAAATAGATGTATGTGTTCTCATCCCTGCTTTCTGGTTCAGAAACATGGACTACACATGCTAGGCATGTAAAGAGACTGAACAGCTTCCACATGAGATGTCTACAAGATCCCGAAAATAGTAGCAAGACAAAATGCAAAACACAGAGTTACTGGAGCGCACAGGACTGACTTGCTTAGAAACCACTACCATGAAGGAAAGGTTGCGATGTTTCAGCCATATCAGGAAAATGGGAAACCATATTCCCAAGTATATGGTGTATAGTAAGATTTGAGACAGCTGTAGAAAGTGGAGTCACTCTTTATAGCAGTACCACAGTGTATGCAAAAATTGCATGAAGTAATTCAATATTCATGTAGAAAGTTGGGAGGAGCATGCAGAATCCTGTCGGGTCTGGTGGGAACATCTGGCAGTGGATGAGACTCAACATGAAGTGGCTTTGATTCAGAGAATGGAAGCAAAATGAGAATGAAGAAAGTAGCATGCTGTAAATTTGGACTCCGACTTAGACAACATATGGATCTGTGAAATTTGTAACAGGCTGTGTCACTCTCAAATTGGGCTTGTCAGTCACACACAGATTCATCAGTCATCCGACTAGACCTGTTGCATGTACACCATGATCCACAGGATCACTGGTTGCCTACTACGATCCAAAAAGACAATCAAAAGAAAAATAAGGGCCTTACTTTGCAAAACACTGTCTTATTCAGATGCTTTGTCTGTGCAGATCCCACACTGCATCCCCCATGGGGTCTGATGCAGTTGGGATTTTGGCTTAGCAAGGGAAGCAAGTGACAGCTGGGACTGTCCCCTTCATAAAGCAGCAAGAGGACACAAAGAATGCATGTGGGGTCTAAAGAACTGGCACCTGACAAAAGGTTCCACACCCACTTAGGTCAGGATCCCTATAGATATACAACTATAGTTACAAGGACTTTGGTTTTCCCTGCTGCAGTTTAGTATTAAACCTAAATTAGTGATAAGTCATTCTAAACCAGTAAGTTCAGATCACTTGATATGAGCTCATTTATACCACATAGACAGCAACCTCCTTAACTAAACTAGCCTATTCAAAATACAGGCTATCATTGTCTCATAGATTAAGAAGCAGCTGGCAAAGCGAACAGAACTCTGGCTTGCATCTACCGATGCAACTCGAACAAGATCCAGGATTTCACTCTCCCTCTGTGCGTGGCCTCGGTGAGGCCGCAGCTGGAATACTACATCCAATTCTGGGCTCCACAATTCAAGAAGGATGTGGAGAAGCTTGAGAGAGTCCAGAGGAGAGCCACATGCATGATCAGAGGGCAAGAGAACAGGCCTTATGAAGAAAGGCTACGAGCTATGGGACTCTTCAGCCTGGAGAAGTGCAAGCTCAGGGGTGACCTGCTGACAGCCTGTAAGTACATGTAGCAGGGCACTGGGGTGCCTACTACTGAGGGAGCCGGGATAATCCCTCAGGTGCCAGTTGCTGAGGCAACTAGTGGGAAATAATGACCCACACCTGCCTAGCCAGCTGATGAGAAGGGGCAGGGCCTGGCTCCTATATAAAGCACAGGCAGGAAGCCAGTAGGAGCTCCCTACCAGCTGTGGCAGAGGAAGGAGCTCTTGGCCATGGAGGAGAAGCTAATCCCAGGGGATGAAGAAACCCCAGAAGGCTGGAGCATGATTATAGCCAAGTGGCTTCTGTTTGTTATAGCCCAGGGGCTTCTGTTTATGTTGCTGTTTGTTACCAGTGGCTTGGGTGAGGTTATTGGGAGATGGAGGAGGCCTCATAGGGGACTCACAATAGTGTGGGGACCCCAGTGTCAGTGAGGGCACTGCATACGGGGTACATAGACCCCAGCCCCAGACAGAGGCAGGTGAGAAGCCCCAGAAAAGGGGCTGTTACTGAGAAGCCCCAGAGAGAGAGGGCAGCATGATGGAGAAGGCCCCAGAGAGAGCGAAAGCCCCAGAAAAGGGGGGCATTATTGGGGAGCCCCAGAGGGGGGGGGTGGCATGACTGAGGAGGCCCAGAGAGAACAAAAAGGGGGCAGTTCGTAATTAGATTGAGACATAAAATCTATTCCATCAGTGAGGTGTGGACTGCTGTGTAGGGGAGGCAACAGAGCCACAGATAGCACCCCCTGGCAGCAGGGCAGTACAAGGGCAGCCTCCTGCTAATTAACATCAATTGATCAATTAATAACAAGGCATGGCAGGAGAGTAGGCAGGAGGTTGCCCCAGGAACAGGTGTGCGGACCCTGCTACAGTACATAAGAAGTGTGCATCAGGATCTGGGGGAACACCTGTTTACCAGAGCACCGATGACAAGGTCCAATGGTTACAAACTCCTACAAGACTATTTTAGGCTGGCACTGGATATAAGGAAAAATTTCTTTACAGTCCGAGCCCCCAAGGCCTGGAACAAACTCCCCTCTGAGGTGGTGCAAGCATCTACTCTGGACTTTTTCAAGAAATATTTGGACATTTCTCTTGCTGGGATCCTTTGACCCTAACTGACTTTCTGCCCCTTATGCAGAGGGTTGGGCCCAGTGATCTTACGAGGTCTCTTCCAACTCTAATGTCTACGAAATCTATAAAGTGCTACTCTTTCTTGACAGTATTTTTTTACCAATTCCATTTTCCTTAATAGGAATAACTTGGACCAAGCAGTTTCATTTACTTAAATAGTAAACAAAAGATAATGCATCTTTCAAGTGCCAACATACTCTCAACCTAAACAGTATCAATGTAATTTGCAGGGCAGGTAGATATGTAATACATTATGCAGAGGGTGTTCAACCTCCAGCCCACAGGCCAGATCCAACCCCTGGAGCCATGCAATCTGGCAAGCAGGAATCTCCATGGGCCCAAAAATTTGGCAGCAGGAAGTCAGTGGAAGCAGTTGTTGCTCCCGATGCCAAAATTTTTGGTCCTCATGGGCTGGATAGCATGCTATACTGGTGTGCAAAAGTGGCCTGGGGTCCAATCCGGGCATACAGGGGCTGGCTGGAGGCACTGTGGGGCCTGATCCTGCAGTGCAGGGCCCCAGTCCTGGCCCCATCCCACTCATCTGGCCCATGGCCCCAGAAGACTGAGCACCACAGTATTATGTAGTCAGTTTCTGGTTGCCTAGACAAGGGCTGTCCAACTGGTAGCCCACAAGGGATTAAACTGTATCTCCCAAATCCCCTCTCAGGTGCTGTTCCCCATACTGCTGTAGCTGCTACTGCCCAAGGAGCCTTCCCAGCTCCCCCACCCTTCATCCAGCTGGCACTTCCTGTCTCTATCCCCAAGGATGGGACAGCACATCAGGTGAGCCCAGGCCTCTGGGATCCAGGTAGCCCATATGAGACAGGGAAGCCTGTGAAGCAGGGTAGTGTTGGAGAGACTATGCAGTGACAGGGGAAGCACAGGAAAGCCCATGTGGAGCAGGACCTGTGGCAAAGGTGGGGGTCAGTGGAGAATACCATACAGATGGATGTGGCATTTGGCAGGGAAAGGTGAGACAGCATGGTAGTAAGGGAGGGCAGCACAGGACAGAGGTAACTCCAAGTTGTGTGGCCCCGTGTCTGGGCTCCAGCTGCTGAGAAGCTGGACAGCCCAGGCCGAAACATACTTTCACCATAACATTTTAGCTATTCCATTCCTCTAAAAGTTCTGTGAAAAATCTCTGTGCTAGTAAATTATCCCTTTGGTTAATTTTAGGTTAAGCTGTGTCACATGCTGTATCCAAACACACGCAAGTTAAGCCAAAGTAAAGGCTGCAGGCAAAATGATTCCAGTGCATTTTATCTTCCAGGAAGGTTACAGTTAGTAAGAACTCAAACAGATTCATCAATGTTTGGGTTGAAGGAACCTCAGTAGATCAACGAGTCTGAACACCTGCCCTGAGCAGCTAAAAGCACTGGGATTAATGTCTAGCCTCCTCTTAAAGGCATTTAAAAAGACCCCAAAAATTGAGATTTAAAGTTGCCTTTAAAAAGGCCTGTGGCCTACTTAAGCTATTCTGACTGAGATGCCAACTTATTATTATCTTCCTTCTTTGATTGCAAACCATTAAAAATCCATATGGTGTAACAATTACAATTTGTTATTTAAATGTATACCTCTTAATACCAAGCATGGTGCTTAGTCACCTGGGTAACTGGCTCCCCCTGACAAACAATCAAAGGGCTATCTTGGGAAGTGTTTGTCATCCTCAACAGCCTGTCAGACCTTTTCATGAAGGGTGTAGAATCCCAGAGTAATTGCTAATATTACTATTATTATTATTTATCTGTCAATTATTTTAACAGTAACATTCTCCTCATATGCTCCTACAATTCTAAACTGCCTACCTTGTAATTGAAGGAGCCAAAAATCCCTAAAAAAATATAAAGCTTCTGGTTAGCCACTATCAATACCAGAAACTGCAGTTTATTGGACATAAACTGAAAATAAACAGCACTTATTTTGCCAATTATTCAATTTGTATTGAGTTGATAATAATCAAATACTTCAAGCTGCATCGTAATGAACAAAGAAAATGCAGGTGAAACAACATGCATCAGAAATAACCTACAAAATAAATGATTAGTGTATTGTTTTCACGTTTTAGTTGTGATGGCACATACATAATGTGCTAGATGCCATTCAAGTGCATGTCTTCAGTACAGAGGGAAAAAAAGGGGCATGCTCCTTACACAGCCTCTGTAAAATTTACTTTGTTCCTAGCTGTCTCATGGTGGCCTTGAAACTGACAGGACTTACTTGGATTAGGTTTCAACTGGACAAGTCCTAGCCAGTTTCACCAATTAATCACTTTGAATACAGCCAGGTTACAAAGTACACAACTACTAGACACATGGGCAATTCACCTAACTTAGGTGCAGACAACTGCTATGTATCACAATGTTAGCAATAGGCAACATATTGGAACTAGCACTGTACTAGACAGTTATGTAAATGGGCATGCTTCCAAGTGTAAGAACGTGTTTCTACAATGGTCCATCAAACCTGGCTGCTCCCATGGTGTAGGCTCCCTTGTTTGCTTCTACTACTATATATCATTTAAAAAAAAAAAGCAGCTGAATTACAGCAAGTACAATATTTCCATGTAAGCATCTACTGTAATTAAAATTAAAAGGTGAGGATGAACAGGATGGAAAAAAAGATACATCAGAAAAGAAAGCAAAACATGCAAAACAAAAGAAAAAGGGAGCTGTCTTATTAGAGAAATGTCTATTTAAAAAAGGTACACATTATCAAAAGGAGTTTGAAAACCCTCACCTAAAATACGGGTAAGTGTAGTTGAATTGGAGTGATACAATAGCCCTATGGCACCTGCCATTATCCATCTGCTACCAGAACAGAGGCCCTGCCAAAGCTTTTTCATGTGAAAACTGTCATCAAAGACTAAGGAATGGAATACGTTTATTTGAATAAAAAGCATTTAAAAGTCATCACAGGCCTACTTCAAAAGCTGACAGAATGAAAAGCTCAGGCAGCTGCTCCGTCCTTAACTCACCGCATCTACCATCAGTATCAACTGGAGCACATGCGGAAAAGTCAGCTCTAACCATGCGCTGGGGATGCGTAACTACAGAGCCCATCAAAAAAAGGAGTTTGCCAGCAGCACAAGCAGATCACGCACCGATTAGAGGCTGCATCCACAAGTGCACAAGTAAGGACAGCTGTGGCTGAGCAGTGTTCTGGACCCCAGGCTGTGCCCCCTTACCTCCAAACTGAAGACAGCTCCTCCTTTCTGCAACCCCCTTCCCCACGGAAAAACAAAAGACGTGAGACCTTCCCTCCCTCTGCAGCCACCACTTTAAATGACTGGCCATAAACTACCTGATGACAAAGAGGATGGAGCTGGACTGAAGTGGCAAAGGACAGAACAAGGAGCAACGATCTCGAGCTGCAGCAAGGGAAGTCTGGATTAGATATCAGAAAAAACCTCTCACCAGGAGGGAAATAATGCACTGCAACAAGTTACCCAGACTCTCCATCCTTCGAGATTTTTGAAGCCCCGGCTAGACAAAGCCTTGGCTGGGAAGATCTGGCTGGGGACAGCGGGGCTTTGAGCGGAGGGTCAGCCGAGATGACCTCCTGAGGTCCCCGCCGACCCTCATTGTCCACGGCTCTATGAGCTGTTCCCCCGCCACTTAGGAAAAGGAGCGGCGCCAAAGGGGAGGGGGGCGGCCGAGATTTAAAAGGAGCCGAGTGAGGGTGGCTGAAAAGTCTTCTCAACTTCGCTGAAACCGCAAGCTTTCCCTCCAGACTAGCACTGGGGGGAGGGAGGCACTGATTGAGGGTTTTCCACAGAAGCCTGAACCAAACACACGGAAAGAGACAGGAATTAAAGCAAGTTTTCCCTCCCAACTTAAGAAGTGGGGGGGAGGGGGGGTCCTGGGTGAGTTACAAAGCCGCAAAGCGGAGGAGGGAGCCCAGACGCGGGCGGGCGGGCGGGGGACCGGGAGGGGGCGCGCTCACCTGGGCCCCGCCGCGCTGGGTCAGGGCGGCTGCGGCATCCTGGTAGCGATCCCCGCCCGGCTGCTGCCTGCACGCGAGTGGCAGCGGCCCAGCCCGGCCCGGCCCCGCGCACTCACTCACACACTCACTCACTCACTCACACACGCACCCTCCCCGCGGTGACGCGGCTCCGCCCCGCCCTCTCCAGCGGGCCCCGCCCCCTCCAGCCGGGCGCGCGGGGGCGGGGCGGGGCGGGGCTGTGGCCCCTAGCTACCTGTGGGCGGCCGCTTCCGGCCCCAGTCGGCGGCGCTTGCCCGCGCCCCTGCCCTGCTGCCTACCTGGCCCGGCCCGGCCCGGCCCGGGCGGCCTCGCCAGGCGGAACAATAGGGGCAGGCAGCCATCTCGCTGAGGGGGGCGGTGACAGCTGCCCACCCGCGGGGACCCTGGCACTGAGACCATCCTGGCTCCGCCTGTCTCGGAGGAGGCCTTTCCCCGACGGGACGTGTGCCTAGCCTGGGGCGCTAGGCACCTTTGGAGACCCAGTCCAGAGAGAGAGAGAGAAGGCCCCCTCCGCCTCCCCCACCAGCCGCCTCTGCCTCCAGGTTTGCCTTAGTCTCCAGGAATTAGATACATCTCCAGGAGACTGCGGAGAGATAAAGAATAGGACGTTGATTGAAAGACGTGAAATGTCCAATCCGATTTATACTCCGCATCCGATTTTAGCAGTACTCCCGTGAGTTTTTAAAATGTAATGTGCATTTGCCTTCCTGACACAGAGTCTGCGCACCATAATTCATGGCATTGCATCATGCGGTGAAGCTTCCCAGAAGAGACTGAAACAGCATTGGCAGCCCCGGAGAGAAGGCACGCTTTCTCAGCTCGAAAGAAATGAGCCGTGTTGTTTGTCACAGGTGCAAACAGGAATGGCTTTTTTCCCCCTTCTCCCAACCGTGTGCGCAACATGCAGGTGGCGTGCGTGTGGCGCCTGCGCTGACTTTGGTGTCACTTCTATTCCGAAGGATCGTGAGTGACTCGTAGAAAACGAGGGTGGGAAGGGGCCTCGGGAGGTCAGGTAGTCCGGCCCCCTGCTCAGAGCAGGACGGGCTGCAACTACATCATCCCAGCCAAAGCTCTGACTACCTCTGCAAAAGGTCTGGGGATGGAGGTTAAAGATGGAGCCCCAACAACCTCTCCAGGTAGCCTGTTCCAGTGCTTTACTGCCCTTCTTGTGAGGCAGGATCATCCCCCTCCAAACTGTCCTATGCAAATCCATATCTGAACTACTGACAACTGTGACGCAACCCAAGACATTACACCCTAGCCTGCCAGAGGTAAAGCAAGGAAACCACCACCACAGCCAACAACCTGTTTCTAAAATAAATTAATGTACACTCAAGAGATTCCATGTGAAGGGCCATGCCCCTGTTACAGAGAAAAGCAAAAGCCCCCCACAATTTGCACCAATTTGACCATGGGGTAAAATTCCTTCCTGTCCCCAAATACAGTGAAATACAGTGTGAAGAAAGTATCCTGTTGAAGGAGTGAGGTTCTAGACTGACCTCATAGCAGGGGTAACAGGGACAAAATATATAACTACAGGATAACTGTAATGACTGGGACTGGCTTCTCTGCACTCATAAAACATGAATATAGTTGGTCACCTCCTGAAACATCTGAAAATACAGTATAGCATTTTGAAGTACTTTGTTGACAAGCGCACTGTGCAGTAGCCTAAGATCAGTTGACTTCAATACGTATCAGAGTGGAGCTATAGATGACCAGGGTCACTTTCTGATGAACACTGCAGTGGGATGCTGTGGGGCTGATGGAACTGCTGCAGTTGTCCGGCCTTTTGCTGTAACTGGTGGAACTTGATCTGTTCATGGAAAGGATTATGTGAAAAAGCAGGGAACTGGATCTGATGATTCAGGAGTAGGCCACACTGAAAAGTAAATTTTCCAGTTCATGAGAAATGCAGTCTTGAAAAAATTGTTTTTTAATCTGAATTAGACCCAAACCAAAACTTTTCAATTTACAACATATCAGACACATTGACATTTTTACTGAGAAGCGTCAAGTGACTACTACCATGTGCTCTGGGTTGACACTATAGCTCCCAGGCTACCTGAGCCTGAGGACACCCCAGCTTCCACAATCACTGGGGCAGACATGTCAGTAAACTGTCCCAAGACAAGATACCTTACAATTTCAAACCTCCTGGTCCCAGATTAGATTCACTAGCATTCATAAACTTTCCTTGTGGTCAGGGACCTTTGAGGTTCCTGCGTCCCAGATACTAGAGCAGACCTATCAGAAATTTAGGACAGGCTCTGTTGGAAGCCTGCCTGCCTTGGAGTCAGGAAGAAGTTTGCCAAATCTGCAGCATTTTGAAGTAAACATTTCAAGCAAAGTGAACTAGCATTTTCCAATAAAATGTTGGTGTTTTTTTTAAGAAAATGTGTAGTGAGATCTACACAAAAATCTTTAATGTGTTTCTACCCAGCTTGAGTTCTAGCTATCTTTTTTGTTTACCAGGAGCCACATCCTGACGGTAATGTTGTACAGCATACAGAGACATCTAGTGGCTGAATCATGTACTGCAAGTAAACATTATTTAAGGTCTTGGCACCTGTCTCCACTGCAATTTGAGATCCAATGATACTGCACTCAAGATGTAAAATGTTGGGGCAGGCCCACTGAATTGGAAGACAGTGTTAGCAGTGTTCAAATAGAGCTCAATCCCAGGTTCAATCCCTAGAACCTGGTGGCTAGGTTGATATTCAGTATAGCTTAACTCTAACTAGAGATTTTTGTGTTAGTGGCAGTCAGGTTATAGGAAGTTCTCCAGTTATATGCTGAGATAAACTATGATGAAAATAGACACTTGACAATATAACTGAGACAGAATCTTTCCCTTCTATTTTTTACCTCTAGTTTATTATATTGGTCTGATTTTCCTAATTACTTTGGACCCAAATTTAAAAGAGATCAGAAACACAATTATATCTACAAAATATGCACATAAACCTGCAAAATTAAAACAAATGCACATACAAAGTGGGTATTTGTACTTGTAAGCAGCTTATTATGCCTCAGTTGAATAGGGAAGTAGCTGCAAGGTGTCCAAGGTATTTTCTGTTTGTGTTATGCAATGGTGTATCTTAGATTTATCAGTGTTGTGGGAACCAACATGTGAAACCAAGGGTGACAAAGTGTCCATTAAAAATCATAAACATGCCATTAGACATGTAATTTGCAAATGTAATATAATATTTTTCCATGCAATTTATGTTTGGGACGTGCAGAAGTTCACTTGCAATGCATGTACCAGTTGCCTTATTTGCTTAGGTAGTGAAAACAGTTCTATGAATATACTTGGCACGTAACATCTACCTTTGTTTTGAACATATAAAAGACCATTGAGAATCAGACCCTTCACATTACAAAACTTTCTGTATTCTGAATTTTCTGTGGTTTCCCCTAAACAATCTGAAATGTTCCCTCTGAATTCCCACTGTAAAATTAAAGTGCATGAGTCACATGTCCTACAGAATGGATTTTATTGTCTATATATATTTTAACATTATTTCTTTTCTATTAACAGAAAATAAAATTTTGGAAACATTTAAACTAGAAAAAATAAAGAGTATCCAGTTTCTCAGTTTCACATGCAAATTAATTAAAATTAACTTGACTAGTCCTTTAAAAGTTTGTTAAAATTGGCAATGGAGAATCACTTTTAGTAGGTGTGCATGTGCATGACTTTTTCAAACTATGGAGAATTTCAAATAGTCAGATCTTCTTGCCAAACAGAAATGCCATAAAATTTAAGAGAGAAGTTGGTAAGAACATACTTGAAGGAGGACATTTGCTCATTTTGAACAACTCAGACAATGACAACAATAATAAAAGAGTGACAAAAAAAATCTTTAAATTTTCCCAACTAGATGAAATTCAGCTGAACTGAAAGTACAATAGCAAATGGATCAAATCATCTTAAAAGTTACTTATTAAAATTACAGCTCATTCTCTTTCAGATATCGTGTGTGCCTTTGTAATTTAGGAAGCAGGTAGCAGTTGAAGAAACACACAGAAATACATGCCTTCCCCTATTTAGAACTTTCTGGCCCTGTACTCAAACTGTACTCAATATGTTTGTGGTTGTAGCAACTCTAAATGGTATATACATTTCAAAACTGCATTATTATGCAATATGTATTAATTCTATTTCTGGTTTTATATGAGCAGAGAGAGGTGGTTTCACAGGTTAGGTTGAAGTCAGGTAGAAGGCAGGGCAGATATGTACCTTAAAGATGACCTAAATTCTTATACAGTAAAGGGATTAGTCCATCTGTCTGTCTGTCCATAACACTCTTGGAGCATTCTTATTGGTTAGTGAAACAACCAATCAGAGTACAGCGTGCCACCATGACAGCAGGAACAGAGGGATGGAGCGGCTGGCCTTGACCCCCTGCTCCATCCCTGCCATCATGGTGGTGCTTTGGGCCGAGGGAGAGGGGGGTGAGGCCAGCGGCGCAGAGTGCTGGCAGAGGGGGACAGCAGGGCAAGCTTCCCTCCCCCCCACTCTAGGGAGGCAGTGGCGACATGGGGTGGTAGATGGAGGAACTCTTTTCCTGCCCGCCCCATCATTCTTGAGAGGCAGTTTGCTAGTAGAGCATAAGCTTTTGCAAATCATAGATCTCAAAATAGACCACCTATAACTCACTTCATCCTTAAGGTATTTTTCAAATTTACAGGGAAATAAAAAAAAAAGAAAAATCTAAAGGTAAAACCCAAGACCTACATTAAAAAGGAAGGATTGTCAAGAGCTAAGAACTGGATCTAGAAGTGCTCCATGCATGTTTTACAAAGCTGTAATTTAGAGCACTTTTTATAACAATGTAAAGTTGCAGCACTCTTAAACATGACAGAAGTGCAGTGCTCCGTAGAAGACCTCTGAGCCTCCCTGTACTTTCCAAGCTAGGAGGCAGGGGGCAAACCGCAGCCTCCTGAGTTGGGTTGCCAACTCTAACTGAACCTATTCTGGGAGATTTTTTCCCCCAACATGACGTAATATAATATCCTCTTAAAATCTCCTGGATTGCTTTTAAAAGTGACTGAGAGATCAATGCTAATTCTGGTAGACTCCTAGCCAATCTGGGAGGGTTGGCAACCCTACTCCTAAGGCTGAAGGAGAATGAGGACAGCAGCAGACCAGTGGAGAAGGCAGAGGTGGGATGAGAAGTTGTTACTCAGCCTCCCATCCTACTCTCACTCCCACTTCTCCCCTCCCACACGAGCACTGGGAGCAGGCACCACTTCTGCCACAAGCCAGGCAGCAGCTCTCACTCGACAGCCCAACTCCAAGCATCTGATCCCCAACCATGCAGAGTCTCAGGGGCTAGAGGGCAGAGGCAGGGCATGCATGCATATGTAGGTGGGCATGCATGCATATGTAGGTATGCATGCATGTGGGGAGGGGTGCGCATGTATGCATGTGCTTGCATGGGGGGAGGTGAGTGTATCTGTGCACCTGTGCATTTGTCTGGAAGGGGACTGGCACCTGGGGGTGACATCAAGGCACAGCTGCACTGCCTAGGCCCTACTGGAGACCCCCTCCCCTGCCCAGGTCCCATAAGCAGGCAAGGCAAAAAGGGAACTGGGCAATGCAGCCACAAAGGGTAGGTGGGGGGAAAGGAGGAGTACTCTTGCCACCCCTTAGTGGTTGCATGGCCATACAGCCCTGGGAAAGGGTGGGAGCAGTGGCACAGAAAGGGAAAGTGGGGTTGGGAGAAGCAGAGTAGGGGAGTTGTGGGGGAACAGGTGCCATTCCAGCCTCAGATCCCCCTAGGTAGTACCCAGGCAGTGTGCCAGGCTCTCAGCCCTGGCTGCTCTGGGGCTCTGCGGTCTGTGGGTATTTGATGAGCTCCCCCAACAACACATGCCAAGTCCCCATGCTTCTCTAACTCATCCAGGACTGAAGAGACCCTTTCCAAACCATGCTGGAAGGGAGCAGGTCCCCAGCCAGGCAAGATGGCATGGAGCAGGCACCAACACTCTCCTCCCTTCTGGGCTGCACAGAGCAAAACCAACCCCCTTCTCCTCAGTCCAGAGCCTGCCCCATCTGCAAGTCCTGCTGGGTACCCACTGGCCTTCTGGGGTGGCAGGAGCTCCACAGGGCTTGGATACCCCCAGCACAGAGCCAGCTCCTTCAGCTACTGAGGGAGCCATGCTCCCAGGGGCCAGGATGCACCTTCCCCTCTCCTCTCCACCCCAGTCCCATCTGACTCGATCACTGCTGTCTCAGTTGGCAGGCAGGAGCAGGGTGGGTGAACGGCTTTTTCAGGCTAGGCTTGTGCTCTCGGGTGGTGCCAGGGAGCACTAACCAAGCTTGCAAAGCCCCCTGGAATACTGGCGGAATTGCCAGAAATTTGACCAGCATACAGAAGTTATTTAAAGCACTGTAGGTTGCTAGAGTGCTGTAAAATGCAGCACTTCAAAATGAATATCTCATTTACCAAGGGTTAATTTAAATCACTGTGCTCATGTTTTAAAGTCTGTAAAGCTGTGCACACCTGATAAGTCATGGCAGTAAAGCACTTTAAATGGCAAAAAAGCAACTTCTGTCCATACCTTCTATCTCTCGAGTCCTAGCCCCAACAATCTTGATTCAATTCTTAGCTCTTCTATAGCTCGCTGCATGACATGAAGTAAATTATTTAGGCTGGTATTTATAAAGCATTTTGAAGTCAATGGGAGCTTTACTATAGATGTCTAGTAGTGGAGTTAAAGCAACATTAAGAGCTTCTGAAAAATCTAACCTCAAATCTCAGTTCCTCATCTGCAATACAGGGAACACAATACTTCCATTTTCCTATCTTCTGCTTGTGGGATCTTTTTTGCACAAATACTGCTTGGTGTCTGCAATATACTGTATACAGCATAATAGAGCCCAATCTTGATAGCCCCTTTGGGTGCTATTTAATACAAATAAATAAATAAAATAATAATATTTATGAAGCTTTTAGGCAAGCCTGGGTCCTTGATCAATAGTGCGAGTGAGTAATTGACTTATTCTCTCCACAGATGTGGAGCTATTACCAGAGAACTTCTGTATCTGCCATGGAATCACTCCCTTAATTATGACCCTCTCCCAGCACAGAGCTCATGTAGTCAGGGTGAGTGTGCAGTTCAAGTTTTGTTTTTATGTACAAATAACACCCTACAACTTCATAGCATGCCTTTGGTTCCCAATATATATCCATCACAAGGTCATGCATGACTTCTGAGTTAAAAAATGTCTCCAACTAGTTATTTAATTGAAGTGGAGATCACTGACTGAACAATTCACTCTGCCTAGCAAAGTAAGCCTTTTGGAAGATATGTCTAAGCATTGACCAAGTGTCCATACAAAGGGCTTCTTAGCTGTTAATGTGGGCTACTAAAACAGATTATTTTCCTGACTTTGAAACATGAGACTTTACAAACTTAATATTCTCTTGGCTATTAAAGTATGTTTAACTTGTGATTACAACAACTGTGAATAGGCATATGAAATGAGTAAATGTATACTAGTTGACAGTAGTCTAAGGGTCTTGTTGTGCATTACACCTTCATCTGCACAAATGTTGATCAGCATTTGTGCTGGCTTGGAGTTTGAAGCAGTTACCCCCATAGTCTAGAAACCTCCGACTGTCCCCCACATGCACAGCTGTGACTTGCCACTATAGGCCTGGTGAGCAGGGACAGGACTAGGAGCTCCAGCTGTGAGTTGCCACTAGAGGGCTCGTGAGCCAGGACAGGCTTCCATCCCTGCTTTAAGAGTGGGGGTGTGAGAGATCCTGGGATACTGGAGGGGTTCAAATTGGGCAGCACATCAGTGAGGAGTGGCCATACCTTAAAGGAATAGGAGCTGGGAAGCACAGATCAGAGATAAGCCTGCCTTGGAGTGGCGTAACTTTGAGCCGCAAAACAAATGCTTAAAACCACTGTAAAATGTTAATGTGCGGACAGTCCAGAGCTCCAGGAGTCACCCAAAATTACCATGTAGCAAGGCCTTAACCTCCACCTCGATACAGTTATTTAGGTTGGTGTCTTGGCCATTTACATTCACAAAATATTTTTTGGCTCAAATCCTCTTCAACCAAAACTAATAATTTCTGATCATTTTATCCCCAATAAGAGACTTTATATATATTTTTTCTGTCTCAGGGAAGAAATTAATATATTTTAAATTGCTTGGCCAATGGTTGTTTAATAATCTATGATGAAACTCTATAATTCATCTCCTCTGCAACTATGAAATCAGCATCTACAGTAAAGTATATCCAAACTTTTGAGAACCTAGATAAAAACAGTCAAACTGTAGATTCTGTTAAGAAAGACTTTGGTAAAGTGGCAGGGGGGGTGGGGGGTGTTACAAAGTCAGCTTTTGAAAGAATAGAAGAGGTACATGTGCAAGGGACTGGGAGAATTGAGGAAGTATGAGAGAACCAAAAGGAGAGAGAGAAAGCACTGAGGTGGGATAGGGCAATGAGAAACAGAAGAGAGAAGCAGAAGGCCATGGAAGGTATAGGGAACTGAGATTTTAATTTTACAACCCAGTACCATAGAGCAGTCTCACATCAGTCAGAAAATATGGCAAATGCATAGTGTGCCTTGTTTAAAGTTGTTTGAGTGAAAATAATAAAACTGCAGCATTTAGCTTTTTGCCCGTGCCTGAATCCCAATCCATTCACACACGAACAAAAATGGATACTCTTGTCCGATCAAGCTTATGTTCCATTTTATTGTACTGTACATAATGTACAACCTATTCACAACCCCTATTCAAGCACATTTTGTTGTGCAGGCTAGAGGTAGGTGAAGACACAAAAAGTATGAATTAATACTTACTGTAATAAATATTAGATTTACTTTGTGTTTACTCATTTATGTTTGCCAACTTTACTAGAAGAAATATTAGCTGGAACAGAAAACTTGAAGTAACTGTATAAAGATTAGAAAATATTTGTGGTAAGTGAAATTTGATTGTATGCCTATGATGACTGATTCCAAGAATCTTACTTGTTGATCAGGACTATGTGAATGCAAAAAGACCCTGCAAAAAAGAGGGACCTTGAAGTATTTGTAAAGATGTTTTCATAAATAATAGAGTAAATTATGAGCTGCCTGTAGACATTTCACAAACTAGTAAATCTAAATTTGTCAAATATATTCTTTGCTAAAATGATTTTGCCTGGCTTTAATTAAAAACTATCTGGAATCTCTGGAACATTTGTGATTCATTTTATGGACTTAATATGATTACTTAAAATATGTCTTCCAGTTGAAAATCTGCACTATAATATGTTTGTGTTTTAAAACTTTCATTTTTGGATTTGATCTTAATAGAGGCTGATTATGCCATATGTATCACGGAGCATAAAATGCATCTAGAATTGAGTGTAAGCTACAAATTTCTGATCTGTATCCATGTACATTACACACACACACACAAATGTTCAGATGCATTACCACATTTTATCCTTTCCATCTGGAATATGTGGGGAAAGACTGACTTTCACACACACAAGAATACATTATTGTTTCCGATTTTTTTGTGTTAAAACAACTTTTTTTAAAGTCCTAGCAATAAATATGATAAGTGTTACAATATGAATATGTTTAAAGAAGAAAGTGTTTTAAAAGTATATTCAATATAAACATTAATAAACAACTATGGAAAAAAGCAGAAAAAACTTTTTCTTTTTTTTTACTGTTGGAAAATAAAACAGCTGTCATAAGTGCTGAAAGTCTGGATTTTGCTGCTAACACACCTACTTCGAGTACAGTTGACAAATTTGTAAGTAAACTGCAAATACTTTCAGATATCACTACATTCCAAAAGAAATTGCATTAATAGGGAATTAAATCTAACTTTAAAAACAGAATGCACCCCAAATCAATAAAGGTCAGAGAACTATAATAGGAGATGCCTTACACAAATCATGAATTACCGTTTGCCATTAGATTCTGAGATTCTAGTTTACAGCTACTTTCATGTTACCTGTTCAATGTAAGTGCATCTCTGCTGTCCTGCATGAGTGTTTCTGAAATAATAAACTGGAACATACTTAAATGATTAAAAGTCATATTTTAGAACAGACCTTTTATCACTTACCTTGTTTGGTATTACTGCAACAGTATACAACGCAATTATAAAAATGCATAAAACTGAGTGGATTTTCTTCCAGTTATTCTTCAGTTCTCTGTCAATGTAGATAGCCAACAAATGACAAACTGACCCTTTTTCCTTTCAGGGAAGAACGAATATAAAGGCTAATCACTGCTACAGGAAGAGTATTATCTGTTACATTCCTGTTCAGGATATCATCCTGACTCCTTGTTTTTTGACCTACAAAAACAGGAATTAAAGTCTCTTATGAAAGAGAGTTGTAAACCAGATGTTACAAATTAAATTTCTTTATAATGTTGAATTGTATAAGTTTCAAGAACAATTTGCCAAAATATTCACATGCTTCTGTCTAACATCAGTATTTAGGCACCTTGACAGAGGTGGTCTGGATTTTCAGAAATGCTAACTACTACAACTTGAAATGCCTTTCAGTTAAAGGTAAGGTGTTGAGCATCTCTGAAAATTATGCCACTCATTGCAATGCCTCTAAATGATTTTTAGGTGGATGACATTAGGTACCCAGTTTTGAATATTTAGATCATTGAATTTATACTTTGATTTTTAATGTGCATGTATTGTTTATATTTAGCTTACAGTAGCTGATTAGAAAAAACAAGCTGAGATATCAACAAGCCCACATTTTTACATGTATACAACATGGATAGCCATCTGCTTCCCTGAGTTCATTTCTGATAGCAGTGTCAAAAAAAGAGATGTTATTGATTAAACTTTCCACTGAAGTGAGAAGCACAACTTATTTGCCACAAATCTATGGACTTAACTTTTGGAGGAGCCTAAAATGAAGGTTCAGATCTGACTAGAGCTTCCTAAAAGATTTTTACTGCATTTTTATCTTTTGCAGCCAGGCCTACAAACACTGAAATGGAACAGGAAATCTGAAATGCTTATGATGCAAACTTGCTCACAGCTCCCTGAAGAACTTTGCTGAGATAATCCATAGAAAGCAAGGTAGATATGCCCCTTCTGGACAAAGTAAATAGACCATATGCTTTTGTGAACTTCAGCTTACTTCATTAGATCCTATGAAAGGACAAGCATAGAGGAGTGTATAAGGTGGAATGAGTGATTTGAATACAAAAGGTAGGAAGGGAGGAGGGAGAGGAAGGGGAGAGGGGAAGAAGGGAGAGAGACTGTACTGGGAGAATCAAAAGAGCAAATAACTCATAGGAACAAAGGCGTCACAAAAGCTAATCCAGATAACAGGATAATAATATGCATTCCCTTTTTAAACCACACAATCCAGTCTATAGATGATTTCTTGTTCTGCAGTTTCCTGTTCAAACTGGTTTTGAAAATTTTGCTGCCTGAAAGCAGCAATCCAGAGATCAGCAATGGAATGTCCAGGGAAGCTAAAATGTTCTGCTACAGGCCTTTTTCTTTCTGCAGCCAATATCAGATTGGTGTTCATTCATTTTTATTCATAAAGGTTGCCTTGTCTGTCCAGTGTGGACAGTAGAGGGGCACTGTAAGCAGGTATCTGACCAATATATGTGCATGAACATTGGATGTTGGATGTTGCTCTCCTTGTTATTCAGTCCAGTCATGATGATGTTTCCAATACAATACAGCTAGTTTCCAATACAATGTGAAGGCACAGCAAGTATTCGGGCTCATTGCAATGCCTGGTGCCTTAATGAAGATGTATGTTAGTTTGGTGCTTGAGAGATGCCATTTGAGATTGGGGGGCTTCCTGTAAACCAGGACAGGATAGCCCCTTTGGCTATCTTGAGACGGTCTTCCTTTTTCAAAAGGAGTTGGAGGCCATCCATGATGTGTCTAATGTGTTCAAGCTGGAGCCTGTAGGTGACAACCAGAGAGATTCTGTTGTCTTTATCCCAGAGTTGTCATTGTAGCAGGTCAGAGTGAGACCCTAAGTCTGGCTTCATTGATTTGAGTGGCTACAGTTTTGGGAGTCCCTGCTCCAGATATTAAGGTATTTACCCCAGCTAGTGGGATCAGAACAGATATTACTGAGTAGAACTTGGCTGTAGACAATGGATATCAATAGTGTGCTCAGGATGAAAGCTTGTGGCATGGAGGTAGCTGTAGCAATCAGCTAGTTTCCAGTTCAGTGCGGTGGCAATATGGCCATTGCAAACTTTCACTGTAATTTCTAGGAAATGAATCTGCTGGATGGAGTATTCCAGAGTTAGTTTGCTGGAGGGGTGGGAATTGTTAAAGTCTTGGTTAAGTTCCTTCCCAGGTGTCCATATTATGAAGATGTCATTGATATACCTGAGGTTTATCAGGGGGATGAGAGAGCAGCTGCAGAGGAAATGGACTTCAAGGTCTGTCGTAGATATGTTGTCATATCACGGGAGTGGGAGGGGTGGATTACATGTGCTCATGGCAGTGCCTTTTATTTGTAGATATAGGAAGTCCCCAAAGCTAAAATAATTATGTGAGAGGAAAAAGTAGGACAGTGTAATGGAAACAAGCAGTTTTCTCATCAGGGATGATATTCTTTATGGCCTTTACTGTGTCTTCATGGGGGATATTGCTGAACAGAGATATGACATCCATGGTAGTTAGTATGGTGTTTGCTGGAAGCTTGTCAATGGACCCTAGTTTCTTTAAGAAATCTCCCAGGTCTTTCAAATAGCTGGCAGCTCCAGTGGCATATGGAAATAGGGTAGAGTTAATATAGTCAGAAACTCATTCCATGACAGTGCCAGTGTCAGAGAGAGTGGGCTGTTCTGGGTTGTCAGGTTTGTGGATCTTGGCTAACAAGTAAAAGTTGCCTGGCCTAGGTTCCTGGGAAGTGGAAGGAGAAATTCTGTCAGTGTTCCCAGAAGTACATCTTTTAAGAGTTTACCTAGTTCCTCCTGGTATTGTGCCATGAGGCCGTCTGTGAGTAGAGATACGTACCTATTTTTGCAAGGCTCCATACAAAGGAACAATACAATGGAGAAAGCTTTAGTAGTTAATAACCTGTAATGTTAACTCTTTCTTAAACGTCAGCATCCTTACAGGACGAACAATATGTAAAATAAAATGTAAGAGAGAGAAAAATACCAAACAAAATACATATTATATGATGAATGCACAGATTGCACTCTAGGTTACAAAGAGACTTTGTCATGCTTTATAACATGCACATAAGGCTGAAATCCAGTAGGGTGAGGAGTTGTGTATGAGATGGGGCAGTCTGCCCCTGGATAGAAAAATAAGCTCTATGTCCACCAGACAAATCATGAGTCAGATGCTTCTTTTCATTTATTCTTTGACTCTACTCCCTCCCCCACCCCTTCTATTGTTTTATGGCTGCAGAAGTATACTAGTGAGCAAGCCAGATGTACGTTTTGGACTGAGACCAATGTTTTACAGTAAAATCCTATCTCAATTCTCTGTGGGCCAAGCAACTTACAGCAGAAAAAGGCTGTGGTTAGTAACAGACTAAATTTTGTTGTTAATGCGACTAAAGCTCAAAACAGAAATCATCTCCTAGGCACCGATTTCTGAGCTAAAACTTCAGGCTGTGTGCAGATAGTATTATAACAACAAATATCTATCAATGCAAATTTACTCTATTTTTGAATCACTCATGGCTCAGTCTTCATGGGAATGAAAGATGTGGCAGCAATTCAAAATAGGGGGAAATAGTATAATTGGGGTCTAAAAGATTTTTTAAAAACCCATTAGAAAATCTGCAGTAATGTCCAAACAATGCCAGGCACCGAAGGTACAGGCCTTATGCAACACTTAGGCTCCAAAGGCTTAGTTTTACAAGGACTTATGGCTTAGGCTGCATACACACATTCAGATAATCTGGGAAAATTCTCCCAGGTTTGTTTTGGTAGAAAAAAACTTATCTCAAGATACCTAAACAGATATTCAGATACTGAGCCCCTGAAGAGCAGAGCTTTCAGTGCTGATGCTGCACAGCAAGAGGGCTCCTGTGAACACATCTCAGCATGTTTTGTAGGTTCCCTCAGTCTGCCTTGGGACAGAATGGGAGCCCTGCACAACATAACCCTGACTGGCTGATCCAGAAGTTTTTTGGCATCTACCTGTAGCACAACATGGGGGGATTGTGAAGGGGGCATGTTTTGCTCCCTGCTCAGCTGAAGCAGCAGAATGCAGCAAATGACACATTGTCTCTCTGGGGTGAAAGGGGTGGAAGCAAAGCACCCTGAGATGCTAGAGGACTGTGGTGCCCCTTCTCTCAACAGACAACGTGTACAGGCATTGACTCTCCCAAGAGAAAGTGTTTTGGGCATAATTCAACCCTGGTTGTCCCTGGGATATTTTTTTTTCCTAGAGCAGCCATTTTTGCTCTGGGTGAAAAAATCCTTAACTTTTGTAGATTAGTGGTTTTTCCTGGGAGAACAGTAACTCTCCCAAGAGAAACTGAATGTCTGTACATGGCTTTAGTATTATGCTTAATAACATGGAAAACATTTATGTTGATCACCAGCTTCAGGAGGCACATGGGATAGAAGTCACTCCAATGCAGAACTGGCAAAATGCTTAGGTGCCCCATAAGTCTTCAACATTGACTTTAAGTGGAAGCTAGGTAATGATTAACCCTTGTACTAACTTTCTTTTCTAGGGTGAATTTCACCTACAGTAAGGAAATAGACTATTGCCTTGTCAGCAGACACACACCCATTCTGATTTCATACCTCTGCCTGGAAGAAGAGTACAAGGATCAGATTACATGGAGCCCTAAGGCCAGAGATATATTTTAGGTCAAACCACCTCTTTTAGGTCTTCTTCAGTGCAGGAAAGAGTGTTTTATCCTGTTATGGCTGATGCATAACTGGTGATTTTGAGCTATGCAATTTGCCAGGAAATTTGTTATCTTATTTTTGGATAATTTCATTTTGCAAGTGTCAGTGTTTTTCAATCAATATTAACATCCTGTTTTGACATTAATGGTTTTTGCTCTCACTCGTTTCAGAGACCCATGAAAGTCAGCAAACAAAGGATGTAAATTATTTAGCAGTTTGACCTTTGTGGTCTGCAAGAGCACATATATGTGAACCAAAACACGTTCTATGTGGAATAAAGACAGAAGTCCTGTTTTTTTTTAAATACTAACCTCAGAAATAACACTTCTGTTTGAATTTTTTAAACCCCTTTTGTTACTGGTATTACCAAATATGACTGTACCTCAGAGAGACTAGAGGACAAATCTCTTTTTCTAAGTCATAAAATACACAAAATAAACAACAGTTTCTGTAGTATCAATGGTATGGTCTGTCTGGTCTTCTAAACTAAACAGGGGAACAAAAATACATTTACAATTATTTTCTTATTTTTTCAGAACAAAAAATATAGGGGGAAATTCCAGTCAGATATAATATCAGAAACTTGAGAAGACTTCATTTCAAGTTAGTTGTGTCCTGCAAGTGAGATACTAGATGCAAAAGTGTTATTTACTTTTTCATAACTTCCATTCATAGCTGAAACTCCTTTCTATGTTAGACTATTAAAATATAAATGTTACCCATCGAACAACAACATCTACCTTGTACAATTGCTAATTTCTAGTGACATCATATTGGAGAGGCCCCCTATGTACCATAAAGATATGTAGTTACTCACATGGTTGCATAACTGATCATTTTGAGGCTGATGCATAATCAGATTTCAAAATACAAGCTTCTGTTAGAAAACATCTCTACTTTATATAGCTATGTACACACATAGCAATTTGAATACATTCATTAGGCCAAGGTGCTGTTGGACTAGCTGTTAAACAGATATCTTTTCAGAATCAATATCTGTCTTGGAATCCAACTTACCAGGAGACTACCAGAACCATTTAGGTGAAAGATGACCATATGTCCTTAAAAGGGTGGAAGCAGTCCCACCCTGCTTCTTCAAATGCATTCACATAAGAACAAAAAGATGAAGCCATCTACCTTCCTCATTATTCTACTACAGCTTCTTCTCAGAGACAATGTATTATTCATCAAGCTGTACCAGTGTTTTTCTTTCCCTTATTCATTCACAATATGATATGGCAAATCAAAAGCATCAGCATCAGAAATTAGCTAGTAAGATGCCCGCATATGTTAAAGCATTTCTGTTGGGTTTTTATAAGTCACAGCAGAATTTGGCCCTCTGAATCCTACATATAAAGAAAACTAAACATCTCCTCCTCTCCAACACATATGTACATATACACTCAGTGGGCTTCAAAGGAGATTTCATCATAGTTGCTTGACAGAAAATACTGAGAGCCTGTTAGGGTTTGTTATGCAATAGGGGTTGATGGTTGTTATCATTTGTGACTGAGAAAGAACAGAATGCCCTAGGATTTACTGAAATTGTTTCTGCGTGAGTATTTTTAAAGTCTATTCTAAAAGATATTTAAAACTTCTGATTGAAAAAGAAATGTATCTTGAAAGCAGTGGTATCAAATATATGACCTGGTTTGCATCCAGTCTGCAGAGCCAAGTCATGCAGCCCGAACAATTTGCCCTGACCCTGGCTGTGATGGGAGAACTTTCTTCAGTGGCAGCCAAGTGCCTGGGTGACAGTCATGGCCCTGGAGTCCTAGGAGCACAGAGAATAAGTTTGACACTGTGGCTCTCACCTGCTTGGCTGCCAAGCACCCAAATGAACGCAGCAGTGTTGAAACCCTAGCAGTACTGTTGTTTTGGGTTTTTTAATTATTATTCAAATTTTGTGTCTCAGATGAAATTAGCCAAATAAGTTCTAAATTCTAGTGACTGAGCAAAGCTCAATCATTAAAGTCTGTGTGGCACTACCACCAGCAAGTATCCTCCCCCCCAGACTCTTCAGCCTGGGTCTTCAGATACTCCCAAATCCTTGGCAGGCATCCTACATGCAGGTCTCAAGGCTTGAGGCCTTGGAGTTCAGATGCCTCCGAGTTTCACTTCTCCTTAGCCAATAGGCCAAAGAAGCAAACTATGGAGAAATATCCATCTCTATAAAAGTAAAGCATGTAGACGAGAGCCCCCCTCCCCTCCGGGAGGTTATAGTAGACTTTCGTAGTGGGGCCTGCCTGCAGTGCTTTGGATAACTCTGCACACCCAACTACACAATGCTGGGTGATCTTGGCCCACAAGAGGCTGAGATCTACATGCAAGCCCACCAGGGACTATACTTCATCTGAGAGGCAGAGAAGCATGGGAAGAAACCTGGTACCATGGGTCATTCCCATGGGAGTAGCAAAGCACCTGCAATGCCAGGCTTCTCCACCAGGTCCCCACATGTGGCATCCGTCTCAGACCAGCCCTGCATGGTGCTGTGTGTGGCCTAGTCACAGATGGGCTGGCGTGGGTGCTGCATGAGCTGGATCCAGTATGAGAGAGGAAAGGTGCCTGCGCCCAATCTATACCTTGGGGTCAGTTCTGCACCATTCATCTGGCCCATTTACCAGTTCCATGCGACTAATCCAGCCTGCATCCCTGCTTTAAAGGAATACTATCAGCTAGAAAAATCACACTTCTATTTTCACTTGCTATTACTCATATTACAGATTTAGAAAGAAAAGCTTTGAAAACAAGAAGCATAACAGGCCATGAACCAAACAGAGAGACATACTATTTTGACTTAGTGCCATTAAACTCACCAAATAAACAAAGTTGCAATATCACTGCACTGTGTCACTGTCACTGTCAGGCTTTGCTTTGGAATGATCTCCAGTGCACACTGGGTGCGTCTACATGAGATGCTACTGCGCAATAGCATTGTCGGGCAGTGACCATGACAATGCTACTGCATGGTAGTAACAAGCTACTACACAATTAAGTTACTACTGTGCAGCTGTGTCTGGAAACAAATTGCGTGTGGACACTAGTGTGCATTGGTTACTGCACAGTCATTTAGTATTTGCTTATGCAGTAACAACTGCACAGTCTGCCACTTGTGTAGATGCAGACACTGTTACTAGGCCTTATAATAGAGTATGTGACACAACAAAGTTGCCGTTGCTTCTGAGTTAGGGGCCAGAAGAAGGTGTTTCATTTTTTTGGGACACCTGGTTTGAGCTGGATTGCTGTCAGGGAAATTCCTTTGTGGTGAACATCAGGAATTAGGAAGCAATCAAAATATGGGAGCCAGAAGAGACTTGCTCTCTCTCCAGCCCCTTGCACACAAATGAAGCAAAAAACAAAACAAAGAACAACACCCTGCCCCCCAAAATAAACCAAAACCAAAACAAAAACAAAAAAAAAGGAAGTTAAGAAATGTCTTTCTCCTTCTTTAGGATGCTGTGTGTGAGTATCAGAAGTTAGTGAGGACCTGCACAGAGTTACCAGGTAAATCCTCTTATTTGTTCCTTGAATACTTGCATGCAGTTAGGGAACAACAGAACTCCAGAAAGGAAGCAACATCCCTTTACCCTACCCCGACTACTCTACCCTCCCTGCCCTCACCAAGTGACAATGACAGTGGGGGTAGGGTACTACCCCCTACCCCTCACTACCAATCCCTACCCCTCACTATCACTACCCCCATATCCAGACCTATACATAGGGATGGGGATGAATAGAAGCTTAGGAGAAATTCCTTCATGGCCACTTCTATGCACATTTAGGAAAAGCAGTTGGGAGGAGGAGCAGAAAAGCGGGACAAGTCCAAGGTATTTGGTATTCACAGGGTAACCAACATGCAAGCCTCATGAGTTTGGATACATTTCACATTTTTCTTAAAGATCCAACTCTTGCAATCTGCAGTTCATTAGAATCTCAGCTTTATTAAAAACACTCCATGCTTCTCACCATACACACATGCACAAGAAGAAAAGTTGCACTTTTGGCTCCATGGTTGCACTAGAAGGCTTAAGAATGTGTCTGACTATGCTCTGAAGATCCAAAACTTAGAAACAGCTTATTTTTTTAAGGTTACAACTTGTGAGGCTCCATATAGGACTTGAATACATTTTCTGGTTGTGCTATGCTTGATGAACAGTTCTTATCAACTTAGCAGGAAAATATAGAAGCTTACAAAACTTTAAACAATGAATTTCATTTCAGGAAAAAAAAAATCAGGCATACTAATAGAAAGGAAGTTCTCTTAGAAATGTAACTTTGTCAGTCAATTGACAGCATTCACTTATGCTACAGTATAATATTGTGTTTCTATCATACAGTTTGTACTATGCCACCAAGAAACATAGCTATTAAAATAATGTTTAAGTAAGTGGGTCTGGTTAGTTCAGAGGGTTGGTAGCAGGATACAGAGTCACTTATCTTGAGGTCATTTCTTCAACCCGTTGATACAAATGATTAATTAGTGTTTGTAAAGTGGGTTGAAAACAAATGGTTGTGTATTATTAGCACAGGAGGAAACCTGTTTCATGGCTGATGGGTAGTACACAGCCGTGGAGTAGTGCACATAAAATCAGTGTTCTCAGTTCAGCACCTTGTTGATTTGGGTCTGTTATACAACAATTACCTTCACAACTGGTGTTCTGATTCACAGAGGCCAAGGATAAAAAAGGCCAAGCTAGTTTCCCTTAGCTCAGCATTTCCCATATGAGGGGTTATGCCCTCAGGTAGGGTCACAGCAATTATAGGTGGGATCCCATGGAGTCCCTAACCCCCTCAAGTCCACAGTTGACAGGGGTGGGATTTACTAGGTCTCCACTGCTTTGCAGTAACTGTCCCTGTGCTTTCAGTCACCCGATAACTGTTGGAGGTTAACCCCTGCATTTCACTGAGGGGTTAAAAGCTCTGGTTTAGATCTCATAGTGGGAAAAAAGCAAGCATAAAGCCAGTTACTAAACTAAGACACCGTGGGTGTATCTACAAATGCAAATGCTCCTAGAGTAAACCCAACCCAGGCAAGCATCTACCCAGGAACACGAGAGCAGATTTGCTGCTCATGACAGCAGTCTGCTCCCACCCCACTGGCCCTGCACTAGCTCCCTGAAGCAGTCAGAGGGAGCTCTAGGCTACCTCTGAGTGCTAGCCCAAAGGCTGGCAGGGAGCATGGGGCCTAGAGAGAGCTGTCTCCTAGAGGAGCTGGGATATTGCTCCCGCCTCACAGGAGCTACCTGCTGCTGGGGCTGCTGGGGTAGGGTCTCTCACTGGAGGCTGAGCAGGGACAGTGCCCTCCTGCCCCAGCAGCATGGAGCTCCTAGTTGCTGCTCCATGATCATGCTCACAGGGCTGGAGCTAGGAAATTCTTGTAAGAATCTCCCAGTCCCACCCATGCAATTGTCATTGCAAAGCAGAGGATGGAAATTCCCAGCTGCTGGGGCAGGGGTGGTGGAGCCTGCTCCAGCAGCAGGCAGCTCCTCGGGGCAGGGAGAAATCTCCTGCCCCCTGCTTCCCAGTTGACCGGGAGCACATTTGCTCCTGGTTGGCTGTGTACATGTGCCATACCGTGTAGTAAATAATTGGGAATAATTCTACTACTTATAGTTACAGGTAGTAAATTGACTCATGATTAGAGCAAATAATCTGCAGTAAGTAGCTGCACATGTAAAGCGTGATGCTTACCGCGCAATAATTAGCTGTATTCTTGAGTAAAGTGTCTTGTGTAGATGTGTCTAGTGGGAGCATCTACATGTACAGGTATGAGGGGTCAGCCTGCCAGTCTGGGGATGATCTGCCCCAGCTCAACATGCTGCAGAGAGACTGGCTGGGGTACAAGGGTGCTGCAGTGTGGGGCTAGCCAGTAGCCAGCCCCACACTGTAGCACCCTCATGCCCCAGCCAGACCCGGTCACCATCTACCTGTACACCATCTACATCAGCCCGTACACATATACCATCTACATCAACCCACACAACTTCTCTGCTGTAGGATAGTACTTGTCCCAGACTCTCCTATGAAGGAAGATAATGAATGTACTGCACCCTACTACAGGCACATGTGTAGATGGTGACATTCTACTGCAGAGCTAATTAGTCAGCTCTTCAGTACAGCACATGTGTAGATCAGTAATGCCAACTGTCACAAAAACATTGTGAGACTTGAGATTTCTAAGGCAAAATTACTCTGACTCATGATCTCCTAATCAAACCCTCAAATCTGGATTTTCCTAGTTGGTAAATCTGTGGAGGAGAAGGGGCAAGGGGGAGAGGGAAGGGGTGGGAGCACACATCGAGGCCCCCACAATGGGAGAGGGAGTAGGGCAGGGACTAGGGTGAATGGGGTGCTGGGGCTGGGGCAAGTCATTCAGAGGCATAGGGGGGCACAGAGCTCCCCGTAGCTGCGCACAACCCTGAGGGAAGCGTGGGGGACATATCACATGCCCTCCACAGAGCAGAGGCTATGCCTTTCTCAGGGGTATTCACAGCTGTGGGGACCAACATACCCCTGTGCCTCTAGATGATCTGCCCTGGCCCCCGGGCCCCATTCACCCCTGCCCCTGCCCCACTCCCTCCCTCACAATGGGGGCCTTGATCTGCCCTCCCACCTCTTCTCTCTACTCTTATCCCTTCCCCCTCCATTTACCAGATGGATGCTGTCTGTGTGTCTGTGGGTCTCTGTGTGTCTGCCCCTCACTCCCAAGCCACAGCCCCACCCCCCAGCCCTGCTGCTGCCTCTCACTCCTGACCACAGTACCGCACATCCTGCCCGGGCTGCTATCCCCTCACACACACCCACAGTCCCCCTCACACCTTCACGAATAGCATCCCTTCACACACACACACACACACACACACACACACACAAACCAGCATCTCATGTTTTCCATACCAAAACTCTTGATTTTGAAGAGTCTGCCTCATGATTTTTGACACGGTGGGGTTGGCAATACTGGTAGATAAACCCATTAAGTATCTACTGCTTTTAATTATGGGTATACAAGCAATTTCTGCTGTATGGAGTTTGGACTGGAACTGCTGTTTATGTCATGGTTTTATCTATTCCAGTTATCATGCAGTATCTATCAGAATGGACTTTGAGAATTAAAAGCAACTTGGAAGACAATAGGCAACATGCACAGTTGTTGCCTGTGTTCTGGTTTGAGGCTGACAGCAAGTGAGAACGGGATCATTGAGAGAACATATTAACATATTTTCCTGTTTCAAAAAACAGAAGAAAAATAAAACTAAAAAGTCAGCAAAAATCAAGGAAATGTACAGCAAGCACATAGTCAAACCACAAGTGCATGCATATTCAGTGCCAGTAATACCATCTGCCATGTTTTTCTGATCATTTAATCAGATACAACCACCCCTAGAACAATTTATTATGTGCAGACATTTAGAGTGTATACGTACATGCATCTCCAGTGAGTTTTTCCTACTGCACATACATTAGATACCATGCGTGTATAAGATTTGTTCACAATGTCGCATGCAGTCTTTAACTCCTAGTAATGCAGGTATGTGTCAGCAGAGGGCATATATTCATTCAGAAACATTTAGCAGCAATTTTATCTTAAAATCAATCTTAAGCAATCTATTTATTGTTTATTAGTTAGATTTTTTTTTTGTTTTTAAGAGCTGGCGTTCAACTTTACTTAAAATGTCTGCACATCAGGGTTTCTTATAGTAAGGAAGTTAATGTTAGTACAGGCACCTTTCAAAAATAGGGAACTCTGAGAGTCCTGCCTATCCACACAAAACAATAATTTCTGGTTTCACTAAAAATAGTGATTCCCGTAGCTCGGTATACCTTTTGTTACAACAATTCAGCAACCTAACAAAAGAAAACATCTCTGTATGGGAGCAACAGTAGAAGGAAGTGATGGAATATAAAGGAGACTGGACAAGCTGTGGTCATGAGAACAGATAAAACAATCATTTTAGGCAGCCCATAATTTTGACCTTTTGTAGGGCCACAGCATGAGTAGAACATATAACTGTTATCACACCTGGCAAATTAACAGTCACCACTTTTACTCAGTCTGTGTGCAGCCTTTCTGTATTTCATTTGCCAACAGCAAAAGTAAAATCAAGTGTTCTATTCATTGTGACCACATAAGAATAATGTGCGACACTGCTGTATACATTGCCAAAACATGTAAAAATCAACATAATTCACAATGCAATAGTTTTTGTAATTATTTCTGCATTATACTCTTGCTATTCAAATTTGCAAAGGAGTCAAGAAAATAAATATATTAATTGCAGTGCAGTTTTGCAGTGCAACAGGTCTAATGTTCAGAAATGGTAAGCAAGACCTGCAGTTGCTCAGCACTTTTGAAAATCAAATCTTTTGTGATTTGGTCTTTCTAGCTGATTATAACAGTTTGGACTGTTGCTGTAGCCTTGATGGCCCAGGAAACATATAAGATCAAAGCTTGTCCAACATCTCTTCCAACTATGCGGTCGTTTCAATATAAGATGTCACAAAAATGTTACTCCAGGAAAAGGATGGCAGAACTCAGAAAATGTGAATGTATCCAAATTGAATTATGCCACATTTCTGTTTCGGTTTCATCTAGTATATTAAGCAAAATATCTATGCAAAGTGTTGAGAACCATTGTCCTCCAAGTAATGAGAGCTGAGACAGCTCTGCATCACGTGGGATCAACCAAGACCACTGGAAATAAAAACAATTGCTTTGGAGAAGATCTGTAGAAAACTAATTATCTAGCTTTAAAATTTCGTTATAGTCTACCCCAAGTGTATTATAGGAACTGGAAAATAAAAAAGTAGCAATGCATCTTCACTTAGGGACATGATGAGTTATAAGTCCCATACCTCAAATGTAACATTTTTTTTGGAACCTCCTATTTTCCCCAGAGAGATTAGGTTAGGTTAGATTAGATTAGGCAATTCTCTAATTAGGCTTTCCCCCCCCATTGAAATACTCTTCTGACTTCTCCTTTTCTCTCATTTCTTTGGTCTGGTTCTCTGTTTTGTCCCCTCTCCATGTTCTCAATGTCTTTTCTACACCCCTTTCTCTTTTTTTTTCCTCCCTTTTTGCTTAACCAGGAACCCCCTCTGCTAATTTTCAGGCCTTTCCCCAGAGCCCTCTCCTTTATCCTTCCTTTTCAACCTTAAGTTTCATAGAATCATAGAAAATGAGGGTTAGAAGGGACCTCAGGAGGTCATCTAGTCCAATCCCTGACTCAAAGCAGGACCATACCCAACTAGATTATCCCAGTCAAGGCTTTCTCTAAAAAGGCATTTACACATGCAGGGAGCCTGCTCTGACCTGCTAGAAATCCAGTACACATAAATTAATGTGCTCTGGCATCACGTGTACCAGCAGCACAGAATGCCTCCATGCTGAGAAAATGGTGGCAATGTGCTTCAAACTAAAACATGTTCGATATGCTTTAGTTCAAAGTGCATCATTGCCATTTTCTCAGCATGGAGCTGTGCTGTGCCACTGATAACACATGCTCATGATGCAGTGCTGGGTGCTTTTAGTTAACGTGGCTTGTTAATTAGAAGCACCCGGTGTCCCATCAGGAACACGTGTAAAAATGCCCAAAAAGTTTCCTGTCTGTCTTCTCCGAAGGGATCCCATATTTTTGCCGACCTTTCCACCCTGTCATTTATTTTTCCTTTATTTCCATTCAAATAATTGGTTAGGAAGTGGGGAGATAAATGCTTGGGAATAGAGGCCTGTCATGTTTGTGTTTTATTCCTCCTGGCCTTCCTCCCCCTTTTTTTATACAACATAACACTCCTTGTGCACTCAGGAATAGCTTGCCATCAATGCACTGGGACATCTCACCTCTTACCTGAAGACCATGCTGGTAGTATAAGGAGTAGGGGATGCAGTTGGTAAGTCTTACCCACTTCCAGCAGCAGCTTGCATGAGGATGTACTTGCTTTTCAGTCATCAGGGCCAGCACTGAAAAAACTGGCCTGTATTTAAGACTAAAAAAAAGGAGGCTGCAAGGAGAAATGTGAACAGTCTCAGAAAGGTATAGTCCAAGAGTAGAACAGCCCCCAAATTTGCAGAAACAATAAAGCCTTTTGTTATGTTCAGCTGCAGCAACAAAGCCCATATGACATACCGAAGGATATTGCTTCAATTACAGCATTGTTACAGTAAACAATCAATCTAGGTCTTAGTGGCCACAAACAACTACTATTTTTAGTCAAGATTATTTGTGCTGTTTGACTGCTGTTGTGATTTTCACAAAATAATCATTCAAGGCTTGTCTACTCACAAGTTGTGCAACTTTGACTCTAATGGTGTAATTAAAACAGTACAACGCCCTTTGTCTGATATAAAGGCACTTATATAGGTGTAGCTATTCCCATTTGGGAGAGGGAATAAGCTGTACTAATATAACTGTGCCCACATTAGAAACTCCACTGCTACAGCTGTATTGGAAAGAAACCCTTATCAAAAAGAGCTATATTGGCACAAAAGCCAATGTGGATCAGCCTTTAACCTCAAATATCAGAGATGCTCATTTACTATTCAATACTACATTTACAGCCCTTTTCAATTAAATAAATGAGATGCCTCTCTGCAATCAATTAAGTAAGAAAAATATAATGAGAGAACCATTAGCTTCTGGTACAAAGGAAGACATTTTTATATGACTTTTTTTTAAATCAAGTTCTGTAAGAAAGAGTGGTTTTCCCCTTCTCAATCCTTTGGTTGAAAAAAAAAAGAAATGTTTTCACAATAAAAATATAACAGTAAACATCAGATATTTTTACTAGTCTGAAAAAAACACACTGAAGATTAACATTTAAACTAAAAATATTAATAAATTGATTGAACTGTGGGGCTATTAATAAAGCGATCTTAAAAAATCTTTGATTGTCTAGGTAAAAAGGTTTTGGAAGGAAATCAATCTTTTCTTCACTGCAAATACACAAACTACACTTTCATGCTGAAAACTTTCCTCACACCATCTTTAAGAAATTGTAGTATATCTATAATGGAACACAATATGGATTAATACTTTTACTGTTATGTTGTAATGAACAGGATTGCCAAATGGTATTATTTCTGGTCTTCTCTCTATCAAATTGTCTAATACCCAGTGAACAAGATCTGTACTACTGCTTCTACAGAACTGAAGTGAGTAAATAGATCCTTATGTATGCATAAGGCCTCTGTAAACCTCAACAGGGCTTGATAGCATGCATCGGCTCATACGATCATACAACCAAACCAAGGCAAGAACAGCATAGCTCAGTAATTCGGACTAAGGTCAGGAACCAGGGCCAAATCAAAGACCAATACCAGGACTTGAGCTGAGGCCAAAACCACATATAAGGAACTTAAATGGGGCACTCTGGAAGCTGGCGCCAGAAGCACAGATCAGAGAAACAGCCACGTGTCAGAAGCAACAGGAACTGGGAAGAACTGAACATCAGGAACAAACAAAAATAAGACCCCCAACAATAAAAAAAAACAAATATTGCCCACTCTGCAGTCTACTAGCAACCATGACTCCAAATTACATGGGAGCTGCCACCAGCAGCCAACCCTATGGTTCCCTGAGGCACAGCTGTGGAAGTTAGCTCATCCAGTTATCATTTCATTGGCCTCAGTTGGAATGTGGACATGGCTGTGAGGTAGGCCTAGTATCATGATGTATCAAGGCCTGAGACGTTTCTTTAAAAAGTCAGACTATAAGTTTAAGTTGGTTGGTAAGGAAAAATAAAAACATGACATAGAACTGGTTAAATTTGTTAACTATAACCCAAGCCAGATGCTTAGCTCTTGTACAGCCCTGCTGACTTCATTGGAACTAACTATGGTGGTTTGGACCAGCTGAACATCTAACTCAAAACAGTTAAAATATTTGGTCCTGTTGTTTTTTGTGAAATAGCCCTATGTTACGTTAGTTTATTATTTATAATCATTCATCAAATATTGATGTGAAAGAATTTTAGCTGGCAGGCTATAAACAAATTGATTACTTCAGTGATTCATTGTTATTTCCAGCATTTAACTGTTTTCCAGAATCACATGGTATTTTTTCAGTTGGATCACAAACTTCTAAATCAAGGAGAATAATGAATTTATTATTATTTTTATTATTATATTCACATTGTATCCAAAGTCCTCAGGTAGGGTTATTAGGAACTGTACAAAGAGACAGCCCTGCCCTGAACAGTTGATGATTAACAAAAAAGAAATAATAAGAAAATGAGTCATCGTACTGTACTCACGCATGGGCAGTCTTTTCATGTGGGCATTCATTTGCAAAGCAGCCATTCCCCAAGCATTAATGCAGATAAACATGTTTCTGCAATAGGAAGGGTCAAAAAACATAGTCAATCTGAATGACTGTTTATGATTTAAATGGACATTTATGAACACTTCTGCATGAAAAATGGTTCTTGGATATTATCAAGTGAAGAATTAGATAGGCTGGCAAGAATGGGTCAATATGCATTTTGAGAATGGTGTCTTAAATGCCTCACCTTCAACACTTGATAGTTTGTCATACCTGGGTTTTTCTTCAGGTGAGCAGGGTTACCAACTCTGGTGATTAATTTCATGTCTCATGATATTTGTTGTTTTACATTAGGCCCCAGTTAGTAAAGGCAAGTAGTGCCTTGGGTCCAGGCTATGGGGACTACCTTGCACGAATGCTGGCAACTGGGAATGGAAGCAAGGTCACCCCTACCTGTGGGGTATGTTCCCTAGTGAGGTCTCTGGAGTGCCAGGTGAGGGAGCTCCAGGCACAGGTAAGCAGGCTTCATACCATCAGGACCTATGAACAGGAGATCTATGGCTACTACCAGGCTCTTCAGAAGAATGAGAAGGGAAGAGCAAGGATGCCAGGCAGCATGAAGATGGACAACAGAAAGATTGATTGAGAGCTCTA
>JAGPOW010003395.1:10164527-10220709 GCA_030014935.1 Caiman crocodilus | reverse complement strand
AAAGGAAACAGAGGGAGCTCATTCTAGCGGTTCCCCAGCTGGCTCTGTAGGGTGGGGTGGGTGAACTGAAGACTCCCCACCTCAGGGGACACCAATACATCTGCCCCACCATCCAGCAGGGGCAGAAAACCCCCCAGATCAAGCTCCCTCCATTTCCTTCCCCCACCCCCCTTCCATTCTGAAAACAGTGGCAGCTGTTGAAGCTGTTTACAGCCATGCACTTATGTTTGGTCATGGCTATAAACTACTTTCTGGGGCCAGATCAGACAAAAATTGTTACTTCCATCTGCACCTTTAATTCTGCTTTGGGCAAGTGATGTTTTTGGAGTCATCTCAGGACTGACCTCTTGAAATCCCTTCCAGCACTATGCCTTCTATAATTCTACCCATTAAGTCAGGGGAGGCTGACTGGGATTTGAATAGATGATACCTTTGTCAGTGCTATGCTTCCAATTCTGCAGCCTCTTAGACCTACGAGTCCCATAAGAGATTTCCTTAGCTCCACCCAAAGACTGTGTCCACAGGCTACAGAAATTATTTTAATCACTCTATGTGGTCCCTTTACAAAGAAAACAACTTCTCAGCCAGATACTTTATAGTGGACATTATTCTTGGAGGAGGATTCCCATACTCTGTTGTAGAGGCATTTCAATTTTACAATTTTCTGATGTCTTGTAGCATCACAGCACTCAACCAAATTTCATATCTGGAACTACAGAAGACAGTTTCATGTTCATATAATGTAGGCAGACAGCAAAATAATTCTTCCATACAAAGGCTTTCTTGCATGGAGCTACTAACAAAGGTGTGGCCAGGGGCAAATAAGTTAGCAAAAATTATGATTTTTCCATCTCTACACTAATTGTTTAATGAAAAGAGGGACCAGAAAAGGTAGCTGGATATTCATTCTCTGTTGATTTAATGTAAGCATAAAAGTAATTGCCTCATCCCTGCCACCTAACCAATAGCTTGTGAAATTCCTATTCAGGCTGGCATGAAATTTTTCAACAGCCAAGACTGTGGAAGCAATTCTGTGAAAGAACAAGCAAGTTTACTTCTTGGAGTATTGCTTTTTGTTTGCCAGTATCAGGTAGAAAACTTCCTATTAGAAGTAACAAGTACTTGACCAACTTTTTTGCCAAAAGTAACTCCAGCCTGTGAACTAAAAATCCAAATCAAGACACTAAGTTGTAGGTAGTAAGTTTAAAACAAACAAAGGGAAGTGCTTTTTCATACAGGGTGTAAGTTAAAGTGTAGAACTCATTGCTATAAGATATTGTTTAGCCAGACAGACAGTTTAGCCAGATTCAAAAAGGCATTGGACAAATTCTTGAAGGAAGAGGGCATCTGTAGATAGTTAGCCTGGGAATTAAGGGTTCCACCTAAGAATCAGAACTTCCTAGACCTTAAATGCTGGAAGCTGCAAGTGAAAGAGGTGGGAAAAGACACCCTGGGTATATCCAGTTCACTCTTCCTTTCAATATCCACACTGTGCTACAGCAGTCTCTCTCAACCTGTGGGTTGCAACCCAAAGTGAGTCACAAGAATATATGAAAGGACCACAAACAAACTTTAAAAATGGATTCTCTTTTAGAGGAGAAAAAAGGTGGAAAGTGGTGGCTTTTCCCTTGCTGGCTGGCAAGGGAGTTCCAGTCTGCTTGTGGCTGTTTGGAGCGCCCCCCTCACCCCCATGCTCCACAAACTGGGAGACTGGGGGTGGAGGGCAATGGGTCGGGAGTGAGGGGCACTGGGTCAAGTCTGGCCATTGATGTTTACAGATATATCCTGGTACAAAAAGAACATTGAGAACCACTGTGCTACAGGATACTGGGCAAGTTTTTAAACACACATAGAAACTTTCCATTTTACATAAAAGTCTATTTAGACCTCTTATAGGAGAAATCATACAGAGCTTGCCAGCCAAGGACTTTGATTAGTGACAGATTACTTCTTTTCAAGCAACTGATAGCTATAGAGTTACCTATTTGCATCTCTATCCATCAGAGAAAGAGGATTCTAAGAGCTTACATAATTTATTACCACAAACAATCCGTTACCACCACAGCACTGATTTCACTCAGGGAACCACTTGACACCATAGTTTCCAAAGAGGGTACTGAAATTTGACTGGAGTACGTGAACAGAGAGGGCTGCAGTAACCATTCTAGGCAACACTTGAACTATCCTACAATCCATATGGTTGTATTGTACCGCAGGCTAGATTAAGTATGCTTGTAAGTCAGGGTGTATAAAATTCTCCAGGATAAGGAGAGAAACTCCTTCATCACTGTTTACATGTCCAAATGATTCAACATTTCAATCTTCTAGTTATCAAGACTCTCAAGAGACTTACTTGGACTAGAAATGTATTAGAATGTATTTATTCTGTCCTAATGAATGTGTGTGTGTAAATGAACCAAATAACTAAAAATGTATTTACTGACAGGCCTTTTAAAAAGAAAAGGGACTAAATCCTAATATTAGGTCAAGGAAGTGATCTATTTTCCTCTTTTCAAATCCTACCAAATATTTTGGTAATAAAAGGTAGATATTTGGCTATGTGCCTAAACCCAGGGAGATTTAGGGAATAGTGTGGATCAAACCAAGCATTATCCTTCATTTAGTGCTGGGCCTTGACAAACAGATTCAAGTTTCTCTGATTTAATACAACATAATAATTTCTTGTGTGTCAGACTAAATTTAACCTATATTGCTAAACAGGTAACCCATAGCTCAAAGTTTGACAATATACTTTCCTGAAACACAGATGCACACAATTAAAATAATGGAAGCAAAGTTGCTCTCCTTCTGGCTGCATACTGAAACATCATGCACTTGTGAAATAGAGCCTCTCTTTAAAAAAAAAAAAAAAAAAAAAAAAAAGGTGGTGTTTCTGTTACTGTCCAATAACTTCCTGCCAAACCCATGCTGAAAGAGAGTGTTGTCTTCACTGTAAGGATGTCTAGTAACACATGCAGATCAGAGCTCAAGAAGGTTAAAATCCACATACAAGATCAGGACTTCTATTACTAGGATACATGCTTAGGAATCTCTGCACTACGACAATGCTGTGAAATCATTTTTCAAAGCTACTGTACAAAGTTACCTACACAAAAAGAACTCAAGTAGCCGCTTAGAAGATGTGAGTTCTCAATGTAATATAGTCTACCTGTTTAAAGTACACAAGCTAGTTCAAAGTTTCTCTGCACTGACTGCAAAGAAGAATTGTTCTAACCAAGTTGGTCAAATTAAAGATATCAGATTCACACAAAGAACCTTGTCTGCCTATGACCTTATACCAACATGGCTACAACCTACATCCTCTGCACCTACTTGTACTCTTGTACCAAGACCAACTAAACATCATCACCCTCTCTTGCACCCCCCTGCTTTATTTTTAACAGGAGAAACAGACCATTTGAAAATACTAGGCTTTTTTAGGTTTCACATGCATAATAATAAAAGCAAAGGACAAAATTAAAACTGCACTGCAGGCTATAACATATGGAGTTATTAGGGCTAGAAAGAGAAAAAAAAACACTGTAGGGAGGCGGGAGAGTATTCTCTCATTTGATTGGTGGTTCTCAACATTTTTAGAATCAAGGCCCCCCTCAGAAAATGAAAGCTTTTAACTTTTTTAACTATGGAAACAAAATAAGAAAGCAATCCCCTTGGTTGGAAAAAAAAAAAAATCATAAAGACCACAACAAGTCAGAAATGTTCTCAACACTATGGATTCTTATCTGTAACTTTGGGGTTTATCTTGTAAATCACAGCTGCAGCACCCTGGTTGATAATCACTGTATTACACCAACCTGCTTGCCTCAGCTCATATACCCTCCACTATGCGAGTTCCTGAAAATCTTACACCATCCCCTGAACTAAGCCCCAAATCTTGCAAAATTCTTAAGCCAATGGCACGTCTCGCCTCAATCAGTTTCTTAGTCTTGTATTCACATACTGCAACTAAGGCAACATCAAGATTTGTACCCTTGAAAACTTTTCTGATCTGCTTTTCATTTTGCCTGCGTTTCTAGTTTATTCTGAAACTTCACCTCACACTTTTGTGAGTTCTTGAAGACAATGAAGTGGAGATTAGAAACAAGAATCAGACAGAGACCATTCAATAGGTAAAAGCTGGAAAAACGTGTATGAGCAAGCATGCTGGAGCTAGTTTGATAAGAAAGGAGATTTTTTTTTAAAAAAAAAGTGTTAAAATATAGTAAAAACAATTACTGAAAGGAATGCTCTTCTGATTACATAATAGCTGGTGGATTATTAATACCACCTGACACAGGCACACTCTATGAACCTACTGAAGGGCAAAGCAAGTATTTTCTCAGTTAATCACTGAGAAATACACACACTAAATCAAGGAAGAACAAAGAGAAAGTCTGTGGACTTCTAGTAAAAAAACCACACACAAAGTAATACGGTTCACATGTGAATGATGAAAACAGAGTAAGTGCTTAATCATAAATACTTCTGAGAGGTCTACATAACCTATACTAAAACTGAACAACACCAAAGGACAAGATTGTTTTTTGCTTTAGATAAGCAGAGAAGTTAAAGATCAACTTCTCTGCTTATCTAAAATCAAAAAACAATATACACACACACACAAAATGTAATTGTCCATCAGAACCAACTACACCCAGTGATGCCAAGTCCTCTTTTGCTGTTTATTCTGTGTGCTTTAAGTGATGTGCAGCCACATTTTGAGAAAAGGATAGAAAAAGTACTCTCCCTCCCCAGGTGCAGACAAACAACCCTGAAAAGCTCCTAGAAATATGCAAATGTGGGATGAAATCAGACTCTGTAACGCTTCTGTTCTGGGAGCGAGTTGCTACACTACAGCTTTCTTCTCCCAGTAACAATGTGGACAGTGACAGGCACAGAAAGGCCCCATTGTCCGCATGGCAGGTGCCACTGGTGTCTCATCATCATAAGGTCTGTGAGGCAGAGGTGGTAAGAGGAGAGGAGCTGATCACCATGATGGGCTAAAAGCTCAGGTCTTTGCCTTCAGCTCTCAGGGGCACAGGGAAACCTGCTTAAGGCCTAGCATCCTGGGCCAAGTGCCAGGCTGCAGGCAGCTAGGAAAAGTGGTTCTGTCACAGCCCTGCTCCCCCTTCCCTTGCCAGAGGAGCGACCCCTCTCCTTTCAAACCAGCTTTCCCCACAGCTGAAGATTTTCCTAGCTTCCAGCCACTGTCACACCAGAAAAGCCCTGAAGGTCTCTTGCCACCCCCAAGCCAACCAGCCAGGTATCCTCTAGCAGCACAAACAAAAGGGGGGGGGGGAAGGAGGGGTCTCAGAGGCCAGCCCTCTCCCCAGGCTCCTGCCCCATTCGGTTTGCGGGATCCCATGAACAAGGTGCTTCCCACCCCCAAAAGACAGCCAAGAGACCCCTCCCCCAGACCCCTTAGCCAAAAGCCCCCCCCTCCATTCCCCAGCCACGAGTCCCCCACTCAACGTCCCTCTCTCCCCATCCCCATCCCGCAGCGGACGGGTCAGTCACCTGCCGGGGCCCGCGGGCGGGCAAGGGGCGGCTGGCGGCGGCGGTAGGAGACGAGGCAGAGCGCGCTGGAGCCCGAGGTCCTGTACGACGCCGGCCCCGCCCGGGGCGGCTGCGGCGCGGCCCCGGCCCCGCTTCCCGCGTCCTCTTCCCCGCAGAGACGCGGCGATCACTGCGCCTGCGCCGAGGTTGAAGCCCGGTGCGGGGAGCACCTGCCCGGGCCCCAGCCCCGGGCCCTGCGGAGCGAGCCCGGCGCGCGGTCCCTCACGAGCCTCAACGGCCGCGGAGGAGAAAGGCCAAGTACGGGTGAACGGCCGCACGAACTGCCCTTCCTTGCGGCCTGCGCCGGACTCCGTCCGCACCTGCTCTCCCCACCCGGCTGCACTGGACCGACGGGCGACAGAGGGGCTGGGGGGCGGACGCAAGGCGCTCGAGGGGCTGGCTGCCGGCCGCCGCGCACCAATCAATGCCCAGCCAGTCCCGCGCACCAATGAGACGCCTGGGAGCTGGGGTGGGAGTCGGGGAAGAGAATCCGTCTGTGGCGCCAAGCCCAGTTGGACAGGATACCTTGATGGACGTGAGGCGGCGGCGAATGGGAGGGCGCAGCTGCCTTTCGGAGCCGTAGCCAATCATTTGCCGGGGCAGTTTGGGCGGGAGTGCCTGGAGCGCGAGAAGAGCCGGGGAAGAGGAAGGGGAGTGTGCGGTGGGAAGAAGTTCCGGGTTCAGGGGTTACGAGGTGGTGGTATGAGTTCGCAGCGAGGGAACGTGGCGCGCACGCGGCCGCCGCGCCACCAGAACGCCGACGCCTTCCGTAACGACAAGTACGGCGCGAGCGCGCAGTGCAAGGTGCGGCCCGGGGGGGCGGGGTCATCGCACCAGGGCTGTCATGGGGGCCGGGGAGCCGTCCGCTCCCGAGTTCCCTGTTGTAGCCGCAGCGAAGGGTACCAGAACATCTTTTATCAGACCAACTAGATCCTTGCAAAACAGTATCTTTATCTGCAAGCTTTTGGGCGCACACGCCATTCTTCAGGCAGAGGGGAAAGCAAAGGTTGTAAAATGGCCCCTAGGTGCAAGAGGAAAATTTCATCATTGTCGTGAAATGTAATCATTTTTGTGGGGGTGTAGGTTGTAGCCGTGCTGGTCTAAGGACATAGGCATACAAGGTTCTTTGGGTGAACTTGATATCTTTTATTAGACCAACCCAAATGGTTGGAGAATAGTTGTTAAGTGAGCTTTTGGGTTCAAAAACCCTTCATCAGGCTAAGGAAGCTTCAGCAGTTGGTGCGTGCTCTTCATGTTCGGTGATGGTTCCCCGTCACATGGCACGTTTATGGCACAGTTCGCTAGGGGAGCGTGCAGTAAACGGAGACTGGCCGCGCACACAAAGGGAGGATCGCACTGTTCGCTGGTAAATTGGGGCATATGCAGAGCCTGTCACACGAGTGAAGCAACGGCTGGCTGCATGCTAGAAATGCCTCGGCAATGAATGATGCGTGCCCCCGAGCGGGGCCATGGCGGCTGGCTGCCGGTGGCGGCGGTGGTATCAGTGGTAGGGGATGGCGACGGCAAACGGGGAGCTCCCACAGCCAGTTGCGGCAGTGTTGGCAGCGGGCGGGCGTGCTGGGGCGGTGACGAGCAGCGACTGCCCACGGGTGCCGCCAGCCATGGGGGTGCACGTGCAACCCCTATGCATCGCCAATGTCCTCTGCGGCTACCAAAACTGCCAACTGGCTCTCACAGCTGATGGATGTAACTGGTTTCTGCCCAGCTTCAGTGTGAATGTCCAGCAGGCACTGTTGGAAGTGCTGGGCTGTGGGGGCTCCAGCACTTCTGAGAAAGTGAGCTCAAGTTCACAAAAGCTGATGCTCTCACTCTCTATATCGATCGTAGTCTGTAAGGTACATGTTGACCCTGCATTCTACAGTGCCTCTACTATAGCGGTTCCCAAACTGTGGGTTGCAACCCCAAATGGGTCGCAACATCAGCAGATGGGGTCGTGGATTGAGAATGAGGGGCCAGGCTGAGAAAATGGGGCCATATATCAGGTCATATTGGGGAAAAGCTTGGGAAGCACTACCCTACTAGCTAGACAACTTTGGCTAAGGTTCATTCAAAGGACTAGTCTGCGGCCAGTCACTGACTGAGCCCCAGGGTAATTTTAGATGTGTTGACTCTTTGTCTCATGCCATAATGTCGTCATCATCTATGACCCAAGCTGAAAGTGCTTGGAGTGTCACTCATGCAATTTCAGTGTAATTATAAAGCATTTAAAAGGTTACACTGTTTGTATCATCAAATGCCGAGAACCCCTCGAGTGTTATTTGGATGAGTAACTGTCCAAGGTAGCATGCAGTCCTGCTTGTTTGTCTCTCTTCTCTTTAAGTTTAGAGACCATATTTTGAAAGACTCTTAAAACTGAAAGGGAAAAGCGAAGCAAACAGGTGAGTTCACCTCAGCGTTTACAGGCGTGTGGGATCGGCAGGTTTTTGATAAAAAAAAAAATCAAGTGATGCAAGGTAACAAACATTGAAGCAATGTTCTTTACCAATAAATAAGGCTCCATTGCCACAGTTGGGTATATGTCCTACAGTCATGCCTGAAGAAGGGATATTTTGGGAGATTTTAACTTGCTTGGCAAAGTGATGAAAGGACATTTTTGTATGAGAGAGAACTAAAATGTATAGCTGAATCAAGCCAAGGAGGAAACTGCTTAGTCTTTTCTAAATTTAAAAAGTATAAAAAGCAAATTAATAGTATAAATAATGAAAAGACTAGAGTTGTAAAAGTGTTTTAATAATCTTCATAATCATCATAATCTTGTCAATATTCCTTGACTTGGCTTTGCAAAGGTAACAGAGAAGAGCAGGGTGATAAACTAAGGTAATACAACAGGAGTGATATTTCATAGGTTACTGGACAAGTTTTGCAGGTGGATCAGGTTGCTTGCCTAGGGCATAAAACACTACTCATTATGTGTGACTCCCTAGGAGATATGATGCAGGTATACGTTTTTCAGCTTGTCCAGAACACCAAGAATCCTAGGGTGTCTTAAAAAAGAAATTCCAAAGTAGCAACAGCGTTTGGGTATCATTATGCCTTTTTTTCAGTCATCAAAATAGTCATTTCAGTTCAACTGTGATGTTTAGGGTATTGGTTCTTAACCTTAAGACTTAAGTCACCTTTTGGAAATGCCAACTTTTAATTTTCACTCTTTTTTTGGCTTCAGAAAAAGAATAGATCAATTCTTCTATTCAGAGAATTCAGACTACAGCAGGTGAGGTGTCTGTAACATCGAACCTCTAGGTTTATCATGTGAATCTTGTTTGAACACTTAATGGTGCTGACATTGCGTAGCACCTCACAGCAAGCTTGAAGGATCTCAAGACACCCCAGGGTGCCATGGTCCTGTGGGTAAGAATTACTCACTAGTTTAGGGATTATTTAACTCTTCCCAAATGTGATTTAGACATCCAGAGTAGTTAAACTGTATTTCATTGTCCTGAAAATTTTGATTTTTCTACATATAGTTGAGATCCAACCTGCCTACTGGCATTATCCAAGTTGCAATGTATTGTTAACCATTCTACTCCTTTTTATTTCAATTAAGCATTTTTCTGCAACTGTTTGGGAGCATTGGGCTAAGGTGTTGTAATAGGGCTATTTGTAGAGGGAAATATCTTTTTAAGTTGATTTGTATTTGAATTTGGGCCAAAGACATCTTGTTCTTGGAAACTGGTAAATTGTGATTCAAGGCATGATCTAGTCCAAGTGGAAAAACTGTCCAAAACATATTGTTGGGTTTTTTAAGTTGGCCTCTACATACAATATGCAACCTTCTTATTGTATGGTCTTCTGTCAATATGTAAATTTTGCTCTATTTTTATTTATCTCTTATATTCTGATTTTGTCTAGAACCTGGTCAGCCCAGGGGCCTGTTGTGTGAGGTTGTACAAATAATTTAGTAAATGGCTATGATTTAAATATTCTGAATAAAACACATTTTCCAGATCCAATCTGAATCCTATTTTAATCATTTCCTGCTTCTAACCTCTGGTTTTCAGCACCATAAGTGCCAGTCCTGCAATATACTGGACACTTGTGGGTCTGTGATCCATTGTGCCTGTGAAGTTGTTGAAGTCTTTGTGGGGCTGCAGTAGTCTGTACATCGAAACTGCAGGATCAGAGCTATAGCTAAGTGTCTCTAAATGAGCTGTCTGTGCTGATGTGGTTAAAAAAAAGTAAAGGACATGACTGCTTTTCCATTTCTTTTTTTTCTAATTATGAGGCAATTGATGATTTTGGGAAAGTTGTCTGCACCACATTCAGATTATGCTGCTAGTGTCAAGTTCTCCGTTCCCATCTTATCTGTCCTGATTGGCTCCAATGAGCATTTTATCTCTGAATTACTCAGCTTGGATGATAGCTAGATATTTGTGATTCATTCCAAGGCAGTACTGATCAGACAGAAATGATGGTGCCATCTTGATTGAAGAAGTCGACCAGTTACTTACTTATTCAAGCTTGCAGTTTAGGAATCTAATGGATACTTCTGTTCCAGGTGAAAACAACAAAGTCTTTTTGTGAGTGGTGAGCAGGAAGAATTTCCTTTCAGCTTTCATGCCTTTGTCACCTTGACTATTGCATTATCATAGATTTAAAACTTAAGATAATTTGGAAGCTAAGACTGATAGGCACTGTAATTGCCACTTAAGTCACACTGCCAGTGTTCCATGGGCTGCACTGACTTCAAACTAGATTCTGAATGAGTTAAATTAATGATTTTGTGGCCTCTCTCTATGCACGATAGAAGTGGAAGAAACAGAGCTAAGAGTCCCCTGAGTTAAAGAGGAAATGGCTGGCAGCTGGGCGTTTTATCCGTGAAGCTTTTCTCTGCCTCTGGAATTCCAACATCAGCCTTACGATGCCCAGATTTGATAAATTTCAGGATGTACTAAACGATCCTTCTCTCCTCCCTCTGTGTGCACCTTTATTTCCAAGTTATCCTGGAGTTGTCAAGTCTAGGTGGAACATTCGTACTGCAAAGTCCACTTTGTGCCAGACCTATGTAACTGCACCCACAATGATCCGTGTGCTTATCTGGACTTCTGGTATGCTATTCTATGTTTCTTAGCAGACTTTTACACTGAGCCCTTTGAATTCATTTGCAGGTGCATGCTTATTCCCTCGCATCTAATATAGTGCTGCTCTTCATGACAGTAACGTAAGAACAATATGTACCCTTCTAAACGGAGTTGCTTATAATTAATGCAGACAGTTCTGAAAATGAAAGCAAACCGCATTTGGCAGAAAGAACTTTTAAATCTATCTCAGTGAGACTGCCATTAAAGAATTCAGCTTGAAAACCACAGAGTGATTCAGAGACATCCAGTTGATTTCTTTCTGTATGCTAGTTTTAATAAAAAAGAGAGAAAATAATTTTGAATAAATGTCTCCAAATGATGTGTGTTCCTAATATCACCCCTCCATTTTCACAAAGGATTTGTGCCAGCTTTCAGCTACTTAGTAGCAATGACTAAAGTTATTTGGACAGCACTTCCGTTAAAATATTGTGGAAGGCCAACTGAAGTGGAGCCGGCATAAATAGGGTTAAAGTTCAGAGTCGGTCTATGTGACTTCCAGTTCAGAAGGGAGGAGGTAGTCTAACTTGCGAAGACTAAACTGATTCAGCCTCAGGCTTTTTGACTGTCTGTATTTAGTCCAATTGAACTGTACTTTAATCTAAATTGCAGAGATTAAATTGACATTAAACTGAGATTAAACAACTGGACAGACATTCACTTTTGATTCAGGAAATGCAGAAACCAGGGTGCACTAGAACACAGCTCTTTGGCATGTAGCCAGCATGGGCTGTGTGTTCGCTTACACTTCCTTCTGCCCCCAAGTCTCTGGGATTTGCAGTCCAGAATTACAGCAGCAGGACTCTGTAGTGCTCATTACTTTCTCTTCCTGCTTCCAGGTGCCTCTGGGATTTGTAGTCCATAGTCACAGCTGGCAGTAAGTTTTTAGCAGGGCAGGGCAGGGCAGCTACTTACTCAGGAAAAGAGAAGTTTAACTTCCCTCCTTGGCCCCAGACTCCAGTCAGGGGTTGCCGGAGGGGGCAGCTTTTGCTCCCCTAACCCTTCTCTGCTGTAGCAGACAGCCCAGCCCAGCCCAGGGCTGCAGAGCGTGCTTGGGGACTGTGATTTAACTTGAACCAGGAAGAGGTCTGGGACAGAACTTTCATAAACCAGTTTGACCCAAATCAGTTAAGTCTGATACTGCGTTCAGCCAGGTTTATCTTTAACCAGTTTCAGCCATTTTGAAACTGGTTTATGTGCACTAAATGTCTGTTCTGTTTATAGGCTTAAACCAGTTTCTGATGATTTAAATTGTTTTATGTATAACATCTGTCCCTAGCCTTGTAATTGTGGGCTAGTATTGGACTAGCATCCAGGCTTGATTAGTTCATATGCTTTGGAAAAAAAAATGGGGCATAGGGAGGGGCAAGAGGGGAAAAAGGAGAGGGAAGAAATGTTTTCTGTCATGGGCTCATTTAAGCTTATATTCTGAGTGTCCTGCCACTACACGCATAGGGCGCGTCCAGGTGGTACACGGATGTTTGGTTTCCTGGGGACAAGTGGCAATGCACCATGAGCCACCGTTTCTTGTCCCTGGGGACTGCTTGTGCTGTGCGCACTTTGGCATGCAGCAAGTTGCCCTGGGTAACATGGGGGAGGCTGGGTCCATCACTGTTCTGGCCCCAGCAGCCTTACCTAGGGGCTTGGGGACCTCCCAGAGCTGCAGCCACAGTGATCCTGCCAGGCAAAGCCTAGCCATCAGCCGCATCACAGCTCCGAGTGGTCCAGCTCTGCTTTTTAGTGGCACTTGCTGCCTGAGCGCGCACTGTTTGGGGTTTTTCTGTGGTTTCTTTATGACCCCTGGATAACCCCCGAGAGATATCCAGGGGCCAAAAAAAATGGAGCAGTGCACACTTAGGCAGTGTGCTCTTGAAGTGCAGAGGACTCCAGATGTTTGCAGCCCCACATACTGCACAATGTTTGCAGCCCCACATACTGCACAACCACGCTTGTCTGGATTTGCCCATAAAGGGCATTTGCATCTAGGTTTAGGTTGTCCTCTGTGTGGATGGAATGGAGTTAGAGCAATGTCTGGCTTGTAGTTCCATTTTAGTGATGGAACAAGTTGAACAATTCTGTGTAGTTAAAGGTAGAAGATTACCTTGCAAGCTGTATGTACTATTTTGGATTTCAGTGTTGATTTGAAAGAGGCAGTTAATTTTAGGCTTGCCTATGATAAATAGTACACATTTACAGATCTTCAGAATGGGCACTCCTTCAAAGCTGTTGTAGAAAAATGTTTCTGTTCTGGTTGGGTTAAAGCCTGGGATAAATTTATTTTCTTTTTGAAATGATGTAGGCCTGGATTTATATCATGCAGTTGTCAAGAAGACATTTAGAATTGTATCAATGTTTAAGGATATCTCACTGTAGGTGCAAATGAAACAACTGCAGTCTATAAAATAGAATTTGCCTTGGATTTGATTTATAAGTAGCTGAAGTTATTTTGGTGTTCCCACAGATTGACTGAAGTGCTTCCTCAGCGCCCCAGCATGCACTTATCCTGTAGTACATAGGTTTTTAGTTTCATATCTTGAACTAAGAGGTCAGAATTCTTCTATCTCAGTTGGCTTGTATTGGTTTTCTGAACTTTAAATGCATAATTGTTTGTTTTTATTTTTCCTGGGAAAGGTGATTATTTAAAAATGTTGGCTTTAGTATATGTGTGGACTTTAGTACAGTGTCACAATCATCTGTAATACTGGTGATTAATAGGGAAGTTTGTTATGGATGGCATTGAAATTATATTCATACATAAAAGTAGGTCTACTAAGAGGTCTTCAGTGGTAGAACTCCATTTTTCATATAACATATTAATACACAAAGCCAGAAACCTAACTTTCTCATGGCAATCTTGCAAGGAGCCTTTGAAATATATCATGATAGTTTGCTTTGACTGCATTATTGCACAAGAAATTATTTTAGGGGCTGAGTTAGTAGGCTTACTGCATGTGTTTTATGTTTTAATTAATTCTGAGCTGTTGATGACAGGTGGCTAGACAACTTAATACTGGATTACTTGCATATGACAGAGGTTGCCATTTCTAGCAAAACATTTGCCTTGACAGTTTGAGCATATATACACCATACATTTAATATGTGCTTACAGAATATCCCATAAAGTTTATTGTGTCTTAATATATTGCAAATTATCTGATACTATTTATTTTCCACAAATAATGTAATATTATTAACATAAGAGTTCTATTAACATAAGGGGAAAATGTGGTAATGGAAAGCAGGAGAGAGAAATTACAAACATGACTGGGAAGAAAAAAGAAAAACTCAGGATTTTTTTTATGCTGGAGACATTCATCCTGATCAGTCAGAAAAGCAGTATTGCTGCAAGGAAAGCCATTTTGGGGGGTGGAAATACTGAATATTGTTATAAAAGCAATATTGGTGTGCAGTTCAATGTTTTGTATATAATAAATATCAACTGCTGAGAATGTAGGTTCACTTATGGAAATGATTAACAAGTACAAATATAAAACAAAATTAGAATCAGTTATTTAATTCACCAGTGTCAGATATCCAGCCCTGGAGTCCTAGCATCTGGCGTGTGGGTCTCAGACCAATCAATTCAGTTGGCACCGTTGCTCTTTACGGAGTGTGGTATATGCGCTGAAGTGTTCTTTGGCTGTGGGTCCAATGCGTGAGTGATAGTCCCACCCACAAGTAGAGCACACCCACGAACCAGCAATGCTCTGAATCCGAGCAACCAATTCTTTCCTTCTCTGATGCTGGTCATCACAAAACATGATCTATTCTTCCTCGCAGCGCTTTGCTGCATCTGCAAGCTGACTCCACCAATCAGAGCAGCATTCTGCACTCCTTTCCCGAGATTCCAAAAAATGCTAAGTCATCTTTGCAAGCATCCCAAAACTTGAGCAGTGGTCTGCCTCTCTTTCTAGACCCTTCACAAGCTTCAGAGTACAGCACATGCTTTGGGATCCTGCGATCTGGCATTTGCTTGACATGACCAAGCCACCCAAGTCTTTTTTAACTAAACAGCGTTCCCATGAATGCTATACCAGCATGCTTTAACACTTCCATATTTGTCACCCTGTCTTTCCATCTTATTCAATGCATGTTCCATCTCAGTTCCATGCATTGCATGCAGCATGTGAGACTGGACCCAGTACCATGGGTACTGCATGTAGTGAAAAAGTGCTGGTCCAGGGAATGCGCTATGCAGCACCTGCACACTGGCTCTGGGACCAGTCCAGGTCAGGCCCAAACGCTGACCTTTTGCATCGTTGCCAACTTGCTACATGCTGGTCCTGTGTGCAACATAGTACAAGCCCCAAACCAGGGCTAGCACATGCTGTATGTGGCACACGGGGCTAAACTAGGTATGTGCCCTACATGCAATTTAGGAGATGAATCCCTGGCATGTATTGCAGTACCTCACCGGACTGTCCATGCATGCTGGCTCTGGGGCTGGTCCAGATTGGGGCCCACAGGCACCAGGGCCAGCCCACGCTAGCTCCACATGCCCCAGACCATGGCCACAACTTACTGCATGCACCACACAAAGCTGGTCCTGTTTGTGCCCTGCATGAGGTGCCTATGTCAAACTGGTCCTATGTGCTGGCTGTGGTGTATTGGGCCTGTCTAGATCAAGTCCAGCCTACAGAGAACAGCCCTGTGTCTCTTGATATCCCTAATTCAACTGAAGGCTTCCTGCTTGTTGGTTTTAAATCAATCCATCTTGTTCTTTATGAATTATTAATTGAACAACTTGATTATACAAGTGGAAGGAAAATAAGATCACTGTGTGCCCATTGTTCAAATATGTTCAGTCCAATTATTAACTGACCTCCCTACCACCTATAAAAAGGAACTGTAAAGAAGACAAAGAAAATTGGCAACATACCCAGACAAAGTTGGCCAGAATAAAACCCATGTAGTAAAAGTATATACTAAATTTTATTTATTGAAGGGAAGACTTAAACAATATCTTAACAATATTATTTTCCTATTTGAATTTCTGATTTGTTTAACCCATGTATAGTTTCCATATATTGTTAAATAAAACCTCAGTCCAGCTGCTTGTTAGTCAGTGGAGTAGCCTGAGGTTTGGAGACACTTTGAAATATCAGGTTTAAATCTCTTATCATAGAACTTGTACCTAATTGTGCTCTCAAAAGATGCAGTTTGATTTGGTGTCAGATTCGTCATTGAATAGTAGTACAATAAGGGATACATTTTCATTCTGACAAATGAATATTATTTATGTGCCATAAACTTAGGTTGCCAAGAGGGTTCCATCCCCAAGTGTGTCTGAAAGGTGAGCGTTTTGTTTTTAAGTGCTTTAGTTAACTATTCTCCAACCATTTGGGTTGGTCTAATAAAAGATATCAAATTCACGCAAGGAACCTTGTCTGCTACAAGTTATTAAGCAAGCTTTCAGGTTCAAAAACCCTTCATCAGGCTCAGGAAGCTTCAGCAGTCGGTGTGTGCTCTTCCTGGATGGAATGAAAAGTAAAGAAGCCAGGGGCTGGGCTGGGCCAGGGAGTGAGTTGCCAGGCAGATTATACTGTATCAAAAATCCAATGTCTATGTTTAGTTCATGATCCCTAGTATCCAGCAGGCTGATGAAATGGAGCTCATAGCTCATCTCTGGGAAGTGCTGCGTAAGTTTCCCTTGAGGATCAGGACTGAGAGATTGGAGAGAGAGTGGCCCTCCTGTGAGAAATGTACCCCCCACCTTACAAGTTAACTTGTAAAATTACTGGAGCTTCCACTTGAGCCCCTCTGCTATTTGCTATCATCGCTTTCTTTTCTAGAGAATTCCATAATTATAATGTAATTGTAGTTTGTGTATACAGTCTCATTCTTACTGTCTCCTGTTTATATGTTGATGAGAGTTTATCTCTACTCGAGTATTGGTTTTTATCTCTTCAGCCACCAGACTTTGTGTCTCCTTATCTTGAGTCTTCAGGTTCTTAAGTGAAATTTTAGTTTTGTTTCATGGTGATTATTTATTTAAAAAAGCTTTTTATTTACGCCACTATGAATACATTAGTAATGAAGTGTGGGAGCTGTTAACATGCCTTTTCCGAGTTTTATATAGGTGTAGAGGGATAGTATATCACTCGGGCTGGACTCTTGTGCACTGCTATCATCTGTCTGTAGAACAAGCTGAGATGCGTGCACAGGGGCCCCATGGGTACCCAGCTGCTTGGCATTTGAATATCTGTTCAGACATTTCTCGGTAAATTTTTCTACCGAAAAGCCAGCCTAGGAGAATCGTCCCAGATCATTTGACACGGGTACGCAGTCAGAGTTAAGACGGTAATTCTGCTAGCGGTTTGAGTGACGCTGACAAACCAACTCCACTTCTCTTTTGTGGCCATGGTGTAGCAGATAAGAGCCTGGAAAAGTTTCTTTCTTCATTATGTCTTCCCAAAAAAAGGTGCATCTCTTCTTTGAGGGGTGTGTGGCATGCAAGAAAAAAGGTGAAGTGCTGTGTACAAAGAATGTATTTGGCAGCTGTGTTGGTCTGAGACCAAAATAAATGCAAAACTCTAGAACTTCTGGTACAGATATGATACCTTTTATTAGACCAACTAAGAAATCACCCCAAAAAGATCTTTTTCTGCAAGCGTACTGGCACACATGCCCTTCCTCGGGTTCAGAGAAAATTAAAGATAGTAACAAGTCCGCATAGACTTCAGTTTTGCACAGAGGAAACACCAAAGGGAACCATCATTTTTATTATCTCTACCCTTTTTCCATGTGAATGCACATGTGGCAGTAATTTCATAGTTTCTAGAGTTGGAAGGGACCTGAACAGATCTCAAGTCCAGCCACAGATTGATTGAAAGCAGGTTCAGGCTTGATGTCAGGAGGCAGTACTTTGTTTAGGATTGCCAGGCTCTGGAATGGGCTCCCAAGGGAGGTGGTGATCTCATCTACCTTGGGGGTCTTCAAGAGGAGCCTGGATAGATATTTGGCTGGGGTGATATGGCCCCGGCACTCATTCCTGCCCGGGGAAGGGGGTCAGAGCTGTTGATCTGTTTAGGTCCCTTACAACCCTAGAAACCTATGAAACTATTGCCACATGTGCATTCATGTGGAAAAAGGGTGGAGATAATAAATTATGGTTCCCTTTGGGCATACGAAGTGCTTCCTCTGTGTAAAAATGAAGCTTATTCTACCTATGGGGACTTTATACCATCTTTAATTTTCCTTGAGCCTGAGGAATCCAGCATTCCTCTTCCTTCTTTCTTTTCTTGGCTTCATTTTTCTGCTGTCCCTCAAATACTGACCCATAATGCAGATGAGCTTTTTTTTTTTTTTTTTTTTTTTTTAAACATAGACTTTAAACATGGTTAATTTGGGCTCAGTCTCATCTCCTTTGGCAGCATGTCTTGTGGGTGCTGCTAGGAATGCTTAATTTCAATGCTAAGCCAGTATGTTGTGCTTATAGGGAAAGTGGAAGTCTTTCTTTGGCTCCTGAATAAGTACATTGTCATTGAGATGGTTTTAGTCTGTGAATGGCCTTGCAGAAGTTTAACAATCTAGAAAATGATAGGCAGCTGTCAGTATTTATTACTGCCTTATTGCATATTTGCGTCTTTCTTTGGTGGGCAATTATGCTGAAGAATTTGCAGCTATAGGAGGTTATCTTATTCAACCACAAATCTTGATAGGATAACTCTGAGGTTGCAAATGGCTGACCTAAGAGCCATGCAAGGAAGTCCAAGAGCAATGACGAGTCCAGCTTGACTCTGAGGCTTTGTGCTACCTCATGCACTATGCCATGTGGCCTTAACTGACAGCAGTGTCAGAGTGCCTGGCATGCCTCTAAATTTTTTTGGTTTTAGCAGCAACCTTATTCTTGCATGGAGTGTGTTTAGCTAAAATATTCCTCGCCATACCTAAAGAGTGTAAACATTTAATCATGACAGGTTAGAATTACAAATCGGAAAAGCTAGATGATAAGAGAATTACTTTTTGGTTGGCTAAATTCTTAATGATCTTTATATAGTGCATATACTAACTAGCTGGTAACATTCCCATCATTTTATCTCTTGTGCTTCTACCTAATCGAGCCCTCCTAGTTATTACTAAATTTCACTTTGAGTTTGCTGTGAAACACCACACTTGAATGATTCAGGAGGCACTGGCAATATATCAAAGAGCAGGAGTAGGCTTGTGAGTATCCTGCAACAGGCCCTGTATTAAAAGTGGACAAATTTCTGTTCCCTTCCATGTCTTATGTGAAATTGGCTTCTTGGTTTTCAGAGCTCTGAGGATTTGCTGTTATTACAAATCCAGCTGTATATCTTCTGGCTCACTTTGTTTTTACGGTTTGGGCCTGTTCTCTTTCCTCCTTCTGTGTGTTTGGTGGCTTTAGCAGGAAGTCTCTGTATCCCAAGCTTTCCTGCCCTTTCCACAGGGTATTTACTTTCCTTTAGTCTGTTCTTCTCATTTTTAAATATTGTGATACTATGTATCAGGGACTCAAGAAGATAAATGAAATGACTTCATGTTTTGGAAAAAGCATTAATTATGCTTAATGTAATGTAATAAACTAACTTTTTAAAAACATTTACCTTAAGGTTGTTAGTGGTTATTTTTGGACAGCTTTCCTGATCTTTGGTTCCAACATTTAATACATATTTTTTAAAAATGCACATGCTTACTGATGAAGTCAATCCAAAAGAAAAGGGAGTCTTCAAACCTGACTGCGTTCAGATTGTTACAATTAAGACTGATATGTTTAGACTTGAATTTTATTTGAGCTATTAGAAAAATCACTGGCTCTTCAAGTTGGATAATGACGGCTATAAAGCTACATTCAATTGGTTTAAGTTTATATTACTTTTTAATGAAGGCTTTTACCTGCACCCTTCATTTTAAACACAGGTCATGGGTACTTCTCATATTCCATAAAATTAAACTGATTTTTTAAGCACATGTCTTTGTGGGAACTGGGCCTCAAACAAGTTTAGAAACATACTTGGAATTAAAGCCAAAGACAAAGGGCAGTGACACACCTGTTTGCTATATGAACCATAATCATAACCTAAAATGACCTTTGGTGTTTTGATGCAAAGGAAGAGTTAAGCCCCCTCCAAGGAATTGGGGATGGTGAGTGTTGGCTGAGGAAAAACTTGATTTAGCTAATAAGCCTGGTACATACATAAAACTATGAGTATTGACCATTGTTTAAGATGCTTATTGATATTGTTCCTTTTTTTACATCTGTATGTCATCTGGTTTATGGAAATGAACCATAACATAGGGCTGTGCAAAACTTCAGATTGCAATTTGGATTCGGAGTTGATTCAGAGGCCAAATCTACAAATCCGAATCAAATCACTAGAAGCTTTAGGCTTTCTGAATCAATTCACAGCTTCCAAATCAATTCAGAAAAGACTCCACGATTCAGCCATAGGGTATGATGGGGAGTCAATGAAATAGCTGTAACTTGGTTGTTTCTTGCCTGATTCAGATGAAACTTGCAGGAGTGGTAGCTGCTGCTGAGGGCATGAAGCCTGTCAAGTTTCAAGGTGATAGAAGCAGGGGTCTGGGAAACTGCACCTCAAATCCTAAAAGCAAAACACACACCATGTGTCCCCATGAGGTCTCCTCCTCCCCTACAGACTCAGTCCAGTCCACCACTGTAAACAACGGCAGGTCAAAATAACTTAGCTGGCTCAACACCAATAGAACCAGCATTATCAAAGGTACCCAGACTGAACGGTCACAGAGCCTTTCTTTTTATAAAGGAATTCACAGCAAGTAGTAAAGATGTTGTGTTGGGTATATGTTACTCATGGTGTGTGATGGCTTATCTTGTGTTTTTATGTGTATATGTTTAAAAGGAATACTTAAAAATATATGTTAGGAAGCTTTTGGATAGAAAAACCCTTTTTCAGGTTGAGGAAGTACCTGCAGTTGGTGTGTCTCCTGGTCTTGGATGGAAGGAATAGTAAAGAATCCAGAGGCTGGCCTGGCGCACAATGCAGGCAAGAAAGCCAGTCAAGGGGTGAGGAACAGGCTGGGGAGTCAGATGTCTGAGTTTTGCCTGCCTGCGGCCAGAGGTGCAGGGCCCCAGAACCCAGACTTTCCCCTGCAGTTTTTACCTGCCTGTGCCTTAAAACACACACAGTGTCACCTATGGCATGAGTTTTGCTTGTCAGCAACTTGAGGTGCAGTTTCCCAGTAACCCCTGCACCGATCTCCTTGAAACTTAACAGGCTTTGTGGCCCCAGCGTGAGCTACCATCCGTGCAATATTTTTCTGCTCTGGCTTAATGCACGTGACGAGTTTTGCTTTGAGGACTTCGAGGTGCAGTTTCCCAGAAACCCCTGCACCTATCACCTTGAACCTTGGCAGGCTTCATGCCCTCAGCAGCGACTACCACTCCTGCAAATGTAATCCAAATCAGGAAAAAAAACAGCAAAGTTATTGATTACCCTCTGACCGAATTGCCGAATCTTTCTGAATCGATTCAGCCAAATTGAAACAGAAATGTGATTTGGATCCCCAAACTGAATCTCCGAATCAAATCAGGTGAATCTGAATTGGCCAAATCTGAATCGAATAGTTGCCTATTCACACAGACCTACTATAGCAACAGAAAATGAACATCATTCTTTTATTTTATAATTAAGTGTTGAGTACTTTGCTTCTATTAAAATCAGTAACTCATGGTTTATAGGTAAATACCTGTTTGACCGGTTCTCAGTTATGAATTATTTCCGACTACTACTTGGGAAATGAGCTTTTCTGCATTGTTATGCCACGCAATCCTCTTGGGTATGGCCTCTTGCATTCCAATTACATTACACATTGCTGAGCCTCCCTTTGTCATCACTTAGTAACAAACATTTCCAACTCCAGCGGTGACATCACAATGTATTATTGGAAATTAGAAAAGTATTTGCAAGGGGAGCTGACTTCTTTTTAAAAGCACATTGCTTAGCAACAGTAAGCTTTCTTCAACTCCAGAACTATAGTAATGTCTACTGAAGTTTCTTGGGTGACTCCTTAATGTGTTAAAAATAGTTCATGATATTAAGATGCTCTTAGGAATATAAATTACTGCATTTGAGCCCTTTTACCCTTCTGCATACTAATTAATAGAAATCAGCTAACTGAGGGAAACTAGCACAGACTACTCTGCAGGCTTTAAAAGATTAACTCAGGCTATAGTACGCAAAAGAGTATTATAGTTCCTTTATTTTCACTTTTCAGGATGTTCTTTTACATCACTTAAAGAGCATATTTGAGTAGTTATTATTGCAATGTGGACCTTTCTATGAAGAAGACATGTGTTTTCTGGAAGAAACTTAGTGAAAATAAAAGATTTGGAGCTAGAAAACTTAAACATTAGCATGCTATGCTTGGAAAAACCAGGGTGACCAAGTGGAAATAAGTTACCTATGAAGAAGTACAGATACCTAAACATTTAATATTAAAACAGTTTTTTGACATGATTACATACGTATTCGGTATTAATGCACCTTTCTGAATGTGAGCAGGCATCAGCCTCTGAGGTATTAAAATTAAAGCTACAAGGTCAAACACTCAAACATTAGGAAATGTTGTAATTGAGTTGCCTGAGTCACTTCAATTCTGGCTTTCCTGTGTGTAGAGAAGAAAAAACTTTACTATAGTTGAGCTTCTTTTTCCATGCTATCTAGATATTAGCAAGAACATTGAGGGCATAAGAAAGAAAGCCTCTTTGTCTTAATAACTGTTCCCAGGTAACAGAACTTGTCAGAAATTTTTCTCTAGCCCTTGTGGCCTCAAGGAGATCATGCAAAGTCACTTTGTGGGAATAATGCATATGTAGTCTATTTGGCATATATACATGCTGTGAAAAAAAATTGCTATTCCCTGTGCAGATGCAGTCTGGGCTTGTGTAAACTGTAATTTCTCTAAAGACTTTGAATTTGACAATAATTGAGCAATATTTTTCACAGTGACAGCAAAAGATGGCTCGCCAATAGGTGGGCAATGCCCTCCCAAATGTCAGGAACATAAAGCTTCTCAACAAAACAACTGTAAAGCATTACAAAATACATGTTTTCCCTGATCATTTTATCAAACGAACTCTACCATCACTCCACAGAAAAAACACTTTCCAAGAGACTTGGAAAAGTACAGCCTGAAATGCTGAAATTTGGGAAAGAGGATTCCCCATGAAAGAAGACAGCTTCCTGCTAAAACTCGGGACTCTTTCCCAAGTAGGGCTTCTTAAGCCTAAAGAGAAGAAGGAAGAGGAGTGGTGACCCATTCTAGATCTTGACCTGTCATTTCAAATTCAGGAAGGAAATGGCCAATTGCAAATATCAGTTGGTAGATTTCAGTCTAAGAAGAGTGATTGCTTCCAAATACTAACAGTTGAGTTCCTAGAGTTAATTTTCACTTTTACTTTGTTAGACTGCCATAGCTCATATAAATTTTTTTAGAGTGCAGTCCACTCTTCAGAGAGCTTATATACTGTTTAATTTCTTAATTTTTAACTTGATTCCAAAGATAAACCTTTTAAATCTTATTAACATCACGGTTATTGAGCACTCGCAAGCTTTAACCATGTCATTTTCAAGAAATGAGCCTACACATTTCAGTCGAAGTCCAAGACTTGATTCCAAGTGTTTCTAAAAATATTATCACTGAATGGGTTGAATATCCTGATGACTGTTCATCAAGCCAGAAATAAGTTGTCATCAATTTAATTGGTCTTAAGGCAGATTGAGAAGCAGATTTAGAGGTTTATTTAGAGGTTGGCAATTTTTTTTTTAAAACATCATACAGCTAGATTTGGTGAACAGTTCCTTACTACTCGGAACAGAGAATTTTCCTTGAAACGTTAGTCCATTCTGGAGAGTTAGTCATGGAATTCTCTAAGCAGGGTCTAGGAAGGTGCATCTGGTTTGAAAATGTGGAAGCTGGTCTCTTAACCCTTTTCTTTTCAGGGCCATCACTTTATTTTCTGCAGTAAAAGGATGGTAGAGGAAGAGATGTGGGTTTTCTGGAGAATTTTGAATTTAGGGCTCTGGAAAATTTTCCCATGCCCTAAATAAAGCGTGATCTGATTTAGCATGCTTATTTGACTTACATTTAGTAAACAAAATTAAAAAGGTCCCCCCCCTTGTTAATTTTTATGTCCCAATAGCCATAAGTATTTTAACTGAAATATTTGATTAGTAAAACAATTAAATACAGCATACTTATTGTGGTTTAAATGTTATATTCAAACAAATTCGAAGCCTTATGTGAAAAGAAGCTATTTTCATTGGAATACTTGTAAAAATGTAAGGACAATACACAATAGCATGTCCTTCCCTTTCATTTTTGTTTAAATGTAAGAAAAAAACCCCAAGGCACTGAAAATGTTAACACAGTAATTTTAGTACACCCAAAGAACTGCATGATATGTCATGCTTTGGTTTTGATTTGACCTGCACAGCCAGTAGGTGAATTTATAACTTGATTTGGCTTATTATGTGACTGTATTTATCCTCCTGTATACAAATCAATAAAACATGTATGTAATTTCTCTCTCACTTCCTGGGAATAATCACCTGAAAAACATTAATTACAACTTTGAAACTGCCAGGCTTGCCTAATATTGTATTGGCATTCATTCATTGTTACTAATACATTTTATGAAACAATGCATTTTTAGATATGAAGAATTTCCCATGGAAAAATAAAGCAATGGAAAAATTTCTGTCCCATATGTCTGGGTAGAGGGACTCACACTATTCCTTTTGTCTGGCACCTGAGTTAAAGGACCCTGCTCCTGATCATCTGCTGCTTCCCTGGATTGCTTGTTATCTTTCTTGTTTATCCTCTCTCACCTCATTATCCTTTCTGGGTTTGTACTCACAGATAGAGTAGTAATTAGTACCTCCATTAATTTTTTTTTGTGTATGGTCTATGAAATCCATCATAGACATTAGGGCTGGAAGGGACATCATGAGATCATCAGATCCTTGGGCAGGGAAGTCAGCTAGGGTCAAAGGATCCCAGCAAGATAGGCATCCAAATGTTTCTTAAAAGAATGGTGTAGTAGGAGCAGAACTGCTGCAATGGCAGACCAGCTGCTAGCCGTGTACAAGCCATGTTCCAGGCTTGTACAGGGCCCTGGACATGTAAACCCACTAGCAGTATAGACAGCTGGTGTGCAGCAGAGGAGATGAGAACAATCAAGCAGGCCTGAGTCTGTGTCACCTAGGAAAAACTGGTGCCCATCAACATAGGGATTGGGTCAGTAGCAACTGACAACCAAAATCTTGGGTCTTATGCAGCTGTGGTGCAGGGCAACATGAACAAAGGAAAAGAGTCCTGGAAAGGAGAGGTTGGGCTCTGATGAGGGATAGCAAGCAAGCCTGGAGCCAGAGGGAAGGTCAGGATGGAAATGAAAATAGGCAGATAAATACATGATACAGCTGAGATTGTATAACCATATGGATATAAAACCAGAGGGTGATAGAGTCCCTTTGATTAGGTCAAAAATCTGTTTTACTCCAGGATGTCTCATTAATCCTTTAGCGAGCTCTGTGTCAAATGTGAACCCAGAAAAAATGTCATCTTATAATATTAAACAAGAACCATGGGGGGGACCACTACACAGAGCCCTCCACCTCACTGTGCCAAGCCCAAAACCACACTTTGGGGTCTTCCCAGGGGACCCTATGTCTGGCCGTCCCCCTTCCTGAAGAACACCCCCAAGCCTGGGGTAACGCTGCCACCACCCGGGCACTGGTCTCTGTTTGGGCTCCGTGCAGCCCAGGATACACAAATCCTGCAAGGCTTGGGGGTGCTTAACCCACTGCTTATATTTCGGGGTGTTTGTCCCCAAAGCATCCATAGATAGCCAAGCCCAATGTAGCTGGCCCAACAAAGGGAGCAAAAAAGGCCTCTCTGTCCCCTCTCCCCTCAAGAATTAACAGCCAGGCACACTGTAACTTGGGGTGCACCAATAGAGATTTCTGAGGCCAATAGTGATAGCCAATTTTTAAGGAGGCATATCAGCTGATACTGATTGATTTCTGAAACAGCATAGAGAGATGCATGCATCTGGTAAGCCTGTTGTGGTGAACAGGGAGGGGGGAGACAAGGAGGGTGGGGGGCAGATCAGGGCCTTCGTGGTGAGGAAGGGAGTGGGGCTGGGGCAGGCACTGCAGAGTTGGGGTGGAGTGGGGCACGGGATGAAGCTGCAGCTAGTCCAGGGGGCGGGGTGGGGGGGACAGCTCTCACTGCTGTGCGCTCCCCAGGAGGGCATGGAGGGGCATGTGCCCCAAATCTGCATGGGGTGGGGGGACTGCTGCTGCGGGTTTGGGTCTGGGGCTAGAGCAGCACCAGGCTGTTTCCGGCTGGGGGATTGGGCCAGGGCTGTGCTTGGGGCACGCCACAGCGGCCCTAGGTGGTGGGCTATAACGGGCTGCAGTCACTGCAAAATTCACCATAGCCCCCAACCCCCTCTGCCAGTGCTGTTGCCTCCCACCCTGAGTGCAGCTCGGCTCAGCCCCTGCCCCCACCTGGAAGAGCCCAGCGCAGCCCAAGCCCTTAGTGGTAGCCCACCCTGGCCACACGTGGTGCAGATCCAGGAGCTGATTTCTGATGCAGCCAATTTTCTCTATATTGGTGCTTATCTGATATTGGACCACTGTATCAATGCACCTCTAGCTGTGACCCAGTACCTTTATGGATTGGGGAGAGGGCAGGTGGGTGGGGGTAGACCAAGGAATTAAGAGAAATCATCCTTAGCAAAGTAAAGTAGTTTGAGTCTTACAGTTATTGGCACGGGCCCTTTTAACACGCAACTGAATTACTTAGTCCTAATCTACTGCCTGGTTTTCAGATGTTTACTTACAGATTCTTCCAGAGATTCTCTGCGTTTTAAAATGCCACCCGAGGAAAGGAGCCCTGCAAAGTCCACCATGGCTAGGGAATTTATCTAGCCTGGTCACCAAGGTGACCAGGTTGAACCAAATAACATATAAGTGAAAAAGAGAGAGAGGAGTAGCTGGATTGGCCCAAGTAGGGGCAGATAAATGCAAGTTTCTTCACAAGAACAAGCACATCTCATGGGTAAGATGTGGCCTGTATGGCCATAAAAAGACAGGTCTATAAATATGATTTCAGATCTATTGATGGTAATGTTCTACCATTGCCTCTTGTCCCATTGGTGTTGCATAACTACAAGAGTATGGCAAAGTGTAAGAATTACTATATAAAGTAAAAAAGTAACATTGAGGTTCTTTTAAGTGAAACGGTGACACAAAACTGCTTTATGCCCTCTTCTTTTCATCACCATAGAGTGATTCTCATTTGGACCAGCTGGTTATACAAATTTAGGGAAGAATTAAACAGAACCATGAAGTTTTGCACCACTGACAGATATCCTACAGTAGAAAGTTGAAACAGTTCTTCCAGTAATTCTTTAAAGCACTTCCTATTTTGACCAGCATCACTTATGATTTGAATATGATATCCCCACTTACCTACCCTTGTGCCGGTGGGCCCCAACCAGCACAGCTGCTGAGTGAAGTTGCTGATACTGCTAGTGCAGCCACCTGCAGAACTGCTTGGCTCCCCTGGCCTCCAGCAGCTCCCGCTTCTGTTCCTGCTGCAACACTCTGAGCAGCAGGCGCGATGGAAACTGCAGTGGGGCAGGAGTGGGCTGGGTGGGAGTGCAGGGCCTGTGCCCATAAGGGAGAGAGCATGGAGGGGCAAGAGCACTGAGCCCAGGGCAGCCTAGTTCCATTGCATAGGGCTCCCTGTGGTTCATACACAGCTCCCACGATTTGCATGCCACAGGGGGGAAACCCTGTGCAATGCAGCCAGCAGCCCTCCCTGCTCCTTTCTGCCATGTGCAGCTCCCGGGATTGTGCCAAAATGCTAGCTCCATTACACAGGGCTCCCCCCGTGGCGTGTGGCTCTGATCCTAGAAACTGCACGTGAGTCGTGGGGAGCCTCACATGATGGAACCAAGCTAGCCTGGCCCCACTCCCTGCTGCCATGTGCAGCTCCTGAGACTGGCTGGAGCTGTGCACCATTGTGGGGCTCTGCTGGCATGGGCCATGAGCACCCTAAGGGCCTGCTGCTGCTCCTGATGCCATCAGCAGTGGGGGCTGTGCACCATGGACCCCCCCACACACACGCCCCACCTTACTTGCACTCCCCCACTCCACACCCCTACACCCTGCCCAAACCCCACACCCAACCATACTCCAGACATTCCCCCACTCCCCAAAGACTATATTAGAGTAATTATGCAGTTGCCTCTGTATGCACTATAAAAACACACACAAATCAGGACAAAAATATTTTTCAAAATAAAATGTTATAGTAGATGTTTCATTTTTAGTGTATGATTTGGGTTTTTTTTCCAGTTTCAAGATGGCAAGGAAATAAATCGCGAGGCAAGGGGAGGGACTTCCAGTGGAAAAGGACTTTTGGTTCCAAAATGGTGACCAGGAGGCGGTGCACCTCTCAAGGGAGGAGGCTACCCTTGTGGCCCTCAGCAGCTCACCAAAACTCATTAAGTGACACTCCAGCTGAAATAATTACCCACCCTTGATCTACAGTGTTACAACTAATCACCGCAATTTTTCTTTAAGACTGGCTCTTGTACTATGGCTCTTTGTGTTTACCTATGTTTGAAAAAATTATTCCAAGCTCTCTTTTTTTTTAACATTATTGTTTTTTCTTTATTTTACTAGACAGTTTTAGACACATTGGCTCAGATTTATAAAGATGTTAGGACCTTACTCCCATAGTAATCAGTGGGAGTTTGCATCTTATTACATATGAGGATCTGAGCTGTTGCTATTTCACTCAACTTAGTCTTATCAATTTCTGTACTTCTTGTAAAGGAATTTTTGTAGGTTGTTTTTAAAATTAGGCTTTCAACTAGAGACTTCCATTTGGCTTTCTGGAATTAGTTTGACTTTGCAGGTTCAGTTTCTTTGTAACTTTTTGGTTATGCTCTAAATCATGTAAAAATACAAAATGATCTCTTGCATCGAGACTTATGTATTCCATTGTCATTTCACAGGAATTATGTGAAGCATTAATGTTTTTAATGACTCATAAGTCAAGCTGTGTTATACTTAACCAAACACAAGAAAATGATTTGTATGGTCATAACAAGAGTTATGTCATCTAATAGTTATGTCATCTAATAGTTATCCCATATACTCTTCCTTCCACACCTGCCTCTTGAAGTAAAATGTACTAAGGAAGAGCTTTGTTTTAACAATAACAAGTCATTAAATCTAATGACTTGCCTTTAATAAGACAGGATGAATCTATTTCCTTTTTATCTTCTTTAACTTTCAAGAATACCATGGCAGGGGGTTTGGGGCTGGGTGGAATTACATGGGTACTCTGATCTAGAAGGTCCCTTCTAGTCTTGTATTCCTCACCTCTTAATTCTGGACTGTTGATTCTGCTGAAAGTTATGTGATGATACAAAATAGTATCTTGCTTATGTCGCTTTGTGGCTCTGGTTCCAAGATTCATAGATGTTAGGGACTAGAAGGTGTGCATCAGGATCTGGGGGAACACCTGTTTGCCAGAGCACCGCAAGGGATTGCAAGGTCCACACAAACTCCTCCAAGACTATTTTAAGCTGGCTGGCCCTGGACATAAGGAATAACTTTTTTACTGTCTGAGCCCCCAGGGCCTGGAATAAACTCCTCCCAGAGGTGGTGCAGGCACCTACTCTGGACTCTTTTAAGAAGCATTTGAACACTTATCTTGCTGGGATCCTTTGACCCTAGCTAACTTCCTGGCCCTGGGGCAGGGGGCTGGATGCAATGATCTTCCAAGGTCTCTTCCAGCCCTGCTGTCTATGAAGTCTATACAAGCTCATTGAGTCCAGCCCCCCCTGCACTTGAGCAGGAAAAGCTGCTGGAGATTAACTGCAAAATCTTGGCATTTGTGCCCCTCTCTCTCCATTTTATTGACAGGGTCTTTGAATATTCAGTCTCTAAACGATTCCAACAGGCCTACCATTTTACTTCTTTTTAAAGTGTTCACAGTCCTCTTGGATATAGAGAAGTTGTGGAGATAGGATAATTATTTTAATATTGGGCTTTTTAAGGAAAAAACATTAGTTCAGGTAATGTATCTGGATACAATTCTTAAACATGCGACTTGCTCAACCTTATTTGTGATATGGCATTATAACTGCAAGGACAGATTCAGCTTAAAAATAATTTCTCTAAGGAAATTTTACACATGCACATTTGATTAGATCCTGGCAACTGGCAGGAGTTCAGGGTGCACAACGGGACCTGTTATCATTATGGCACTAGTCATAATTAAGAAGAGACTGTCAGCTCTGCAGCCCCTAATACTGAATTGGAGCAAATATAATAAAGGAAGCCTGGGGTGGAGACATGCTTGTCAGGGGCATGACAAGGCTGCTAGTGCACTCTTCTGTCCTATTATAAGTGGATGTTTCCCAACAGTAATGTTAGATTTGTTCAGTCATCACGTGATTAAAATTTTCATTTGACATTATTTCCAGGTTAGTGTAACTGCCCTGAGAAATAGTTGAAATGCAGTTTTCATTAAGAGAAGAAAATAGGCATCCGTTCTGTCTCCTTTTGAAGTGATTTACAGTAAGAAGATCTTATAAAATTTTGTGAATACGGTTCATGACAGAACTGATCATTCAATTTCTGGTAAAACCTGAAGGCTTTTTCAATTTGCTATTTTTCCTCTATTATATGCGTGTACCCAGTAACATTTGTGGCTAATGTGGTTATTAAATAGGTATGTATTTCACAAAACAGGAACTTTTATGCTTGGGTTGTGTTTAAAAATACTACTGACACTTTAGCTTAGCTGTTTGCAACATTTTTAGGATCAAGACACCCCTTGATAGGCTCGAGACATCCCTTGGAAAATGCTGACTCCTAGTTTGTACTCATTTTTTTTACTACAGAAAAATAATAGAGCAATTCTTCTGTTGCCAAGAACTCAGACAGATCACAACTGGACAGAATGGCTTCAACACTATGAATTTCATTTGAAATCTCTGGGTTTATTTTGTGAATCATACTTACACACCAAACAGTGCTAACGGTTGCATGCTACTCCCTGGAACCCTTGAAAGTATCTCAAGGCACTTCAGGGTGCCGTAGCCGTGGTTGAGAATCACCACTGTAGCTCCTGAACACAAAAAGTCATAGAAAACAGATTAGATCATAACTTTATTGTCAAGGCCATGGCTTTTATAATGATCCTACTAGGATGTTTCTCCTGTGAATACCACAATTCACTAGTCCCTCAAGTTAAAATCTGAGATTTGATTTTTCTGAGTTCAGTCTACTGTACGGATAGAATTACCATAACTGCCAGCAGCTTTATAGGTAAAGACACTAATGCATTATGAATTAGCTATATCTGTTTTCTAAAACAGTTGCATTGTGAGGAAGCTACCTTTTTCACTTACTGGATAATTGTTTCATGTAGTTAACATTGTTGCTTCCTAAGTACTTGTTGCTTGTCAAGGAAAGACAATTTTCAACTTATTTTTATTTATTTTTTTTAAATTACACATTGAGAGGAGGGGGAGGTTTGTAATGAAAGATGTGTCAAGAGTCCGTATGATTTGGCAGCTCCATTTTATTTCTGCTTTAAGTAAAAAGCTGAGGCTACCCACTTACTGTATATAGCAGTGGTTGTCAACTGGGGGTACTTATACAAGTCCTAGGGAGTGCGCAAAGCTAATGTGGCCAATAAATGCTGCTTGCATGTGCACTGCTGCAGCACAGCATGCAGGTGGCCAGGAGAGCAGCTGGGTCCGGCTGGTGAGTGTGTTGTGAGGGAAGGGGCCTGGGAGGGGAAGGAGGAGGGGACAGATCAAGGCCCTAGCAGTGGGGGAGGGAATGGGACTGTGTCAGGGGCTGCTGAGCTGGGATGGAGCACTGGACTGAGCCATGCGGCGGGTGGCTCCCGCCGCTGTGCGTACCCTTGGAGGACATGTGAGGCATGTGCCCCCAAGTCTGTGCAGGGCAGGGTGGGATATTGCTGTGGGCTGGGGCCAGGGCTTCAGCGGGCTCTTTCTGGCAGGGGCTGAGCGGAGCTATGCTCAAGGCACATGGTGCAGACAGCCCTGGGAGGGACATATAGGAGGAGCTGTAGCCATCCCAGAATTTGCCATAGCTCCTCCCCACCCCCGATAGACCTCTACCAGCACTGCCACCATGTGCCCCCAGTGCAGCCGAGCCCAGCTCCTGCCAGGAACAGCTCGACACTGGCCCCAGCCCACAGTGGCAGCCTGCCCTCCCCCACTCAGATCTGGGGGCACACATCCCTGTGCCTTCCCGGGGGTGTGTATAGCTGTGGAAGGTGCTCCCTGCTCGTCTTAGTCCCGCATCCCACCCCAGCTGGGCAGCCCCTGCCTTAGCCCCACTCCTTCCCCCATCGCTGGGCCAGCCTGCCCTCACCCCACGTGCAGATCTGGGGGCACCTGCCCCCCAGGCCCTTTTGGGGTGTGTGCACCAGTGGAAGCTGTAATACGCCCTCCCTGTCTCCCTCAGATGAGCCACTCACAGCTCCATCCCTCACTTTTCCCTGGCTTGCAGCCCATCGCAGCCCCACTCTCTCCCTCACCATGGTGACCTTGATTTCCCCCCCTCCCCTTAAAAACAAGAAAAAAATATAAAGGGGTATATGAGCTGAAACTTTGACAGAGAAGGGATATACTTTTTAAAAAGGGTTGAAAACCCCTGGTATATAGTACTAAAGCAGCTTGAACAATGCTAAGTTAAATTTTGGATATTGAATTTATAAGCTCTACTCAGTGAACAAAAAGCTGTGGCAACAGACCATGGGATGCAACAAAAGAAGATTAATGCACTGTACAATGTCCATGAATGAAAAAGTAATTGGGCAACAGGATTTATTTTGCCTCATTCTTTTTAGGAATACTTGGAAATGTTTATCTGTTCTTACATTAATAATTTTTAAAAATGTAAATGCGTAGATGAATGATTTGTTCTTGTTCCTAATGTAATTAGAATGTATCTCTTTCCCTGTGCTTTATAAGATCACAAGATGAAGATGGAATGATTTCATTAAATGAAATGTAGCTTTTTTAAAAATATTAAATTGATAAGCTGTTTCTATTGTTTGGTTTTTTTAAAGCATTTTAAATGTTTCATTAAATACAATTATGTAATACCATTCCAACTTTGTTTTTTTTAAAGAAAATAAATGGAAAACTTCATGATGGAGTATGTCAGCATTGCAAGGATGTCTTGGAGTGGCGTGTAAAGTTCAGCAAGTACAAACCACTAACAAAACCAAAAAAATGGTGAGATAATTCCATTACTTAACTTTTACTGTTTCACTTTGATGTTCTTTACAAGCTATGTTTATGGTAATCTGCTTGGTAAATTCAGTATTTGAAATTCTAAAAATATCTATAAAGCTGTATTTGCTTTTTTGTTGTGATTATTGCTTTTGCATTTTGTTTTCCACTTAGCACCACCTTCCATTAAAATACTTAATCACAACAGTGCTCTTGTAAAATATGGCGAAATATACTTTTTCGGAACAGTGAAATCTGAAATAAATTTACTCAAGTTAGAAAGAGCAAGTCAAATTTCTTTCTGTTTTTTCAATGGGCAAGAAATATTGCAAAGAATGTTCATTAGGTGAAAATTTCTTCATTCTTAGAGCCTGACAAAATTCCCTTAGCACTACAAAATGAAAACTAAGTATAGGTATCTTCCAGGGCTTTTGGACAGGAGATTAAAAAATTCTAATTTTTAAGCCTAATGTGGTGTCTCTAGTGGATGCTGTAAGTACCTTACCACCTCCTTGGTCGGAGTGCCCCCAGCTTCCCTACCACGACTTGTTACCTGATGAAAGGAGGGGTTCACTGGTGTTCTTCCCAAGGAGGTGTTCACTGGTGGACGGGGGTACTCTCAGCTGTGCTGCAGTGTTCTTTGGGACTCTACCTCCCCTACACCCCGTCCACTCGCCAACCACTCAGATGTTCCGCTTGCTGCTCTGCCCATCTCCATAAGCCCCCTTGTTATGGGATCTGGTGTCAGCTTCAGCCAACCAGCCAGTCGCCTGGGTGTCAATGCATCTGAAGCCTCAGTCCCTGATCCCAACGGTTTGAGCTTCTTGGTGCTTTGGTATCCTTGCTTCTCCTCTGAGGGAGAGGAATGCTTCTTATTAGCTTTGAGATTGTGGGGCTGGGGATCGTCCATCCCCAGCCTAATGCCTGACACTACCCCCCTGCCTTTGAAGCAGGGCAGTGTCTGCCAGGCTGTTATAACCAGCCTCTGGAGCCGCCGCCGCCGCCGCCGCCGCCTCCCAGCTGGCTCTCCTTCTCTCCCCTGACTTGCTGGTTTCTGGCGGGGTTTTTGAACCTCCCACGGCAGTGGCATCAGCTGCCGCAATTAGCCAGATGCCACCCTGCCTGGGGAGCAGCTGTTTAAAGAGCCAGCATAATGCCAGCTCACGCAGCCACAACTGTGACTCCAGCTCTGGCTCCAGTCCTGCTCCTACAAGTAAGTCTACCGGGGCACAGGGAGTCTGCTTATTCACCCCAGGGCTCCCTCCACAACCTTTAGCGCCTGTGGGGGCTTCTTGCCGCCACACCTAATTTCAAATTTTGTTTTCATCTAGAACTTCCTCTGAATCTGGATATGGCATTGTCCTTTACTAGTTTATTTTTTTTAAATCAATATCCACAACCATACAAATCCTGCAAACTGCTCCTTACAAATGGACTATGGTGCTGTATGAAAGTGCAAAAGTCAGCAATGCAGCTTGCCAGATGTATAGTTTTATCTAATAGAATATTTACAGATATGCAGATCACTGCTAGAAATATTTTAATATAAAAAATTGACATTTGAAACTTTTGCTTAAAGGTTCAAAAGTAAAATATATAATATAGCCCAGAGCAATGCTAATGAATCCATGCATGTTAACTACTGATTTCTAGAGGGTTTTCACCTGTGGTTAAGGATTATCAAATGCTCAAATGATAGATGAGGGCAGTTTCCCTTTTTGTCTATGAACTAGGAGTGTTGCTGACACATTAGCATTATAGCTGATGTCTGCTGACCACTGGGACACTACTGTATCACTGTGCTACCAATGTGACACAATGAAAGACTAATAGACAAGCCATGTTGAGTAAAGGCAGAAAAATCTAGGGTTTTAATGGACTTTTAAAGGACCAATAAGAGCAATTTATAGCTACAAAATAAAGATAAAAAACCTGATATTGCTAGTACACTCTTTCCATCTTGGTTTAGCAGACAAAATAGCTTAAATTATTTTATTCAAGAATGTACTAGTGATATATGACCATTCCATGAATCAGAACTCTCTGATATTCACCAAAAGCTGGATTCAGAAAACTCTGGCATTTTTTACATAGAAAAATAGCTTCACTCATATGCATTTCAGTATAAATCCCTTATATAAAATGTTGTGAGTAAAGCTGTAGGAAATGTAAACAGGAAAATCATACGGTCTAAAACTAGACAGTTTAGGGTGGGCAATTATTTCACCTCGTGGGCCACTAAAAGAGTTTTGGTGAGCTATTTTGAGCTGGGGGGGGGGCTAGGCGGGGTGCTCACCTGGCACAGCATTGGGGGTGGGAGGGTGGGGCAATTGATCCTATCCAGTCCCAGGAGTGGGTTGGGTGAGAGGGGCCAGGATCAGCACAGGGCCTCAATCTACTCCCACAGTCTACACATTGGAGCAGAGACATGTGAGGAGCAAATCATGGTTCTACCCCAGACTCTAGCTCTGTACTGTTACCTCTGTGTGATCCCAGCCCCAGCCTGCGCATCCCACTCCCAGCTGTCACTTCCTACCCACCTGTGGCTCCATCTCATCCACCTAACTGAGCATGCCCTGCCTGTGCAGGATCCTGGGCTGGTCTCCATGGAGACCCTGCCCACTTATGGTGGCCCTGGACGTGGGTGTGGGACAGACTGGCAGCAGCTGCTGAGCAGACTGAGCCATCACCACGGGGGCTCTCAGGAAGACAAGTCCAGCCACTGCACTGCTCTGTCCCTCCTTCCCCCCCTTCCCCAGCCACACGCCTGGGGGCAGTGTGCCCAGCCGTGTGCGCCATGGCTAGGCTGTCCCATGTGCCTGGGCTGCGTGGGGCTGAGGGACCTGCTGCAGAACACAAAATCCCTTGGTGGGCCAGATCCAGCTGGAGAGCCATATTTTGCCCACCATGGTCAAAAAGAAATGCAATAGTTAACTAAATGTTGGCACTTCCTGCCGTCTTTCAAAAGAATATGCTAATAATATCTCCATCAATAGATGATTCATGTATAGAACAAAACCTGACAATAGCCAATAAATGACTTGGCTTTCTGTTTAAAATGTGCTGCAATTTGTTTGTTTCTTAATGGAATGTCATAAATAAGCATTTTAAAAAGTTTTAAAATTATAGGTCTGAGTCACGCTTTTTTATCCAATTTTATATGGTGTAAGTCGATACAAGTTGCTGCCTTAGCAGAGATATTTCTGAGGTCCTTGTGGCCGAAGTAGACCTTGTTAAACCCTTCTGACCAGGTCTGGCTGCTGCGTGATAGGTAAATAGCAAGCATATTCTACTGTTTTTCCTCTTGTTTTTGGTCTTTGTTCAAGGATAGAGTTCTGTAAGAAGCTAGCTCAGGATTAACTGAAAGCTATTGTGTCTGCTTATTCCTGGACTGAATCAGTGAGGGTAGAAATGGACACTGTTTGATGTCGCATTTATGCCACTTCTATGGCAGCAGAAACGGCAAGCAAATAGATGTTCCCACCCTTTGTTGTGCCACATCAGTGGTGCAACAAAAGGTAGTAAGTAGTGCTGCTTTATTGCAGCAGATGTCTGTGGCGGAACAGTGTAGACAGCCTGAAGCTGCCCTCACACTCCAGCTGCCCTGCCACTTGCACTGGGGGTTTGAAGGGCTCAGTCATGCACACCTTGGGAATTCCTATGAAGGATCAGGCCCTTCAAGTGCTGGGAGCATCTGCCCAGCTTTCCCCGCTTATAGAGATGTGCCCTGGTAGAGATGGGGAATCCTGGGGCAACTCTCTGTCAGTGGGGAAAAAAAAAAAATCAAGGTTCCTCGCTTAGAGAGACCCACTCCAAGAACTACACGGAGACATTTCTATATGTGGGAAAAGCCTGTGCAGGACCTGGTATGGAGGCATGGGACCTGGGGAATCCCTAGCACCCCATATGTCCATGCTGGTACCCATGCCAGGTCCTGTGCTGGTCTATGCCTCATGTGGAGGCACCAGTCTTCACAGGTCCTAGCAAGGAGGTAGGAGGTGGTGCAGGACTGGGGAATTCCCAGCTCCCTGTGCAGACACACTGGGACCTGCACTGACTTGTCCACAGGTTGGTACAGGACACAGAGCAGGTCCCAGAATGCAAGTACGGGCCAGCAGGTCCCACTCTGTCCTGCATTTCCTAGCTGGTAGCTATGCCAACCTGTACTTCATAGATCAGCCACAGGTTGGCACGAGACCCATGTATGGCAAGGAGGTGCAGGGCAATGAGGAATGTACGGAATCCCCAGACAAGGTGTGACGGGGGCGCCTTCAGGGCAGGCCGTGATCCCCCTGAGGTCCCTCGCACCGTGTTTAAGCCGGCCCAAGGACACCCTCTAATTCTCGCCCACCACGACTTTGATGATTAATATATGAAGGGAGGCTGCCTTCTACCTTCCTGGGCACGGCGTATCGGCATCTCTGTCCCCGTGACCTCCTGGACTGTCTAATGGGCACTTCCTAGGCACTCTAGCCTCAGGGCTATGTGCAAAAGATGACGTCCTGTCCAAATTGAATGCCTGCCCACTTCCCTGGGCCTTCTCTGTAAGCTCGCCCGCTCTCCCGGGCCTTCTCTACCATCTTGCCCACTCCAGGCCTTCGTAGTGCTGCTGTCCCTTCCTGGGACTGTCAATGAGACCGCCCCTCCCCTGGGGGGTCTCGATGCCCACTCTAGGCTTCCTAATAATGCCAGTGCCCCTTCGTCTGGGCTTCTTAATATATCCCCACCCCCGTCTGGGGCTTCTTAGAGCGTTGCCCCTCTCGGGCTTCTCAATGTGGCGCTCCCCGCTCTGGGGCTCGCCGCACCCTCCCTGGGCTTCTCAATGTGGCACTCCCCACTCTGGGGCTCGCCACACCCTCCCTGGGCTCCTTAAAATACTGCCCCCTGCCTGGACTGACTGTGCCCAACATGGGCTCCTGAATAAATGCAGCCCTCCTATTAGGGGCTCCTAGTGCCCGGACTTGGGCTTCTCCTTAAAATGGCCCCCTTCCTGGGGCTTGCTGTGCCCAACTTGGGCTCCTTAATTAATGCAGCCTCTTGTCAGGGACTCCCAATGCCCAAACTTGGGCTTCTCAATAAAATGACCCCCTTTCTAGGGCTCCTCAATGCTGCCCCCTTCCTGGGGCTCACGGTGCCCAACCTGGGCTTCTCAATGTTGCCCCTCTCTGGGCTCACTGTGCCCCACAGGGCTTCTAAGTATGGAGCTCCCCTCTCTGGGCTCACCGAGTCCAACTTGGACCCCTTCTCAGTGCTGCCCCCTCTCTGGGGCTTGCTGTGCCCAACTTGGGCTTCTCCAAATGCCCCTCTCTGGGCTGGGGTATCTGCACCCCCGTACTGCTGTGCCCTCTCTGGCACCTATAAGAACACTGCGCCCCCCATGGGCGCCTGACTGCACATCCCTGGCGCTAGGGCCCCACACCTTTGGGCCCCTATGAGGTTACTGTGCCCCACTGGCACCAGGATCCCCACGCTACTGTAGGTCTCCCATGAGGCCTCCTCCTTCCCCTACAACCTCGCCCAAGCCACCGGTGTAATTCAACATAACATAACACCAACCTCCTGTCTATAACAAAACATAAGGCACCTGGCCATAACAATGTAAGTCTCCTGGCTACCACCCCACATCATGGCTCCAGCCTCTGGAGCTCTCGTGAGCTGCGCTCCCATACTGTTTCCTTGGAGCTCTTGCTCCTCCGGCTGCTGGCAGAGGACTGCCAGCCTGGCCTTGGCTCTGGGCTTTATAAGGTGAAGCCCTGCCCTCTCCGGTCAGCTGACGCTCATTAGTTGCCTTGACAACTCTCAGCTGGGCTCATTATCTCTGCTGGGGCTTCTCCCCAGCAGTTTTCCCTCCTTTAGGAGCAGGGCAGTGAAGTGTGACACAAGGTAATAGATTCCTATTACCCATTATCCCCCATCAGCCACCTGTATCTCTCTCAGGGACAAAAGATGTGTGCTTTGCCTAATAAAGCAGATCAGCTGTAGCAGGATGCACCCTTCCACAGCTTGATCTGTTCTATTTGACAACATCTGTTCTTATTGTGTGTGCAGCTTCTACAGGCCTAAAAATAACTGTTGTTATGTTTGGGTCATGCTACATATTCAAATTAAAGCTAGATAGAAATCAGCTATAGATTTGTTACACATTTTCAATACTCAATACTGCCCCCTCCTTGGGGCTGACTATGCCCAACCTGGGCTTCCCAATGCTACCCCCTTCCTAGGGCTGACTATGCCCAACCTGGGCTCTCTAATGCCTGCGGCCCCCTGTCGGGGACTCCCAATGCCCAAACTTGGGCTTCTCAATAAAATGGCCCCCTTTCTAGGGCTGGCAATGCCAAACTTGGGCTTCCCGTGTGGCCCCTCTCGGGCCTCTCAGTGTTGCCCCTCATGGGCTTCTCAATCATTGCCCCTCGCGGGCTTCTCAAATATGGCGCTCCTTTCTCTGGGGCTCGCCGTGCCCTCACTAGGGCTTCTCAGTATGCTGCCCCCTGTCGAGGGCCTCAATATTGCTCCCTCCTGGGACTGACTATGCCCAACTTGGGCTCCTTAGCAAATGCAGCCCCCTATCGGGGCTCTCAATGCCCGGACTTGGGCTTCCCCTTAAAATAGCCCCCTTTCTGGGGCTGTGCCCAATTTGGGCCTCCAACTGAATGTGGCTTCTCCCTGCTGCCCCTCTTGGGCTTCTTTACATGCCGCCCCTCTTGGGCCTCTCAATCATGCGCCCACCCTCTCTCCGGGGCCTTCTTTGTCCAACTTGGACCTCTCAATCCTGTGCTCCCCCCTCTGGGGGCTTTCTGCAATGCTGCCCCCCCTCTCTGGGGCTCACGCTTGCTGCGCCCAAACTGGCGCCGAGGTCCCCTCTCTGCTGGGGTCACCCGAGGGTAATGCACCCTCTCTAGCGCCTATAAGCACACTGTGCCCCCACAGGTGTGGGTGATCCCCACACTGCTGGGGTCCCCTATGAGGCCTCCTCCAACCCCTTATAGCCTCACCCAAACCACCAGTCCTTCATAACAATAACAAAGCAAATTCAAGCCTCCTGGCTAAAACTGAAGACATAAGCCATCCGGCTGCAACAACAACAAACACAAGCCCTTTGGCTATAACGAAACAGGAACCCCTCGGCCCAAACAACATTCGGTCCTGCCACAGTCCTTCACCTCAGGCTTCCTCTCCCTATCTCTCTCAGGGCGGAAAGCTCCTCTCTCTCTGGTAGCTGGCAGGGAACTGCCTCCTTGGCCTCAACTCTGGGCCTTATAACAGCCAAGCCCTGCGCCTTTGGGTCAGCTGACCTTCATTAGTTGCCCAGGCAACCCGCAGCTGAGCAGCCTAATCACTGCAAGGGCTCCCCCTCTGGCAGTTCTTCTTCTATACAGGCACAGGGCAAATGGAGTGCCCTGTGACATGCCCATTAAGCTCACTCCCCTTCACTGCTGACTCCTTTTCCAGTCATGGTGAGCCACAATATTGCATACGGTTCACTCGGCATCCTTCTGTCATCCCCTCTCTTAGCCTGGCACATAATGATTAGTATGGCCCCTCCTTCTATGAGGTGAAGCTACGCAAAGTTGCCTTGTGCCTCATCTGCATATAAATGTTTGGAGAGTTCCAAGACTTGTGGAAAGAACACCCGGTTCCAGTCATGAGTAGGGGCTAATTAACACATGGTTCCTTTATGGGTGGTTTCTGGAGTACACACACATAATGAGCAGTGCTGAGCTGCTGGTCACTGGGGCTTGAAATGCTGTTGATTTTAGTGAGGCCCAGTCCCATGAACTGTGTAGGAAATCATGAGCCTTTGATTTTGGACTAATATCCTGAATAGTTATAAATTTTACTACATATAGTTGGGTGCTGGTACCTGTGCTAAAACTTGCAGCAGTTTCAAAAAAGGTAACGTATCAATTCTGGATGAACTAAGTGTATGGGTACTACATGCAAACTGCTATAGCCATGGTTAATTTCAAGGTTACTATTTTCAGATTTGCTCCTCACTTCCATATACTCAAGGAGAGTGAGTTCTGATAGTAAGTAAAAAGAGACAGGGCTGACAGGAGAAAAAGTATGTGTGTAAGCAAAAAACAAAGGGCTACCTGACCCCCCAATTTGTTTGCCCTACTGTAGCAGTGAGAAGGGGACACATTCAAAGTAAACCTCCAGTAACTAGATTCTATTCCTGGAAAGTTATAAAAAAATTATAAATTTTCCATATATGGAATCTAATCATTGTGGGGGTCATCTTATAAGCAGGTTTATCTCCTGTTTGAGCAAATATGGTATATGATCAACTTGGTTCTTCATTTTTTAGGTATTTATTTCAAGAAAAAAAATCAATACTGACCCATTTTTTATTTAAAACTATTCCTTTATAGGGGAAAATACAGTATCTGAAACCATTTCTCATTTTAATAAAATAGGAAGAAAAAGTTCCTTTTCAGGGAGAAAACCATTTTACAGGGTTGATTTTTTTCCTTCAAAAAAAGGATTTTTTTCATTTAAAAAAAAAAGTCTATCAGTAATAAAAACTATTTTCTCAGGTTTTTAACAACCTCTGCTTCAGTTTGAAATGTACTTCTAACAATTTCAGGTTATGTTCTGGAAAAAAATCTAGAGCCTTTCCTTTTGGCACCATGCTTATTTCAGAAGAGAGGGAAAGGATCATGGGGTAGAGGTAAGGAGCTAGTAACATGAAAAAGATATTCTGATACTCAGATCTTCCTCAGTTTTCCAATTAGTGTTTCATAGCTCTTCAAGAGACCCAGTAACTCAGAATCATAACAAGGTTCGTTAGTCCAAGCCAGTATTTCCTTTTCACCTAATGTTACATGGGTGGTATCACTAGGATAAAAAGTGTTCCCTAGAGACTCAGAATATCTTATTACAGAGTGGGAAAAAATTCTACTAGGAGCCCTTTCACGGCCAAGTGGAAATGTTTTTGGTTATAAGAATCCCCAAAGTGTTGTAATTCAGTAAGATGCCATCCCATTAATTCTGGATTATTTGTTATCTCTTAAACAATCACGTTTTACCAAGCCAGATACTACTACAGCATGTGTCTGCATAGAGCTGGGTTTTTTTCTAACTCCTTTAACGTACATTTACTGTCAGTATTGGTTTGCTATGCTCCAGCAAGAGTGTATTTTGTTTTTTCACACCAGGCAGTTCAAATTCTTAAAGGATTGCTGCAAATGTTTCCACCTCTAAGAAACCTTATTCTTCACGGGGCTTACGTGTGGCTCTTACATTACTGATAGAGTCTTTTGCTTGAACCAGTCATTTTGTTCTTCATACTGCTTAACAATGAAGACTTGTATTCTAGTGGCAGTGGCAGTTACTCTAGCAAGATAAGTAATTGAAATTCAGGTTCTTATTTCAGGGCCTGAATTCAGTTTTTTCATAACTGACAAGGTAACAAAAGTAACCATTATCCTAACCTCATCCCAAAGCCATTTTCTGACTTTCACAATCTTCACATTTACCAGTAATTTTTTGAGGGGTTTCCTCCTCCAAAATCTCATTTGTTGGTAGGAAAAAATGAAATTGCATACCTTGGACATCAAAAGGAAAATCTTAGCTCATCCTAAATAAGGCTGTCCTGGACTATCTGTAGCTTTCATTTGCAAATTGATTGGAAGGCTATATTGGCCCACAGACTTTCTAAATAATTTAATGGGTAACACTCCCCAGTCACCCTCCTCCAGCTTATTCTAGAACAGGAGTGGACAAAACACAGCCCACAGGCCAGATACAGCCCACAAGGCCATTCTAGCCAGCCTCCAGGGCCCCTTAAAAAAAATGTAGAAAATTAATATTCTCTGTCCTTGCTTCCTGTCAAAAATGACAGGAACCAAGGGCAGTAGGACCCAGGGGAAGCCCAGTGGGCTCCAACAACAGTGGGGCCCGCCCAGCCCTGCCGTCCCAGCTGGGGATTCTGGCCTGGGAGCATGTGGCTGCCCTGCACCAGAGCTGCAGGTAAGTGTGGAAGGAGAAGGGTGGGAGGAGCCTCGGGAAGGGAAGGAGAATGGGGAAGCGGCCCCTTCCGCACCCCGTGGCCAGCGCTCCATGCTGCAGCTGCTCACAGCCTGAGTGGGGCTGCTTGTGCCTGCTCTGGACACCCCCATGGGCTGCAAGCGGCTGCTGCAGGGAGCGCCGGCCATGGGGCAGGGGAGGGACCACTTTTCCCCTTGCAGTCAGCTTTTCCCTGGGCACCTGTCCTGTGTGGAAAAAAGTGGCCCCTCCCCGTGACCGGCACTCTCTTCTGCAGGCATTCGCAGCTTGCATGGGGCTTTCTGGAGCAGGTACAGGCAGCCCGAGGCAGGCTGTGAATGGCTGCAACGCAGGGCACCAGGCATGGAGGAGGTGAGGGGCTGCTTCCCCCCCGCCCCCGTGCTCAGCACCTTGTAACCCGGCCCCACTGCCAGGCTGGCAGCAGGGCCAGGTTACAAGCTGGTGCTGAGTGCAGGGAAGAGCAGTCCCTTGCTCACCATGTGGCCGGTGCCCCGCACTGCAGCCGCTCGCAGCCCACCTGGGACTGCCTGTGTCTGCTCCAGACAGCCCCGCGTGGGCTGTGAGCGTCAGCCATGGGGTAATCGAGGGGCCACTTTTCCCTGAGCTCAGCACCAGCTTCTTCCCTGCTGGCAAGCAAGGAGTCGGGGCTGCATCCTGGCCCCCTGTACCATGGGGCTGGGGGACACTGGGTGTGAGTGGGCAGGGAGCCAGCGGGAGCACGGGCCCTGCACCGGTGCCCCGGAGTCAGCGCCAGTGGGGCCCAGAGCAGGGTGTCAGGAGCGCAGGGTCTCAGCTGGCAGGGGCTGTATGGAGCCAGGCCAGCTCCCCCCTCTCCCTGCTGGTGCAGCCCAGCCCAGCTCCACAGACCCCTGCCAGCCTGTGCCCTGCTTTGGGTCCCACCGGTGCTGGCCCTGGGACATTGGTCCCAAGATGGTGACCAGGGGGCGGGGCACCTGTCAATGGGCGGGGCTACCCATGCAGCCGTGGACTGCCTGCCAAAACTGCGTAAGTGGCCCTCTGCCCAAAATAATTGCCCACCCCTGTGCTAGAACCTATGACTGTATCCTGTCTGGCTGCCACTCCCCTTATCTTTCCGGGAGCAAGAGCAGCCAGACTGTCCAAGCTCTTCTTCCCTCCTGGCTTTCACTGCTTGTCCCTGAAGTAGGTGGTGGAGCAGTGCACAACGATGTGGCCTGGGGAGCTAAGGGTAACCCTGAGCATGTGGCCTAGGTGTAAATTGCTCATGCAAAACAAACAAATCCAACAGCTTTTCTGGGAAGTGATTTCCCTAACCAGGGTATTATCAACATAAAGTAGATTTTGCCTGTGGAATTTAATTAATAATATTAAACAATCTCAGGCTTTTATTTTTAGCTTGTTTCAAGTGTGCAGTGATTGCTGCAGTTTAGTTTTCTAACCTTACTATTTTAATTGTTTGTACATGCATAGAAAACTTCCACACTTTGTAATAAAAAAATGTTAGTCCCTCAGCACACAGCAACAGCATTTTTCCAACAAACGGACTGAAGTAGTAATCCAGAAGCCTTGCCTACAAGTCAAAGAAGCTCCCCCACACATTCTTAAAAGTCTTTCCCTTCATTTCAGAATCTAGACTTATTTAAACCAGATACCATTATATCATGTGTCTATAGGGAGCTGCTTTTTCCCTGCAAAATTGGAGTGCTTGTGCAGGGTTTTTGATCAATTAATTTTAAACGATTGTAAGGGAGATTGTTTTCTTTATATATAGGTTCTAATCATAAGGTCCTTTAGGATACTTTTTTCTATTTTATTTCCTAGTTTCCATCATTTAAGACTTTTTGCTGGTTTTCATTTATGGATCTTTGGGAGCCTCATTCATCACAGACTGTTTGCTGCTTCTCAGCAATGTGGGGCAGGTTAGCATATGGGGTAGCTGAGAAAGGGAAAACTTCTTGACTTGTAAGTTCAATTTCCCAGAGTATTTTTCATTGATGTACTTTGCTTTCCCTGGCAGAATCATAGAATAATAGAAAAGTAGGGCTAAAACCTCCAGGAGGTCATTTAATCCAACTTTTTGCTCAGGGAAGGATCCTCTGTATCTATACTATTCCTTCTTAAACATTTCCAGGGATGTAAACTCCACAACCTGTCGAGCCAACCTACTTCAAAGGTGGGAAGATTTTATTTAATTAGAAATTCAAATTCAGATGTAAAAAGTAATAGCAGCAGTAGCTGATTTACAGCTTTTGCTAAAGTGATATAATAGAATTAACAGTAAAATTACATAATAAAATTACTATGATTTGTGATTATTGGTAAAACCATACAATAAAATTACACAATCTGTTAATTTTAACAAAAGTCCAATTGAATATAACACTTGATAGATACAAAAAAATAGAAATAAATAAAATTAAGCAATATGCAATAATAGAATACAACATTAAAGGTAGAAAAATCTTTTTGATTTTGGCCTCTTTTTGATTCACAGTCTCCCAACATCCCAGGATGCTTTGCACCTCCAAGCAACCTCCTCCCCCCGCAGGGTGGGTGGGCTAGCCTTGGCCCAAGCTGTCTGCTCCAGCTGAGCAGGGAGGCATGTTTTAGCACCCCCAGCTTCTGGCCTAGGCCCCTGCAGGCATGTGGCTGCATTTCCAGTATCGAAAGTGAATGGCTGGTCACTTACTGCGTAGACTGAATCGATAAGTGTATTCTAACCTGTGAAGATTGAATCGATTCAGCCTCAGGCTTTTTGACTGTCTGTACATAGTGCTCAAGTATCTGACATCCCTAGCCTGGTAGTTGATTGACAGTCCAGAAGTGACAAGTTTGAGACAATGGCAGAAGTGCTGATTGGTATGTGTGACTTAGTTTGGGAGGCTGGAGTCAGTTAATCAAAGTTGTGTCTGTAACCAAAATGTTAAGAATTTTCTAACCAAATATGAGTGAATTTAACTAGTATGTATGCCAGTAAAGAGACGGAGAATCCTTTTTGAGAGTACCATAAAGCACTGGTCATAAACTGCAAGTACTTAGTGTCATGCAGAATGTGAGAGGTTGGTTTTTTTTATTATAAGTACTAATATGAGCTTTTAGGAAATCTCTTAAAATAATGTCTAAAGCTTATCCTTGGGTGCATAGAGGTCTCAGTCCAGTAGACTGCTTGTCATTTCTAGTAACATATGAAGTGTAGAGAAGCCAGCAGGAAAACCCAGCTTCCACTCTCCTGCATTCAGCCATCTAGCCCTGTCTTTTGAGATCTGAAGTTCAGCCCCTCCGCTGCCTTTTCCCAGTGCTCATCATTCTCCACAGCACTCCTGTAGCTGTCCTCATGAGCTTTGTAGCTGGGATCCGATAGCTTCTTTCTAGTGCCGCTTTCTTTATTTGCTGTCTTAGTGCCCTGAGTATAGCTAGAAAGCACTTGTTTTGTCACAGCATAGCTGCACCACAGTTTGCTTAAAGGGCAGATTTCAAATGCAAGTTTATTTCCATGGTCAGACTTAGTGTGTACTCACATGACTATAATCTCTGAACTGCAGAGCTCAAAATTAAGTAGCATTTATGCTAAAATCCACTTGATGGGGGATTACATTTACATAACACAGACAATTTAGGAAAAACTCAAACCTTAAACTTAACAAGAAAACTGTGCATTTGATTCTTTAACATCAAAAGTCTTATAAAAAACATTTGCCTATTTGATGTCCAGGATGCAAAGGGACTTTGGGATGTGGCAAGGCATTGTTGGTTAAGAGGACTCTTGCTGTTTATTCCTTTACTTCTTATATTGGTGCAGGTTTATATAAATTGTAACGTTTATTTAGAAAGGCAAGCAACATTTTGTTAATGATTTGAGGAGATTGTGTGGCTTTTGGTTTGCTTCTTTTTGTTTTGGGTTTTTTTCTGAGGGGGAGAGGGAGGTTACTTTTTGTTTGGGGTTTTTTGTTTGTTTGTTTGGGGGGGGGGTTAAAGGAAAAAGCTATAAGAATCTCAGGTCCATGAATTTCCATCATTGAAGTTTGGCAGATCCCAGAATAGGGAAGGAAGGAGATGAAGAGGGCAGGTAGCTCAGGCAGTTGTGCCGTTTCAGTGTGAAGCACTGCCTGTGCATGGTTGCAATGACTGACAGAATTTGTGCATGGTTGCAATGACTGACAGAATGAGCACACACCTTAGGAAGCTTGCTGCCTAAGGCAATTCAACATACACATCTGCATCCATGGTCTCCTCTTGAAGCAGTGCTTTGAAATAGAGAATATGGATGCCTCCACCTCTCTATCACTCACCAGTTCTTATTCTATCTTTGGAACGGCACTAAGCTTTTGGGGAATCTTATTAGTATTTTAAGGTTTATGTTCCTTCATAGTGTATTTTTTTTACATTAATTTGAAAGTTTTGCTTTTGCTTTCATTTGATATCTGGGTGTATATATATGAAAACTGCAATTTAAAACTCCTTGTGAGCTAACAAAGTAATGGCTAAATTACTAGGGCACCTGTCCTTAGAAGGCCTGAAAGAACACTTTTGACTTGGTCTTCAATCTGTTAAGTGATTTCTGCAAGACTCATTGTGAAAACTGATTGCTTGAACCCTTCCTTAAGCAAGACCTTGTATAGTTCCAGAAATGAGAAATGGGCTTTTCTTTGGGAGGGGTCTACCAAGAGCATAACATCAGAAATATATTCTGGGGTTTTGTTCAAAAAAGAAAACCTCAGATATGTCAAGTGCAGGCTTTGGTTATTCAAACTAGAAGCAAAAGGGCACAGCCAAAGTCTGTCAGGGGGTTGTCAGCCTTTTACTAATACCCCTTGCAATTGAACCAGTGCCATGGCATCCGCTGCTGCACCTCAGTTGTACCTACCCATCAATGCAGCCTCTTCTAAAACATCTGGGAAGGGACAATTTGAATGGCTAATTTGCTGAGCAGCAACTGCAGCGTGGTGGGACACAGCAGCCCTTTGCACAGGACCAGAATTGCAAGGAGCTTTCTGCAGGAGCTGGTAGTAAGGAATTAGGCAGCAAGGAGTTAGCCAGCTGTTAGTAAAATGCAGAACACAGAAGCCAGGCTGGAGCTTGCACCTGGTGATCAGTGTGCCATTAGTAAAACATGGACTGGATCATGCGCTGGATCCAATCTTTTCCTCAATCAAATCTGGCCTGCAGCCAGGCCATAGGTTGCTGACTCCTATCTAGGTATTTTGAATGCTGATCAGGACATTACATCACTCTTCAGAGGCTCAGAGTTTAAAAATGAATGCAAAAAAAGACCACATTTGTTGCATTGGGAATTTAGAAAAGAGTATGATGTATTCTTTGCATCAGTAGTTTGTATTTTTATTAGGCAAATTTGTTTTTGTTGTGTATTTAGGTTTTTTGTTGTTCTTTTTTTAAGCCACAGAAATAGGTGAAGCTTCTCAGCTTTCAAGCAAATAGCTTGCTGAATTAAGAAGCTAGGAAAGTGTTTTTATGAATTGAAATGTTCTTATTTTTTTTTTTACCGTTTTAGTTCTGATTTTACAACACAACATTTACAGAGGTGAGAGACCAAACAAATTATAGCACTGTGCAGTAAAACTGAGATTTGAAGTTTCAATAAGTAGTACAACTTACATAAAATTGGCTCATATACAAAAGACTACGATTGAGGGGAAAAGTCTTTCATTTTGGCATCAATGAAAAATTACCTATGATAACATAGAACGGGTCCATTTGAAAATGTGTAAAATAAAATATTCTATTCACAGTTATCCACGAACAATGTATCAACACTGTTTTCCTTCTTTTAATAGTGTCAAATGCCTCCAGAAGACTGTAAAAGATTCTTACCATATTATTTGTAGACCATGTGCTAGTAAATTAGATGTTTGTGCTAAGTGTGGAAAAGGAGAAGAAATTGTAATCCCGTAAGTAGATATCTGAAAGCTTAATTACATACCTCCATAAAGTGTGTATCATGTATTTTCTTTTTTTAAAACAAATGGAAATATGGCATAAAGTAACATAAGGTCAAAAATACAGCAGGAATCTGGCAGTTTCCATTTGTTTTCAAGCCATATATTATTCTGATGGAATTTCAATAAGAGACAATGGTCTCAGTTCTTCCCTGCTTAAACTAGTGGTGAAACTCTCATTATCTTTCATGGGATCAAGATCGGACCCAATAAGCCTTGTTCAAGTAAAACACATTCATTATTGTAATATTAAAAGGTGAATAGCACCTCCTTCTGTAGCTCATGATACTGTAAAATGGATTAAATTATTGAGTGCCTGAAAATATGCTGAAACTAATTGACTGTTTTGAATTTAGTCTGTCATCCGATGATTCAGAGTTGAGAGAGAACAGAAAACAGAAATCAGACAAGGGTGGCTATTGAGTACAGCAACCATAATGCTGTTGAGGATTTTTATTACTCTTGTGCCAGTAGTTTCTCTTTACTGAGCATCCTGTATTAATTTGCTGTGCTTGGCTTATGGCCAGCAGAAGTCTGATTGGTTGAACTATTCATAGATTTTTTTTTCAGGGACTTGGTTTCTTTCTCTCCATTATTTTACTACTTTTTTCCATTCAGCATAGAAGTAGCATGGTTTATATTTTTGACAGAAACCTCTCCCTCCCGCTCCCATTTTAATAATTAATTTCTAAAAGATTAGTTAATAATACTTTCGTGTCTGTTTTTAGGATTAACAAAGGATCAGAACAAACTGAGAATGCAGCAGATGAGAATGACCAAAGGCAGAGAAGTAGAAAACATCAATTGGAGGAAGATGCTGAGGAACCAGATTTTGACATTTTCTTAGATGATGTGGAAGATGATGATGATAATCCTGATGTGTTCAAGGAAAAATTTAAAAATATGAAAAGTGAAAGGAGTCTGAAAAGCTGAAGTTCAAAAGGCTATAAAGAAACTATACAATCAGAGGAAAAAGTTTTCTGTCTTGTATTTCCACTATGAAAATGAAGCCTGACATTTGAGGACTTAAAACACTGCTAATGTATATAATGTCTGCTCTTTGTATTTATCTTGTTTAATGACATTTCTTGTGTCAAGAGCAGCATTTTGCAATATAATAAGTAGATTTTGATTCTTTTTGTATACAATATATCTGCTTCTGGAGAGAATTCATAGGATAATTTTTAAAGCATAGAAATAGAATATCTTTAATTTGGAATTGTCTCAAATTCAGTATGATGTGAGCAACTGACAGCATCACCTATTAATGCACCTTTCCTTCCTAGTTCATGTCCTTGTGACAAGATATTAGCAGAACTCGCAGATTTATTGGATTCTGCCAGGCCCTGCTGTGAGCACTTCTGCTGTGGCCTTGAACTTGTGACCTTTGGGTGATCAACTGTGCACCTTAGCACCCGCATCCTCCCTTTTCTTACTACAGTGGATAGTGCAGTGTTGAAATTCTTTATTCTTATTCTAGTTCAGATACCATTTCTTTAATGAATTCTGAGCAATTATTTTTCATATGAAGAAATATTAAAAATATGGAGTAAAAAAGTTGTAATAAGGAAAAGGCTTGTAATTGTAATAAATTTTGTTTTTTAAAGATTCAGCAAACCCTTTGAAGACAATGCCTTTGTCATGTTGCTGGGAATAGAAAATGGTTAATTTAGTATGGAACTGAAAGCATCTATCGAAACCTTTTGATAATTAGTCAGTGTACTCTCATCTGCCCAGTAACTCTGTAGGCTCTATGGCCACAAATGTGTGCTGTTCTAAGTTAGGAACTCCCCATTACACAAAAGCCTGGAAGCCCATAGGTCATTGTCCTGTCTGACTAAAGCAATGTGCCATGACAAACTTTGCGTGCCTAAACTGCCCACTTTTACATCCCCATTGGAAAGTTATGCTTTGAGTTCAACATCTTGGCTCCCATGAAGGTGGGGAAAAAACAATGTCATAACTTGCATTTTTTATCTGATTGACAAAAAGAGTTGCGGTTGCCAAATTGTGAAAGGAGTTATGTATTAGCTGCCAGAGGCAAGCAAAAGTGGATATTTTGCCAAAAGTGAGGCCTAAAGCGAAGAGTTCTGCATAAAGAGCAGCAACATTAAGAGCTGAAAAGTATTTGGTCTATTGCAATTCTAAAAACCATTTTACTCAATGTACGTTTTGTCATCTGTAGTATTGGTTAAAGCAGGGATATCAGGTCTGGAACCACGGGCTAGCAGGGGCCCAGAAGCAACAGCAGGGGTCCAGTGACCACAGGGCAAGCAATGGGTGAAACTGCAAAACCCTCACTTGCCCCTTTTGCTAACAATGGCTATGTCCATTGGGGACCCAGAACTTCTGGTATCCTGGCAGGCCAGATGGACCAGCTTTTGCAGGCTGGGTATGGCTTATGGACCATTCAGTTGACAACCCCAGTTTAAATCATTTGAACCTAAAATAAACAATAAAGAAAGTAGAAGTATAAAAACCAAAAGGCTTTTAAAGCTGAGGCTGTTTTGGCAAATGCATTCCTATCCTTCTGTGAGAAACAAGACCTAGATTTGGCAGTAACTTTAGCCTATGCTAGTCAAGGGAACACCAAGCTCTTCTGGAAATGATATTATGAATGGTGGGACTAAAGCAAAGATAGAGAAAAAGCAGATATCAAGATGGTTCTATAAATGTTTAGAGAATTGATGGTCATAATATAATGTCTTCTTTCGGACACCGGACAATAATAGAAGGACCTTAATAAGAAGATAGTGGAGGTGGTATACATAGGGAGCAAGTGACTACTGTGGTTTTTACTTGCTTTGATGGGAAAACCAGTTACATAATCTGAAGGGATCCCCATTACACAGGACATGAAGATTATTTCAACTTTCCTGTCTCCTATAGCTCTTTAGATTGGTTTCTGCAAAATGTGCTCAGAAGAGAAAAAGCTTAAAGAAAAAGGGAACAAAAATGTGGCATGGAAAATCTGCCACAGGGGAAGAGGTGGAAAGGTTTAGGACTGTTCACTTAGGAGAAAAGTTAGGAGAAGTGTGATATTTGTTAAGATACAGAATGATGAATGGTAACTAGAGAAGGTAAATAGGATGCTTTGCAACACATAAACAAGAATACACCAAATGAAAATGAAAGGTAATAAGCAAAATGGATAACAAAAACATGTCTTAAACTAGTATTTATGATTACTTTTTTTTATATAATTTCTTGGGATTAGGAATAAGTGTCTCATGGACAGGTTATATTATTAATGAGCATAAAGACTTTAAAATAATCTATTACAGATTATATAATTGATTACGTGAATTGTTCCACCTTCTGTTGGGACATTTGATATGAGTAATAATCATAGAAAATTAGTGTTGGAAGGGACCTCAAGAAGGTCATTTAGTCTGACCCCTTACTCAAAGTAGCACAGTCCCCAACTATATCACCCCAGCCAAGGCTTTATCTAAAAACCTCTGATAAATGATGGAGATTCCATAACCTCTCTTAATAGCCTGTTCCAGGCTCCCCTGTACTACTCGCCTGGTGGGAAAGTTTTTCCTAATATCTAACCTAAACTTCCCTTGCTGCAACTTGAGATGGTTGCTCCATGTTCTGTCATCTGCCACCACAGAAAAGAGTCTAGCTTCATCTTTGGAACCACCTTTCTGGTAATTGGAGGCTGTTATTAAATCCCCTCTCAGTCTTCTCTTCTCCAAACTAAATAAGCCCAGTTGCCTCAGCCTCTCCACATAAGTCATGTGCCCCGGCCCCCAAGCCATTTTTATTTCTCTTTATTGGACTCTCTCCAATTAGTCCACATCTTTTCTGTAGTGGGGAAACCAAAACTGGACACAGTACTCCAGATGTAGCCTTACCAGTGCTGAATAGAGAGGAATAATCACTTCCCTCAATTTGTTGGCAACAGTTGCTAATGCATCCCAGTATGCCATTAGCCTTCTTTGCAACAAGTGCACGCTGTTGGCTCATATTCCGCTTACTGTCCACCATAACCTCCAGGTCATATTTTGCAGAGCTGGTGCTTATGCAGTCGGTCCCCGGCCTATATCAGTGCATAGGATGGTTCTGTCCCAGGTGCAGGACTTTGCCCTTTTCCTTATTGAGCCTCATGAGCTTTCTTTTGATCCAATCGTCCAATGTATTTAGGTCTGAATTCTAGCCCAACCCCTGAGTGTGTTATGCTCCCAGCTTGGTGTCATCTGCAGATTTGCTGAGGGTGTACTCCATCCCATCTTTCAGGCAGTTGATGAAAATATTGAACAAAACCAGCCCCAGGACTGACTCTTGGGGTACACTTGATACTGGCTGCCAACTAAACATCAAGCCATTGATTACTGTGCTTTAAGCCTAATGATCTAGCTAGGTTTTTATACACCCTACAGTCCATTCATCCAACCCATACTTTCTTAGCTCCCTTGCAAGAATTTTGTGGGAGACTGTATCAAAAGCCTTGCTAAAGTCAAGGTATATCACATCCACTGGTCCACAGAGCCAGTCATCTCATCATAGAAGGCTATCAAGTTGATCAGGCATCACTTGCCCTTGGTGAACCTATGCTGACTGTTCCTAACTACCTTCTTCTCCTCCAAATGTTTAGCAATTGATTCCTTGAGGACCTGCTCCGTGATTTTTCCAGGGAGTGAGGTGAGGCTGACCAGTCTGCAATGTCTGGGGTCTTCCTTGCCTTTTTTCAAGATAGACTGTATATTTGCCGTTTTCCAGTCATCCAGGACCTCTCCTGATCTCCATGAGTTTTCAAAAATAATGGTCAGTGGCTCTGCAGTTACATTGGCCAAATCTCTCAACACCCTCGGGTGCATTGTGTCTGGCCTCATGGGCTTGTTACTTGCCCAGCTTTTAAAAATAGTCCCTAATCTGTTCTTCTACCATTGTTAGCTGCTTGCTTCCCCCGCAAACCGTACTGCCAGGTGCAGTAGTCTGGTAGCTGACTTTGCCTGTAAAGACAGGTAAAAAAGACATTGAGTACTTCAACCTTTTCTAGATCATCTGTCACTAGGTAGTTGCCCCCATTCAGTAACAGACCCACACTTTTTCTGATCTTCCTCTTGTTACTGACATATCTGTAGAAACACTTTACTTCCTGTGCTCGCTGCAACTCCAGTTGCGCTTTGGCCTTTCTGATTTCATCCCTGCATGCCCGAGCAATATTCTTATACTCCTCACAGAATGTTAGATTAAATAAGTGGCTGGTCTAGTGTTTACATTATTTACCATGGAAGAATCTCAGTGTCATTTCTATGCTGCCACAAATATCTTTGTTTTGGGGAAGATGCATACAGGGTTTAATTTGATTTTAGTTTCATAGTAAAATTTTGCAAGACCATCTTCATAATACTTTGTGTAAGGGTGACTACTAACAGTAGAAGTTACTGCTTCATGTGGAAGATTGCTGGAGCACTGCTTAGAAAAGCCCTGAGTCCCAGGTTTCCTTGAAGATATGAAGAACCATGCAGATTCCAGTCCTGGGTAGATACACACAATATGAACATGAAAACCAGTTGCTGCTGTAATGAAAATGTGTTAAAGTGATTTATCAACAATAAAAACACAAATTCTCCCCAGCACAGCTATTCAGAGTTGTTATCTTGAGAAGGTAGGCTGTACTCTAGCATTTAAAATCGGTTCCTATTCTCAGTCCATGCAGTCAGTCAGCCCAGTCTAATTGCTATAGGCTTTATACATCCTTTAGCATAGTGGGTCTCAACCTTTCTGGAGTGAAAGCACTCCTCCACAACTTTTGTGAATTGAGTGATGCCTAATTTGAAACACTAATATATATATCACAGTGCCTACCTTCTTCCAGAGGGTCCAGGCCGTAGGATGTGGAATTGACTAGACAAAGAGAAGCCTAAGCCTGCACTAAACTTCTCACACTTCATGGCACCTTTCAAAAGCTCTGGTGGTGGCCCAGAGTGCCACAGCCCCCTGACTGAGAATCACTGTGCTAGTAGGAAAATAAGGGTCAGAGTGTCTGAATACTCTAAATTTTCTTCTGGGTTAAAAATTTAAAAACCAGATAGGCTGGTTTCTTTGGTGGGAGTATATACTATAGTACAAGGTCTTGATATTGAATTCAGTGCAAGTACTTGGGAAGCTGTATCTATTCACAGTAAAAATATTCCAAAGTATGTCCAAAAATGAACAGTGCATAAAACCCATGGCAGTAAAATAGTCATTTTATGATCGATTCCGTTATAGCTTTTTCATGCAAGTTTCATTTAATAAACCCTGGGTTGCTCAGTCGCAGAAACGGAAAGCAGACTTGGCACTTTTATTATCCTGTCTAATGGGAAGCAAGTAGATGTTGTCTGGACTCTGAACTAAAGGTCAAGCTTCATGGTGGTCAGAGAAGTTTTTCCTCTAGAACAGCATTAACATCTGCCTACCCACCTAGAGTCTGATGTCAGTAAAGGTGTAGCAAAAACAAGAATTGCAAAATCCAGGGGTATTTTTATGTAATTTGGAATTAATTTCAGAAACTTGAAATGGAAACAATACATTGCATACTCAGTACATTTCACACTTGAGTGGTTTACATATGACAAACATCCTTCTAGTAAGCAAAAAATATTACTGGAAAAACTCAGTAATGCCCTGGCCCTTTACCCAAAGGTGAGAGGAAATCCTGAAATGATAGGGAAGTACGTCATGGAGCTGGCAATCTCTGCATGATAGTAGAATTAAGGGAAGGGTTTTGTTGCGGTGGTGACACAAACTATCAGTGCTGTAACAAGATCTGATGAGCAGACTGACAATGAGTAACAGGGCAAAGCAGGAACACAAAAGATCTACTCATAGAGTTCAATGTCTTTCCATCATTTAACTGATTTACTGTTGTGAATCCAGGTTGAGTTTAAACGTACCTAACAATGGTATCCTTCTAGTTGTGTTAGCAATATGGGGGACCTTTGTTTGGACAGCTCTTGGGTTGTGTCAACCATTTTCAACAACTTACCAAGAACTGAATTGTTTGTTATGGCACTGAATGTGACAGCCAAAGCCATCATATGACAGTACTAACATTGGCAACTTAGTGGCCATTTATTGTAAAAAGAGCTCTTCTTGTAGATGTGACCTAAAGAATTGTGCGCTGCCAGGAGTGACCAGGGATAACGGTCACAGGCTGGCAGAGAGTAGGTTTAGATTAGATATTTGGAGGCGCTACTTCACAGTCAGGGCGGCTAGGGCCTGGAACCAGCTTCCAGGTGAAGTGGTACAGGCTCCTAGCCTGGGGATTTTTAAGAGGAAGTTAG
>JAGPOW010003395.1:10150069-10164427 GCA_030014935.1 Caiman crocodilus | reverse complement strand
GGGATTTTTAAGAGGAAGTTAGATGAGCACCTTGCTGGGGTCGTCTGACCCCGGTGCTCTTTCCTGCCAAGGCAGGGGGTCGGACTAGATGATCTGCCCCGGTCCCTTCCGACTCTAGACACTATGAAACTATGATACTATGAATTACTTGAAATGCCTTGAGTGAATTATAAAGGGAAATTACATTTTAAGTCAAAATTGTTCCTTAAATATTCTTGCTTCTACATGCCCAATTTGTAATTAAACCTAGAATAACCTTGCAATTATCCTCAAGTGTACTTTTTTACAAGACATTGAAATGACAATTTCAGCTCTCTCCTGAGTGTTAAACAGTGTTTTAGTATAGAAATCTACCCTGTCCTGGCCCCATCAGTACAAAAAGCTGCCCTGGCAAGTAGCTCAGGGCTACTCGCTCTCAGGAGCTTCTGGGGCCCAGCCAATTGGTACCTGGGGACACTACCCCTTGTGCCAGCTGGACTGCTGAAGCAGCCGTGAGAGTTTCCTGCACCCGTTACCCACCGCAGCAGTCTGGCAGGGGGGACTGCTGCCTGGCTGTCACCTGCTGTGCACCTGCCAGACCCGGATGAGGCATCTCCCATCTGGGCCAGCTGCCAGTGGGTTGTGGCAGCAGAGCTGGCCTTTGTGTAGCACTGCTGCCACGTGTGCCCTCTGCCCGGCCATCTGGGCAGCTATCACCCAAAAGATGTTCCAGGTGTGGTGGCCTGCTTTGAACTGTCAAAGCATGTCCTCCTGGCCCCATTCGGCAGGAGCCAATGGAGGATGGGGCCAGGCAGGGCAGCAATCCAGGGGCCTGGGAGAACAAGCAGGGGTAGGGGATGTGAGCTGCAGGGGAGGTAGCCCCCACGGGGGTGCTGTAATCCCTGTGAGGGGCTGTGGCCCCTGCGGGGGACAGCAAAACATACAGGTATTTAGAATTCACTTTATTATGATAGAGACACTGATAGGCTTCCAAATTGCTTTAACACTGGAGATACATCAATATAAAACATTGTCCTACTGATCACTGTCCGTCTGTCTCTGTCCTTCTCTCGCTCTGTCTCTCTCTATCTTTATAGTGGTCTTTTGTTTTCATTGTGGAGGAACATAGATTTTGGGTTATTTTACAGAGTGACTTGGGGAATTTTTTACCCGGGATTTTTCAGATTTCCAATAGGGAACACCACAATTCCTGCTCAGGAGGCCAGTGGCAGGGCCCTGCCTGCCCACAGCTGGCACCTTGGAGTCAGCCATAGCCAGCTGGGTCACAGCCCCCATGGGGGCTACCACCACCCCCTGTAGGGCCCACATCCCCTACCCCTGGACTGCTGTCCTGTCTGGCCCCATCCTCCATTGGCTTCTGCAGCCTCCCCCACAATGGCTACCCCACCCAGCCCCAGCCCCTGCTCCCCAACCCCCACAATAGCTGCCCCAGCCCCTGCTTGCACCCCCAGCCCCCTGATGGCTTCCCCCCAGCCTTAAAAAAAACAAAAAGGAAAAAAAGGCTCTATTCACCGCAGGCGTGGAGGCTGTAGGGCTTTGGGGCCTCCTGGCAGAGCACCCCCTCCCCAGCAGCACAGGGCAGCAGGCGCCAGGCCGGTGTTGTCACCTGGCCATGCTGTGTGTGTGTGGGGGGGGGTGGCAGTGACCCTGATAGCAACTGCTACTGTCAGTGTGTGTGGGGGGGAGGGGTTTACTTGCCAAGGTGGGGCAACAACTGGGGGAGTTAAGGGGCGGATGGGGCCAGCTGGGACTCAGGGGACAGGCAGGGGATAGGGCTGGGTGGGACAGGGATTAGGGGGCTCTGGGGTGCAGGCGGGGGTGGGGCAGCGATCTGGGGGGGCTGGGGAAGAGGGCGAGGCTAGCGAAGGTCCCCCCATAGTCGCCTCCCCCACCCCTTTCTTACTGGGAGTAGAACCGGGGTCCATCTCCCTGTGGCTGGATGGGCCGGCAGCGTGCTTCAGCACCAGGGTGAGGGCCAAGCATAGAGACGCTCTGGCTGCTACCAAAGCACCTCTCTGGAGGACCCAGCCTCTGTCTGCCTCAGGGCACAGTCCTGGACCATGCCCTGTCCCACTTTTTTTCTCTGAAGGTTTTTGACCCCTGGATATCCAGGGGTCTAATTTTGCCCCCGTGCTGCAAATTCATAGCACGGGGAACATTTTCATGTTCCTGCAGATGCTTCTTGCAGCATCTCAAAGGAGTTTGGGATGCTGCAAGAGGCACATGTGGGCTCGTCTGGACGCGCCCTTTGTGTGTTTCATAGACATTCCTGAATTTATAATTGCAGCACTCTTATTAAAACAGTAACCTCCATTTTATAGTTGAAGAAAGTGACTTGCTCAAGGGGATAATTCAGAGTCTGTTGCAGAGTCCAGAGTTGCAGTCAGATCTCTTGAATTTTGGTGCAGTGCATCCTTCTTTCCTTTTCCAATTGAAAGATGCAGTGTTGCTTGGTAAAAATTGTACTTCTGTAACCTGATGTTTGTTAGAATATCATAATGACACCAGTCCTTATTTTGTGATTGGCAGGATCTATGAATAATTTCTCTTAATAATTCATAAGTCTCTATAATAAGACATGCAAGGTGACGCTCCCTTTCACAATAGTTTAATTAATGCAGAAAGCAGTGATTCATGGGCTTAAGATGTGTCAGAATGTATCACTGCTGATTTAAACAAACTAAGCATCCAAGAAACCATGTGAAAAGGGATTTGCTATGACAATCCTGATTGTCTAATGTCAGTGCAACAAGAGAAGAATCCTGTAATGGTTTTGGTGTTTGATACCAGTGATCTGTGGAGAATAAAAGTACACAGGCACAAGCTGAACTTTCTATCCCTGTAAGTTCTTGAAGGGTCATGCCAACTGAGATGTTATATTGCCTGTTGACTTTCCTTTGTCTTTTTATTAAAATTGAAATATGCTAAATAAGGGTTAGCATTCTCTCTCCTCATCCTCTGTCTGCATGACTAAGGACACAGCTTCCTTAAGGATCTCGGAAGTCCTGGGCACAGTGTTGACTGGAGTGGGGATCTCATCATATATAATCATAAGACAATCATCATGACCACTGTGCTTGAGTGTGCCATCCTATGTTTGAATGTGAGTGCATCTGTACGTTTGTGTTTTGGTTCTCTCTCCATTTTGCACCATGAGTAGGGGTAGATGTTGCAGATGCTTTGTTTCAACAGCGATTGTAGGTTTTGGGGGCTCCATGCCTTAAGATGCCACTGATTTAGGGCACAACATACAACATGCTTACAATAGAATCAGTCAGCTTGTAGAATAAGTTATGGTGGTGGACAAGTGCACATCCTCTTTCTTACTCAATTTCATCCTGGCATAGCTCTGCTCAGTATAAATTGGTTTCTCCACCACACAGAGTTCAGGTACTATAACATTGCCTACTGTACTGCCTAGCTTTGGAGAACTGGTTTTGTGTCTGCTTTTTTACAATGGAGTAAATTCAATACTGATAAATTACTCCACGTTAATCATGTCATGTGTCCCCATACTTGGTTATTGGTTCATACATATTACCAATTTGGAGATATACAGTAAGCCTTGCTAGGTCTGTAAGACTGAGTTTCTGACTAATTAGTGAAAGTCATAATTACTTATGTATTTGGAGGATGTGAAATGTGGATGAAAAGCTGTCTGCTAAAACATAGCATTCATATAGAGATATTAATTCAAATATTAATAGAGATAGGCATTGGAAATGAAACTAGGGGGCTGGAGAGATGGGAGGAGGGGGGTGAGTCTTCTGGCACCACAGTATGCAGATGAGGTACTTTGTGACTATTTACCACACTCAATAGCTGCCAAGAATCAAAAGTCTGGCAACAAATATAGAACTATTACTAGTTAAAAAAACTATCCATCTGACTTGAGTGGCTGTAATTTGATTAGTAAAGGCTTACGAATTAGATTTCAGAAATACACGCAATGGAAAAGACCAGTCAGCAGATATCTGAGCAACTGGTCATACCTTGTCAGTTGGCATCATTGTTTCTATACTAAAGCTGTGCTTCTTTGTCTTAGATTGTTTGTTCCTCATAGTAACCAAATACTGCAAATAAGAAAAACTTTTTGTAAGAAAAAGATACAGACTGTTTCATAGCTTGCCTATACAGTTGGTACACAAAGTACTTAATTCCCCAAACAGTCAGAAATATAGTGTATATTAGTGTTTTAAAAGAAAATAAATATGCCAAGAGACTCGTATTTGACAAGGAAATAAATGTCTGAATGAATTTAAATTATCTCCAATGGAGGTTAGGAAATGGACTATGCTGAGTAGCCAGGTGGCTAATTCGCTGATTAGAGTGGGGTTAGGGCTTGCATCTGCTTCCAGTGACTCAAAGGCAAGCCAATATTAATCGGAACAGGATACAGCTTGTGGAAGGGTCTGAGAATTTAAGACCATGAGCAATCAGGGCAAAATGTTCATACTTGGAAGCACAGGACCACACATCTAAAGCCATGTTTATGTACCAGATTTCAGGCACCCTGTTAGAAAAGTATGGTTTAAGTCACCTGCCTGCAGAAGCTATTGTTTCATTTCAAGTTCTGGGATTCGATCACAAGACCAAACATACTGGAGCCTTCTTAAAACTAGCATGTATTAAAGGCAGACTCCTGGTTGCCCAGAGGATATTATATTATATATAGGGGGTGTTCCTTGATGATAGCCATATTGCCCAAAAAGTGTCTTTAAGTCAAATGAAAGCACACTTTTGTGCTCTTGGCAAGAATATCACCCCTTGTGCTCTTCGTATAAGAAAACTGTACAGCTGAGTGGTTCTATGACTTTTTAGGACATGTGAGGCAACACCTACAAAAGCCCCCAGTAAAGGGCAGCTATTTTTCTCACAATGTTTGCATGTATGGTGGTAGGCAAAACTGCTAATCTTTATGAAATAAATAGTTCAGCTATATCTGCAATGTGATACAGTTCTTGTTCCATGTCCATCTAGCTTTTTCTTTGTCATCTTTTGTTGTCTGAGAACCCAATACTGTGCCCCTGAAGTCAAAGGGAATTGTATCTTTGACTTGAATGAAAGCGACTCAGTCTATAATTCACTGGGCATAGTAAACTGAACAAGATTCTTCTCATCAGTAGTAGAAAAGATGCTAAAACTATGAAAAAAAGTGTTTGCTCCAGCATACAAATATTTTTGGCAGTCCAGACAAAGACATTTATTTGATTTGAAATGAAACAGCAAGTCTCTGGGTCAGTAAAATAAGGTTGCTATACATAACATACATCACTTCTATGATGGACAACACGGGAAACATTTCCTTTTCAGAGATTCTATACTTTTCCAAAGCACTAGGCTCAATCCTGCTCACAGCAGTCAGTGGGAAAATCTTCTAGTGATTTGAGTGGGAGTAGGACATAACCAAATATAACTGAATTAACTGTGGAATTTACAGAGAAGAAATAATCCTTTCTAAATCTTGGCAGTAGTTATATTGTATCCTGAGAGCACTCAGATATCATAATGATGTGCTTGGGAGAGTCACCTAGAGAGATTAGACAAAGTTCCATGAAATTGTTTCTATTCTATTCTAGAAAGTTTAATATTCCCAAGGATATTAGTAGCAAAAGGACTGAGCCACCCCAAAACCATATATTGTTTTAGTCTCCAGATCTTTTATGTTAATATACAGTTAATTAGAAACTGAAAAAGCTGTGTTGCTTGGATAAATGATACCCACTTATGATCTGTCTACCGTAAAAGAAACAATTACGTTTAGAATATTGTATATAACTGGCCACTCCACTCACACCACTGTGGTTCAGCTATTTGCAAACGTGTGGGTCCTAAACTATGTCTGTCAATGCACGTTGCTTTAAAGAAATTCCATGAATTTAGTAATCAGCTGTGATAAAAAAAGAAAAATAATGTAAAGCTTGCTCATTAGTGTAATAAGTGTTTCAATGTACTCCCATTAGGAGTTCCTGTCACCTCCTGCCACCCAAAACCATTCAGGCATTACTCTTTCTGATGGATTAAAATTAAGTGTGCATATTGTTCCCTGCTTCCTTGCAGGGAATGCTCATTACCACTAATGAGGGTTTAGGGTGTGGCTCATAGTAAGAGTAAGGTATATGGCCTATATTCTTCACACTCTGTGGGGAGTCTGTCAAAAGTGTGATGATTTTAGGGAGTGTGTTTGGACAATGTCTCTCCAGGATGCCATTTAAAAGCCAAAAGGGAGAAGACCTTTTTTTCAGTAACACAGCCTGGATCTCAGAAATAAGCATTCACAGGTCGATGCAATTTATGACCCAAAACAACCTCTCTCCATCTGTATAGTGGGGCTGGAATTTCCAGGCAGCACTATCATCTGCATAATAATTAATGATAACGATACATATACCCCAAAGCCATTACTGCAAACTGCCTAGCAATGAGTTAGTATCTCTCGCCCCCTAGCAGATTTTACATGAGTTGCAAGGAGAGTTCCTGCAAGTCCAACGATTGTTTTCTATCTTTCTTTAAAATTTGAAATGAACAGCACTTATTCTGTGAATTCTTCTGATTTTCCTGGCTCCTAATAAGTATAGATCCAGGAAAAAAAACCCCAAACCCACAGACTGTTTTCACAGAGTGAGAACCCAGTTCTTAGATCCAACACTTAGTCTTCCAAGTGGCAGTTCTAGGCCACTGGACTGCATCAGCAGATTTTTTTTTTTTTAATACTCCAAATATGCTTAGCCACAGATACAACATTATCAAAAACAAAGTTCAGTTCTAAAGCAAGCAGATTCTTCAATAGCTCAATAGACTTAGGGTACAACCAGGACTGCTCTGCCCTTGAATAAAGTTAAACAGCTCTTCTACCACCGATTTAAAATAAAGATAGGCAATAAGATTTTTGTCCTTTGAACTGAACTTTTGCGTTCAACTCATTCAGATTATTGTTAACAGAATGGATATTTTTTTTTTGTATTTTAGTAGCACCTTGAGACCTCTTAAAACGAAGGGGTTATAATCATGAGCAGATCTAGGATTCTGAAAAGGAAGGTGTAGATGGTGGGGCACATCATCACATATAACGTGAGACATATTTTTCTCTGGTTAAAGAGAACATAGAATATGCTTTGCTAATATGCTAGGGGGCTAGCACTTTAGTATTCAGTTTAAAGTCAAAACAAAAACAAATATAACTGTATTGGAATGTGCACTAATTTGCTAGATTATATCTTAAGCCAAAAGCACGCAAGAAACTAGACAAAAATAGACAAAAGATAGTGTGTCACTAGTCCTGTCATCATTATAGTCAAATTCATAAAATAAAATACAGCCTTCTTGAGCATTTTGACAGTTTCAAATACTTCACTGTCAGTCATTTCTACATCGGAGTTAATGTAGCTGTATCTGAGTTAAGAGTTTTGGCTGGAGCTAAAAACAGTCCGCAGGGCTGTGAAATTGAAGACATTGCCAGGAACGGCTAAGGGACAGCAGACTTAGAGAAGAAAATACAGTTGAGACAGTGGAACATCAGGGCCTTTAAATGGAGAGAGGGTCCTATGGACCCTATGGAATGTAGAGACTTTAGCAGGAACCAGGCGGACTACAATGAGCCATGAAATCAGTCGACTCCTTCAGTACAGCCTCAATAGAAATATGACTGCATCTCCCAGGTTTTAAAGTTTGGGTGGAGCAGGAATGAAACGTGGGTGCAACTGTACCACTGCATGCCCCCTGAATCCACCCCTGCTCTAAGAACATGTAATAAGAGATAGTCACTGTGCCACATGTTTTACATTTTAAATAGAACTGGCCACCAGTTGGAAAGGGACACAGGCACAGAGCGGTCTGCTGAACAGGAGCCCAAGACTTGTGAATCCAAGTCTAGTGTCTTATCTATTAGATCTCGCTACCTTTCCAATCATTTTATTCTGAACATATTAAAATTTACTAGCAAATACTGCACAACAAAAACTAATTAAAAGGAAGCCGTCTTGGGTAAAGATGGGTTTCTTCTTCATTTAAATAGACTAAAGAACAGTATCTTGGTGAACAAAGACAATAGAACTAATAGAAAAAATAGCTAGGTAAAGTTCAAATTTAAAATATCACACCTATAAGTTTGCTTAGAGGTCTGTGGTGAATTATTATGGTGCAGGGAGATTATGCTTAAAGGCAAAGTATTTAGTGCTCTCACAGTCCTTAAAATATCCAGGTACCTGGCAACACATTTTTGGTTTTGTATGTGTTAACATCCTCACTTTGCTGTCACGAGGAAATGTATTTGGGACACTAGATGTCACTATACCAAAGAGAAAAATTCACTTGCAGGGTTGCCCAGTAACTTGCGACATCCCAGTACATAGGTAGATTCATGTTTGTCAAGAGGGCAAAATATTGGTACTAAGGTCAAGCATGGAGATCTGAGATGGGATTTGTGCACCTAATTTGTAATCTTTTTATCAGGAAAACATTTAGGATCCCATTTGCTAAGTCTGCGCATCCATACATGCAAGTACAATATTGCATATGTTTAAACATGTATGTTAGTCATGTAAATGTTTAAGTCACAACTATAAGTATATTTTAGTCCATTGTTGTGGATTAAATATTAAAAATATAAGTGTATTTTAGTCTATTGCACCCTTTCTGTTAACAATCAGTATGAATTAAACAAAGGATTATATCTGAGTACGTCAGCTTCAGGCCACACTTTCCTCAGGAGCCTTCAAAAAGAGTGAGAAAGGGATCTAGAAAGTAAAAAAAAAAAAAAAAAAAAAAATTAATTAATAATAAGAGTCTGGTGGAACAATGAAGGAAGGAAGGTTATGGCAGGTGTGCCACTATTAGCCCTTCCTGTATGCTGCTCATCTCTTTCCCTGCCCGGTCAGCTGCTCTGCTTTCTGCTCCATGTCCTGTCTGTCACTGCGCTGCCTGTCCACACCACACAGATAGGCTGGCTATGCCACGTGCGGCATGCATGCCACAGGATGGTCATCCCTGCATTAACAGCAAAGGCAATGGATGATGATTACATGTTCCATGTGAATGAGAAAAGATCGCAATTGTCTTTCTGGAAAAAAACTAGGGCTGTGCAGAACAGGCCGTATTCAATTCAGATTCAGCCTGAATCGGGGACAGTGATTCAATTCATTGGATTCAGATCACTGTCCCCAGTTTGATTCAGCCAAATCTAAAGATTCAATGCTGATTTGGACAATCAACAATGCAGCCATAGATACAGCTTTAAATGTTTTTTCTACATACCTCGAGGTACCAGGCATGCCTCATTAATGCTGCAATGCAGAGGCAGATGGAGTGTCCCACAGGAGTGTGGGAGGCACCCCCACCCTGTGCCCGGTGGCAAACCTGGAAGTGGACCTGAAGTAATTCTGGTCTACTTCTGGGTCCACCAAGAAGTGCACTGGGGGTCCTCCCACACCTCCCCAGCTCAGCGATCAGCCATGGAAGGACCCCAGGTGCCCTCCCAGACACAGGAGGTACCAGTTGCCAAGCTGGGCTGTGGCGGGGTCCCCCACATGCTCCCCAGGGGACCGGAAGTGCTTCTGGTTCACTTTCAGGTCTGCTGCTGGGTGTACTGGGGAGTCCCCTGTGCTTCTGTGGGATATTCTATCCACCCCAACATCACAGCATTAATGAGCTGCCTGATAAAACATTTAAAGCTGCGTCTATGTCCGAATCTCTCCGAATTGATTTGGAGGGTTCTGATTCGACTTGGAGAGATTAAAGAGTCTCCTAATTTGATTTGGATTTAGAGGTTCAGCCACCGAATTGGGCCAAATTGAATCAGGGACTGAAGCTTTACAGAGCCCTAGTAAATGCCTTTCGTATGGGAGCATGTAGATAATCTGCCAGCACAAACAGATATAAATGCATAAATGTATTCAGCAGCATACAAAGTATACAATATTTAGCTACTGTTTCAAAGATGCAACAGCTTAAGGATTTAGGCTTGTATTTAATATTGTGTGTGTATGTGTGTGTGTGTGTGTATGCTCACACATACATATAATAATTCAGGTGCTATTTTTTTTTTCCTTTTAGGGTCAGGCTTGAAAATATACAGTATGCTAAATCAAGCACCATCACACCTGTGTACACATACTGCCAGGTAGTTGGGAAGGCCACATGGGTGGGAGGAGACAGAGCAGGCAGGGTCAGCGCAGTAGAGGGGGTTGGGGGGAAGTTTGCATTCAGCAGGAGTCACCACCCCATGCTGCTGCTGCTGCTCCACATCCAGCCACACTGCCCCCACCCCTTCTGCATCTGGCTGCCAGGGGTACACTTACTAAAAAAGGTTGAAACCCCCTGTGCTGCATGAACGGGAATGACAAGGTCTAGCCCAAAGCTAGGCAGATGCATAGCATTTATTATCTGGCAAATTATCACAAAACTTCTCAAATTTATCTTTTCTTGGAAAAAAAAAATGAAGTGGTTGTTTTCTGCATGAGCAGAGAGATTTGTATCTGCTGTTGCCTGGTATAGAAAGCACTACAACTTCTGTAAATGTGGTCCTCAGTTTATTTGTTTCCTTCACAACTTGTTTTATGATATCATCTGTGATCTACAGGGAAAGTGCCTCAGAGAAGCCAAATCAACTTTATGCAACTGGCTGTTCAGGTTCATTTCACATTTTTTTTTAAATACATGTATTGTGTATAATAGCACAGCACTGCTGATTTTTTACTGTGGACGGTCATAGGAGCCTTCTCTCAGAATTTGTTAAATTATTCCTTGTTTTTTGGACCATGTCCAGATAACATAAAAGTCAGCTGGAGTTTTGTCATTGAATTCAATGAGTCCTAAAATTGGCAGCTCGGTGTGTGTACGTGTGTGTGTGGGGGGGTGTTATTTCCTCATGTATTGCTTTGTACTATTTGAAATATTTTAGTAATGGCATGTTATATTTTATTTATGCTGAGGGAGTACTTTACCTATCCTATTAGACAGTGATCACCAAAGTATAGTATGCCCAATCTGGGCCCCTCCCATGCCAGCCACAGTCACGTTTTCATTGTTAGCTTCGTCAACTTTCTACACCTGGGATATTTATTTGTGTGCTCCAGGAGATTGGGGGGGGGGGTAGAGGGGAGGGTACTTGAATTAGAGCAGTTCTAATTAAAAGCACCCAGAAAATCTCATGTATCAGCATCCCCATGCTGAAAAAAGGGGGTGGGGGCACTTTAACTAAAGCTCATCAAATGAATGTTAGTTTTCTCAGCATGGGGATGCTGATACACATGATGCTGGAGTGCAGTAATTACTACGCTCCAGCAGACTTATGCGGAGTCTGCTCTGCTGCGATACTTACAAGTACAGGATGTCAGAGCAGCCTCAATGCATGCATATAGGTGCCCTTGGTTATTCCCTATGATACGCATATCTTCAGCCACTCTAGAAGACTAGTTTTGCAGTTCTATGTTTAAAAGCTGGCATAAGGAAAAAGTTAATCTATCAGAGCAAGATGGTTCCATGGGCTAAAAACCTTCTCTCCACATCCCAATAAATTGTTATGATCTCAAACTATTCCTATGGCAACAGCAGAACAGTATTTCTATATTTAAAACTGCATCCCATCTGATGCTTGTCAATGCATTTTGTTCCTATTAGGCATTTGCAAATGAAAAATAACAAGATTAAAATGAAAGATATTCCTTTTCAAATGAATTAGATATTTATGCTCGGCTCTCTGGTGAAGAAAGACAAAAAGTACTGTTCACAATTCACTACATGAAGATCTTATCTTTAGTATGTTTTGTGAACGGAATGGCTTCTATAGCAACGGTTCAAATACCGGGTGCACTGTTCCCTCATTTTGTGCTATGCCCAGAGGTATTCACATCAGATATCCAGTTGTCCTCAGATACAGTGATGTCACTGTGTTTGGGCCTTGAACTAGGAAGTAAACAAATTTTCACAACCTAAAAGATGATACAACAGCATAAATGAAAACAGACAAGTGACATAGACAAACAACTTTTTGTTGTAATACTAGTAATACCATAAATAAATAAAATAAGTATTTCAGTTAATTTAAACCTAATTGTGTCTCTTTAAAAATTCAAGTGAAGACTTCACACTTTTTAAAAATCTGATCTTTGCAACTGCTGTTACAACTTTTATGCAACTGAAGTAATAATTTCCTAAAAGAATGCACTGTATGAAGTTATTCCTTTATCAAACACTGAAAGAACTTATATTTTTCAAGATCATTCACTTTGAATTTTTAGTGCATGTTATCATCACTTTCACCCTGTATAGTACTGTTCAGGTTGTTGAGACTGAGAAGCTAGGTAGGACATAAATTGCATAGTTTTACAATCTAAGTTTGATTTATGATCAGGCACAAAGTGCTAGGAGATAAGAACTTAGAACATGTTAAATAGTATGGACTTCATACTGCTATATCGTGTGCATAACGAAGTGTACATTGAGGAAATATACTGTGTTTAGAAAAGACTGATATTGAAAACAAGCAAAATATATTTGCTCCTTTTAAAAAGAAGGTTGTGGTATGAAGATAGGAACACCAGAATTTAATTATGTAATTATAGGAAAATAGGGCTGGAAAGGACCTCAGGAGGTCATCTAGATTTCATAGATATTAGGTCTGGAAGGGACCTCGAAGATCATCAAATCCAGCCCCCTGCTCCAGGGACAGGAAGTCAGCTGGGGTCAAAGGATCCCAGCAAGATAAGCATCCAAGCATTTCTTGAATGAGTCCAGAGTAGGTGCCTGCACCACTTCTGGAGGGAGTCTATTCCAGGTCTTAGATCCTGATATACACCCCTTATGTACTTATAAGCAGCCACCAGATCCCCACTAAACCTGCACTTTTCCAGGCTGAAGAGTTCCATGGCTCTCATACTCTCTTCATAAGGCCTATTCTCTTGCCCTCTGATCATGCATGTGGCTCTCCTCTGGACTCCCTCAAGCTTCTTGACATCCTTCTTGAACTGTGGAGCCCAGAATTGGATGCAGTACTCCAGCTGCGGCCTCACCAAGGCTGAGTAGAGCAGGGGGATGACATCCTGAGATTTATCTGAGTAGCATCTATAGATGCAAGGCAGGGTTTTGTTTGCTTTACCAGATGCAACATCACACTGGTGACTCATGTTCATCTTGTAGTCAATTATGACCCCCAAGTCTCTTTCAGCAGTGTTGCTAGCAAGCATAGCACTGCCAAGCCTATAAGTATGCTGCGAGTTCTCCCCCTCCCCAAGATGGAGTACCTTACATTTATTGGTAATGAATGTCATCAGGTCTGTGCCCACCCACTTACTAAGTTTATCCAAGTCAGCCTGGATCATTAGCCTGTCCTCAAGTGTGGATGCTATGCCCCAGAGTTTAGCATCATTGGCAAACTTAGTGCGCTTCTGACACTGATGAGCGCCATGAGTTTTTGAATATTTTTGTCAATGATTTGTCTATGACATCTGCCAGCTCCTTGAGTACCCTAGGGTGTAATCTAGTCAAAGTCCTGTGCAAAGCAGGACCATCTTAATCTAAACCACCCCAACCATTGTCTGACCTGCAATAAAAAACTTCCATTGATAGATAGCCCACCAGCTCTCTAGGTAATCTGCTCCTCTACCTATCCAGCCTCAGAATTAGAAAGTTCTTTGTAATATCAAACCCATATTTCTCTTGTTGCAGTTTAAGACTGCCAAGTCTTTTCCTATAAACACAGATCACCACCCTCCTTATAAAAATTTTATTTTTTTATTTGAAGATTATTATTAAAAAAAAAATTTAAAAAAAATCACTCCATAGTCTTTTATTGTCCACACTAAACAGTTCCTGTATTTTCAATTTTTCCTTGTGTGCAATGTTTTCTAGACCTCTTTTTTTTTTGATGGAAGAATGGAGATGGAAGGGTGAAACTGGCAAGGAAAATACCAGTGTAATCCCAGGGTCTCATCTGCCCACTGTGCAAAGGTTATGCTCCAAAGGGTTTCCCTAACAAACAGAACTGCAAAGGAAAAGAATTGGTTCTTATTCTTACCTAAATAAAGAAGAATTTAGAACACAGATGGAAGGCCTTTGAGGCTGGGCAATATTAAGCATAATCAAATGTCAGACATTTGTATTAGCATTTGCCAAAATAGTAGGTAGGCAAAATAGCAATATTGGATTGTGAAAAAATTGTTACTTATGCAGGCTAGCTGCACCCTTGTAACACTAATATATTAATTAAGTTGAAATATATATTTTCCTCAAATTAGCTACTAAATGGAATTCCACAAACTTTCAGAGTTTAAACTGAATGAGGCCTAAAGAAAAATTGCGCTCTCAGAGTTATCCTCTATGACTCCTTCCTAGTCCATTTGCTTTTCAAAAGAAAAAAAAAAA
>JAGPOW010003395.1:10127189-10149969 GCA_030014935.1 Caiman crocodilus | reverse complement strand
AAAAAAAAAAATTATAGGGTATGGAAGGACAGAAACAAAAGAAAAAAGTTTTCCTTTGCTTGGTGAATACAAATGAGCAGTACAAAAATAAAATGAGCACCACTGTTTCTCATGCAGTGGTTTCTCTCTCACTATTTCCCCATCCTTCTTCCTAAGAATGCTTTTGTATTACTCAGAGTAGCTATAAAGAAAAGTCCAGACTAGTACTTTGAACAGATTTTCTGCCCTTGTGTGAAACTCAGCCTTGGAGAACATGAGATGTGGTTTTACACCACCTGACTGCAAAGGAAGGATTGGCCTGTTAGCTCTGCACGTGTCACTGGATTCTTTTCTCTAATAATTCTTTACCTGCAAACAGAAATTATTTGAATTGTTTCTGTTCTTTCACATTGAATAGCAGGTTCATGTAATAGAGGAATCCAATCCAACATATTGTGGAGCACAAAGTTTAATATATAGCACTGGGACCAGCCAATTATATTCTGCATATATACCGCATTCCCTATTTTTGGCTTGGGGAATAGGTAACCATGGTGACTGCAATAGCTACATTTCTACATGCAAAGATTACAGTGGAAATTCTGAGAATGCCAATGCTCACTGCTGCCCCTTCACATGGACATGTTGTTAGAGGCCACACGTATGCTATGGTACAGATGAAGATCTATAAATCCCTCTCACTTTAAACTACAACCATTCTGTCCTGCAGTATATGCCCTATATCCTAGTACCAGCATATCAATTCTATTGAAGCAAATAATCTGGGTCAAATTTAAATCCGAAGTAAAATATCCAAAAGCACATGAGTGACTAATGACCTAAGCCCATTATCTAATGTAATTTAGGCACTTTGAAGTCTAGATTTGAAGTATATCTGAAACTTTTGCCACAGAGCACAAAAAACATTGACCCAGTACAATTTGTCTGTAGCTGTGGTAGTTACTGGGTGCATTTACACATGCATTTTAATGCATATTAGTTTATTTTAATGCACATTAAAGTGTCACTAAAAAAGCATTATATTTAGTTAATGCATATACTGTGGTGTGGGGTCCCTAGGGATGGCTGTGATGAACCTAGGGTTCTGTGACTGCCTGCTCTTCCTTGCAGGCACCTTCTAATTTCACCTGCCACATCTTGTTGGTTGAAATAATAAGTTGGGGAGCTGCCTACAAGTTTGGGATCACAGTCTTGCTGAACCCCACTAAACCCTGCTGATCTTGGATCCCTTGCTGGGTCTCACTCAAAATTAGTGCCTCCCCAGACACCCTAAACTTAATGGGCTAGATGTGTGGCTCCAAAATCCCCCCTTTACTGCACCCCATGCCTCGCAGGTGGTATTTAAACCTTGTCCCTTGCTATGGATCCTCAATCTAGTTCGGCCTCCAGTCATCCCTAGGCCCCGGGTCCTTGCAGTTGTGCCCTCTGGAGTTGGGGTCTCTATACCCCCTGTAGTGGCATTCTCTGGTGCTGGGCTCTCCGCAGTCTTGCTTCTGCGCCTTTACCAGTGCAGGGGCTCTACATGTTAGTGTGCCCTGATAAGGCCTATTTCTCCCCAGTTAGCCTCGTCCTGGTCCACTAGTCCAAATAATAAAGTTAAAATGAGCCCCTGGACTACAGTATAGCCATAACAATAACAATGACACTGGAGGCCACACTCTCCCCCTTTAAGAAGGCAAGCTTCTCCCTGAGCAATGTGTGCCTCCTAGCCCCGGTGCTGTAGGAGCTCCTAGAGCCCAATCTTACCAGCAGCAGAACAGGCAAACTAGCATCTCCAAGCAACTTTTCTGTAAGAGCTTCTTCCCCCTAGCTGTAGCCAGAGAACTAACTCCTGCCAGCCCCAACTCAGGGGCTTATTTGTGCCCAGGGCCCTGTCTCCTTCCGGTCAGCTAACCTGGTGCAGGTGCTAGCTGCTGCCAAGGCAACCTGCAGCTGTGGAGCTTTGCCTACTCTCAGGGCTCTCTAGCAAGGCTGCCTCTGCTTATAAGGCAGCAGGCACACATTAGTGCCCTGTGACAGCATATTAAAATAGCCTAATGCACATTAAGCATCACTTAAAAAGCATGCTCTTTAGTTAATGAGCATTAAGACAGGCTAATGTGCATTTTCTTAGTACCTCAGGGTGCCTGTACATGAGTACAAAAGCTGCTCCAATGAACTGTAATTACAGCACATCAGAGCAGACTCAATTGAGTCTGCTGGAGCATAGTAATTACTGCGCTCCAGAAGTCTCCCATGTCTCATGTATCAACATCCCAGCACTTCAAAATGGTGGCAGGCGTTCTTGAACTAAAGCTCATTCAACGAGCTTTAATTAAAGCACCCCACCTCCATTTTGAGCACAGGGATGCTGATAAACAAGACGCTGAGGTGCTTTAATTGCAGTGGCTTTTGGAACCGCTTTAATTAAAGCCCCTGAGCAGGTGTGAAAGTGTCCTCACAATGGAAGTGCTATATTTAATGTGAGTTAACTAAAGCACATTTATATATGTGTGGACACGCCCATGCTTATGCTCCAAATCCTTTTAAAATCTAACAAAATTGAAATCCTGTCCCAACGCTGCAATATGAGTTAGTAGGACTAACTCCTGTCACTAGTTCATTCTTACTGATTTCTGGGATCTTCAAGTATTCTGCACAGGACACCTGAAATCTCTTGTGTGCTTCCATTAATATAATCAATTAGCTGGTAAGTCACAGCTACCCTTTGGGCTGGGAAAACTTCTAATTATTTCACAAGAGTGCAATTCACATCTTTGAAGAAGGCCAATGCAAGGCCTAACCAGCATTTGTCAGTAGCATAATTGGAGGTGGGGGAAGAGGGCAGTAGCCTTGATCATCACCTCTGGCGGGAAAGGGAGAGCTACTGCCACAGCTGGTTGTGCCACTACTGCTGTCAGCACAGCTGCTGCCAATGCTCTGTGTCCTGACACTGCCTAGGGCATAGAGCTGCCCTGTTATACCTTTGAGTCCTACTTGTGCCTTTGAGTCCTACTAAATCCTAAATCAAATAGTACTGAGGTGCCAGGTGTACTTGGCACTAGATGAGCTTTGCACTATAGATAAAGCCCAGTCTCTTAATCTTATGCCAAAGATGGATGTTCCCTGCTCACTGAAGACTAGAATCTGGCCCTAATACAAATGGTGCATCATTTTCCCGTACTTACCATTCCTATGGTAATTGTGGCTTTGCCCACATCAAATCTTGTTTACGCAAGGTTGTGCAGGAAGTGGATGTGCATTCATTTCCTGAACCTTGTTGGATTGGGCATTCAAAAATGTGGCCCATAACATTATAATAATCAGGCCACCTTTTGTACATCTGTTAGATTAAATGAAAAAATCCTGATCTTTTTTTATGCTGTTCCTTGTTAATTCAAGGTACCATAAATGGCCCTGTTTCCTACAGTAAGTGCAGAGTTGCTAATTTACAAGATGTCTCGGCCGGCCGACCGGTCAGAGCCAACCGAGGGGAACGGTGTTTAATTAAGTGGACATCAGGGGGGCTGGCAGATGGAGAGGTGAAACAACGTATTGGTTTTAAAATAGATTTTACTTACACCACTGGTGGCCGTGACGCAGGCTGTATGGTCACTTGCGTAGTTACAGTTTGGGTTACTGCATCGAGTGTACAGACAAAAGCACGCAGGGAAAGGGTATGTCGGGAGGTCGCTGACGGGGAGCCGTTGGTGGGTGATCAGTCTGTCAAAGGCACCCTGCCACGTGCTCAGAGCTCTTCGTAGTGTGCTCAGGGCTCTGTAAGGTCTTTCCTGCAACGTGGTCAGAGTTCGCTCTGCTCCAACATGGGCGGAAACTGCGCAGACTTTTATACCTTTAGAGTAGCCAATGAAAATTTGCCAAGTAGGAATAATTAATTAGGCGGAACATACCAAATTTAGAACAATGCCAATCATACAGAGGGGCGGCCTCAATGCCAATCATACGGAGCGGTGGTCTATTGTGTCAGGGACACTCACTTGTTTTGGGTTGTGACATGCCCCCCTGGCCATGACACAATAGACAAAATTTAGGTAAGAGCAACTTTCATCTATAAACTCATTGCGTCGTTACAAGGTTGAGGTAGTAAATGGATGTATACAAATTACGGATTCTTTCCTTTTACACATTATAAAACACAACAATATGCAACAATGATTACTACGACTAATAAGAAACACAAAGCAATTAAAGTAAATTAGATTAAATTAGATGAGATATTTTAGGCTAGAATTTAATGCCCCCCATGAAGAGGTTCTCACGATTGTCTCGAGACTTGTGCAAACTTAATTGTAACACTGATTTGTTATGCCATCATTACTAATTTGTCTTTCACGCTTTTCTTCTTTTATTTAAAGTTCCCCTCTTTTCCTTCTACTGTCACCTCTCTTCTTTTCCTCTTTCTGTAGTGTACAGGTCCCTATAGGACCTCATCACTTCTTTTGTGTCTTTACTACTTACCCCCTTCCATCATTATTTTCCTCATCTCTTTCTTCACATTCTGAACTCTCTTTACTAAACACACACTCTATTCCTCTTGTCTTTATCTACAGTGTTGATGCTAGGAACAGTTATTGTCTCTCGTCTTAAACTAGTATTTACACTAAAGGGGTAGACTAAGGGTATGTACATGGGATTATTAACAGAAAGGTAGAATTACAAGCACACAGTAAGGCTATCTGTTGATGAGCCATCAGTCACAGTCCTGGCTCCGAATGACAGGAGATTCAGGTCTGAGCCGAAAGTCCTGAAGTCAGCTCCGTTCGCCGAGGAACCCATTGATAGCAGCAAGAACATAGTGACGACTCTGCTCACGATGTAAGTGAGCGCTCATTGCCATGTTGACTCGAATGTGCTGTGGTCCAGCACTCAGGGTCCTCACAATTGGGCAGTCACGAATTGTCACTCCATCACCGTCGAGCCCGCAAAAGAATGAACAAACAAACAAACAAACAAACAAGCAAGGTGCCATTGGCCTTCGTCTCCTAGAAGGCACAATTGTCGCTTGGTTAGTCTGGAACACTGTAAGAGGAACCCGAACATGACTCTCTTTTTTGGCGTTCGCTGAGGCAATGGTTGCGACTCCCGTGGGACGTCAGACTCACAGGACTTCGGTCTCCGGGCTCTAACAGGGTACGCTGAGGATTGATGTTCTATGTCACTGGAAACCCTTGTGGACAATTCTATAATGGCCTGCAGACGTGGAAGGTGACTCAAGAGATTTCCTGCCTGCTGTCCAGCCATTGAATTGAGGAGGAGTTTAAGCGTTGTGGCATAGTCTCCTCCGTGGACTTCCACACAGTCTTCTATACTGTCCAAGGTTGCAGGGACAGTTCCAGGGTTCCACAAGTGACGATGAGGCCACTCTCCTCTATACTGAGCTCGCCTTAGACCCAATTGGTGTAGACTGGGGTTCCAGGAAGCATATGACATTCCTATTATGGCCAGCAGGAGTTGTTCTGCACTGGCCTTTTTTGGATGGCCTTCATACCAGGCGTGAAATTTGTGGGTCACTTGTCTGACGACAAGTGCTGAGAGCGGGATGGGCCAGCGAGTATTACTTGCTACCACGTCCAGGTCGGTGACGTGTCCTCCGCTCCACGAGGCTCACGAGGCTTGACGAGTTAGATAATTTGCCTCTTCGATGTCTAACAAGTCTGACCTGAACTCCACTACCAGGCATCCCAGCCACATGGCTAATGATTCCTCAGGTCTTATTTTTCATTCTTTATACAACTTTTGCATTTCTGTTCTTGTGCGGATGTGGCATGTCATGATGGTATGGGTTGCATCCTGCATATCAGTGGCCTGCCTAACCATTATTATCGGGTGGACTGCGATTAGGAGGGGGTTAACTGCATAAGGCGGGAACCTCCCTCCCTCGTTGAGGGGTGGCTCTACTGTTGACGCCATGCCAGGGGGCGGAGCTTCTTTTGGCACCACTTTTGGGGGCGAGGCCGATGACCACGTGACCGCGTCTTCTTCCCCAAGGCTTTCCGAGTGCTCTCCCTTCTCCCCAGCACCATCTTGGAATGGCAGCGGCTTGGGGTTCTCGGTCAGTCCGAGGCTTTCTTCTACCGCTGCTTCTTTAGCTACCTGGGCGGCTGTGAGCAGCTGAACCTCTAGGTTTGCATTTTCCCGCAACAGAGTTGTAACCGTGAGGAACATTACATTCGACATTTTTCCTTTATCCCACTTTGGGCCCGTCCACAGCGCTGCAATGCAGCCCTCCAACTTTAATTTCTCCTGGAGCTCCGAGAGGAGCTCGTGGCCCCTCGATCCAGGTGCCAGAGTCAGGGGATTGAACCGATTGGCCGGTATTGGCTCTCTGCCCTCCTGCACACATCTTATACAGCAGGCGCACTCTTGAGCGAGGGTTGGTTATGCTGCACCTGCCGGCTTAATTTTAACAAAGGCACTGTGTCTACTTCATCCCAGGGTCTGAATAGAACCTGATTGTTGCTCATTAAGCACCCAAACGCCCCAGTGTGGAGGTGGACTTCCCACTCTCTTGAAGCTTTTTCTTCCCTTCTCAATGAAAGGAAACCGCTGATAAGCTTCTTTCCCAGGTTGCCTGCCCAATGGTATGCAACGTGGGCCCACAATTCATCAGAATCAACAACTTTAGAACAATGCCAATCATACGGAGGGGTGGTCTATTGTGTCAGGGACACTCACTTGATTTGGGTTGTGACACAGGACAGTAAATAAAACTGTTCCATGAGCTCATTATGCTGGCACTTGTCCCAGATAAATCAAATTGTGTGGGTCAGTTTAACAGACTTTATGATATGAATGCTCCACTGGCTCAATATTTCCAGGACCATTATGAGGTTGGAAATCAACTGATGGGGAAGTCTCTTTTTTCTGCAGCTGTGGCTTATGCACCTTTGGGAAATGTAAAGAATATTTAGCATTCAGCTAGCTGCCTTGAAAATCAAATTGAAACACTATCATTTCTTCCCTTAGTGCAATTATAAATCTCTCTCATTTTAGTGAGCACTGTCAGGAAAAGAGAAAGAATGTGATTAAAGCAAAGCCATGCAAACAGCATTTTTTCCTGAATAATATTTATAAAACATTTTTATATGCCTAAAAAGGACAGGCCTATAGCCCTTATCTGTTTTTATGAAAAGAAAGATAAGAACATGATTAGTTTTTATGAAACAAATAATGACAAAGTCTGGCAATGATTTCATTATATAACTATTTTGCAAGGCTTTTTATGCCTACAAAAACAATCACTCCAAACTAAACCTGCCTGTGTTAACTCTCAACCAAGGAACAAGATTTTAAAAAAATGACTGTTACATTGTGAGGGCCAAATTAGAATTAAATTTACGGATTTTTCTTCTTTTGCTTAACTCCTCATTTTGAAGCTGACTGTACATATAGCTTCAAATAGCACCTCTCATTTGGAAACTATTTTAAAACACCTAGAACCCAGTATTGTTTGAGACCAGGTACTGAATTAGGCAGCCTATTGGAAAGGCAGTTTCTTTGTTCTAGTTTGGTATAACAAGGGCTGTGCTTAAAGTAACAGCATTTCACAAATGCTGAAAAATAATGAACAACCTGATTTGGTTGCACATAAATACAACAACTCAGTTGCCACTGATACTGGAAATTATTTCTCAAAAGACATTTGAGCCATTCTTTATAAAAAAAAAAATCTGTTAAAACTGCTTATCGGTGTATGTAGTGTCTGTCCCAGAACCCTTCCTGATTTAAGTTAAATCAGACTCCCCCAGCATCCTGGTATGCTCTCTGGCCTTGGCAGTGTTCTTTGCTCCACAGCAGGGCTGGCTCCTCCTCTCTGCTCCCTGGCTGCAGCTCTGGCAGAGGCTTGCAGGCACAGCAGTATCTGCCTGGCTTTCTCCTGCTCTCTGCCTCCTTTCATCACTCCCTGGTAAGCAGAGATCCCCCATCCCCTCTGCCTTACATAGACACCTCAGCATTAGCTATCAGACCACATGCTGGCTACTAGGGCTGTGCAAAACTTCGGGTAATGATTCAATTCGGAGGAGATTTGGCCTGATTCGGTGGCAGAATCTCTGACTCTGAATAGAATCGGGAGACCAATAAAAAAGTCCAAATTGATTCGAAGCTCTCTGAATTGATTTGAAAAAGATTCGGAAAGCTTTGGAAATCGAGGCAGTCCCCACTTGCTGCCACAGGGAGCTGGACCTGGACTTTGTGCCAATAAGTAGGGGGAAGGAGGGCTAGAGGAAAGGGGAGGAGACCATGGGGGGACCCCCATGAGGCATGATCCCCTGCCTGCTCCCCCATACTCCCTGAGTGCCACCTGACCCTGGCCCACTGTTCCAGCCCTGTCAATGGCTGCCATACCTGGCCCCAATGTCCTTGCTCTTTAAAAAAATATTTTTAAAGCCCTGCACTCACTGGCTGCTACCAGGTGAGGGGGGTGATCCCCACTGCCCCCTACATCCTGTGTTGCATGGGGGGGATGCTGCCACAAGACCCCATCCACTCTCTGAGCCCTATCAATGGTTTCCACACCTGGTCCCAGTTCCTGGTTCTTTAAAAAAAAAAAAAAAGCCCCACTTCACTGTTTGCTGCAGCAGCCATGAGGGCTTCTGGCAAGCAGTGTGGGGCAGTGCGGGGGCAGCAGGGATTGCCCCTCTGCACAGGATCTGTTGAATGCAGGGCTTTTTTTTCTTCTTTAAGGATCAGGGGCTTTGTGGCTGGGAGAGCAGGAGTGATAGGGGTTTGTGGCAGATCCCCTACACACTGGGTGTAGCAGTGGGGTACAGTGGAGCTCTCCCCCTTACATGGAAGCAGCTGGTGAATATAGGACTTTTTTTTTTTTTAAAAGAGCCGGGATCCTGGGGCCAGGCAGGGCAGCCATTGACAGGGCTGGGAGAGCAGGCGGGAGATGAGGTCTGTTTGATTTGGAGATTCAGCAGCGGCCAAACCTCTTAATCAGATTTGGCTGAATTGATTTGGGACAGTGATTTGAATCACCAAATCGAATCACTGTCCCTTGAATTGGCTGAATCTGAAGTGAATACTAGTTGCTTTGCACAGCTATGGTTCATGCTGTGGCAGACAGCAGCGTCAATTCAGTGCTTTTTAGAGCTAATCAACAGCTCAGCTGATAACGTCCCTCCATTCCTTCTTTAGAAAGAGTTTGAACTAATGAGAGAGGCTGTTTGTTTTCTGATGGGGTGAAAAATGCTGATAACAGAGCTGATAAATGCTCTGTTATCAAGAGGTGGGGAACCCCTCCCTACTCCTACCTGGACCTGGTCACGCCTCTATCCCCCAGCTCAACCCTGTAGATGGGAAGGAAGTGCTGCTCTAGCACTTTCCAGCTTCTAGCCTGAGCCACTGCAGGCATGTGTCTGCATTTCTGGGATGTCTTTGCAGTTACATTGCAATTCAGCCTAGCTGGGTTAGATTAAACTGCAAAGATGGAATCAATTCAGGCTCAGGCTTTTTGAATGTCTGTCCCTAGCCCAGCTGATTCATTAAGAACAAGACTGAAGTTATTTCTAAGAAGTGCAGCAGTAGCTATTTTCAAGAAAATAAATTATTTCTCTTCACATTGCCTGACTTTACACACTCATAGAAGAAGAAAAAGATATGGTTAAAGAAAGATTTGATCAGCCTTTAAAGTAATGAAGTTAATTTATTTCCACTAAGCAAGCATAGCTGGTTAATGAAAAAGAAATTTAAAAGCCTTTTGATGACCCAAAGGAAGGAAGATGTAGAGGCTGTAGAGGATGCTGGATTTTGAGCATCCTATTCATTTTTTCTGAATTACTTAATCTTTAAATCAGACTGCATCTTTCCTTTGAGCTTCTTATTTTCTTTCCCTTTCTGTGGAAAGACAGTGACTCCTGCCCTTGAAAGGTAGTGACTTGTCCCTTTTCATTGATTAAACCAGTTTTTTTATATAGTTCTATGTGAGATTTCATAGATTTTATAGACATTAGGGGCTGGAAGGGACTTTGTGAGATCAAGTCCAGCCCCACTGCCATAGGCTGGAAGCCGGATCCCAGCAAGATAAACATCCAGACACCTTTTGAATGAGTCTGGAGTAGGTGCTTGCACCACCTCTCGGGGGGGTCTGCTCCAGACCCTGGGCACACAGACTATAAAGAAGTTTTTTCTTATATCCAGTCTAAGTCAGCCTTCCAAGAGTTCGTGGCTGTTAGACCTTGTTATCCCTTGGGGAGTGCTGAGCCCCAAGAGGATTAAGGAGCTAGAGCTTCGGAGTCAAACCTTGTCTGGTGGGTTTAGACTGGTAGGCCTAGCTAGAGGAAGGCGGGGAACAAGGCCCATGGTGGCTGAAAACCCCAAAATAGAATTACAATAGGTAGACTCCTGCTTGTAAGAACATCTAAATAATATTTACATTGTTGCGGCACACCTCACTGCACCACTCCTTGTATATAGGAACTGCTGTGGGAAAGCCCCAGCAGTCGGGTAGTGAGCACAGCTGAGGGTTGCTGAGGCAACTAATGAGGGTCAGCTGACCCTAAGGGGCAGGGCTTGGCCCTTATAAAGCCTAGAGCTGAGGGTAGGCTGGCAGTTTCCTGCCAGCAGCCAGAGGGGCAGGAGCTCTGAGAGTCAGCAATGTGAGTGCAGCTCACAAGAGCTCCAGACACTGGAGCAATGATGCTCAGTTGTAGCCAGGAGGCTTATGTTGTTATGGCCAGGTGCCTTGTGTTTAAGTTATAGCCAGAGGCTTGCATTTGAGTTGTGTTGCGGTATTACACCGGTGGTTTGGGTGAGGCTATAAGGGGAAGGAGGAGGCCTCATAGGGGCCCACAGGGTGTGCGGCCCTAGCGCCAGGGAGGCGCAGTCAAGCACCAGGGAGGCCCAACTGAGTGCCAGTGAGGGTGCAGCAGCACGGGGGTGCATAGGCCCCAGCCCCAGAGAGGGGGCATTTACTGGAGAGCCCAAGTTGGGCACAGTAAGCCCCAGGAAGGAGACAGCATTGAGTGGCCCAAGTTCGGGCACGGGGAGTCCCTGAAAGGGGACCACATTTATTAAGGAGCCCAAGTTGGGCACAGTCAGCCCCAGGCGGGGGGCAGTTTTTTAAGGAGCCCAGACGAGGGGCAATGCTGAGAAGCCCAGTTGTAGGCTAAGTGCGGTGGTAGACCTCAGCCAGAGGCAGGGTGCTGCAGTGGGCCCAAAGAAAGGGTTAGCAGCACAGTGCCTCCAGCGAAGGGCAAGAGGTTGCGATGGTCTCCGAGAGAAAGAGGAGATAGCAGCACAGAACGCCTGGCTAAGAGAGAGGATAGCCGTGCAAAAGGCCTAGAAGACTGGGGCTTGACAGAAGGTCCCAGAGCGGACCAGGATCCCAGGAAGGGACGATATTTTAGAAAAGGCCCAGAAGGGGCACTGGCATTATTAGGAAGCCCAGAGAGGGCATCAAGACCCCCAAGGGAGGGGCAGTTTCATTGAGAGTCCCAGGAAGGGACAGCAGCACTAGGAAGGTCTGGGAGAGCGGGCGAGATTATAGGGAAGGCCCGGGAGAGCAGGCAGGCATTGTATGTGGACAGGACAATGTGTTTCGCACATAGCCCTAAGGCTAGGGTGCCTAGGGAGTGCCCATCAGACAGCCTGGGAGATCACGGGGACAGAGGTCCCAATATGCCGTGCCCAGGGAGGTAGAAGGCAGCCTCCCTACATATATTAATCATCAAAGTCATGGCGGGCAAGAATTAGAGGGTGTCCTTGAGCCGGCTTGGACACAGTGCAAGGGACCTCAGGGAGATCATGGCCCTCCCTGCAGGCGCTGCCGTGACATACATCAAGACATGGCAGGACAGTAAAGGCAGGATACGAGATGAACAAGAGAAATTAAATGTTAAAGGACTTCAGGGGTGCCCCTCATAGGCAAAAAAATTTTAAAAAAATGCCACTGGAGAAGGCAACCTGTTGCAGATGTCTAAGAAAAGTTCAACCTCCTAAACGATTACTTTGCATCAAGAATTGCATTCTTAAGGAATAACCATTCCTTGCGGACTCCACTTTCTAACGAGCAATGGCCTCTTAGTGCCTGACTAACCAATCCCCTGAGTTTGTGAAAGCCAGCCTTTCCAAAGCTGAGGATTTCTGTTATACTGAGGGATTTGCCCACCCTGCATTGGACAGAGAAAGAGAAAGTGATCAGTTCATAGTTGCTGTCACCAAGTTTCCCCTTTATCCTCTGATCACTCACCAGATCATCCCCTTTGGCTAGAACCAGATCCAGCTGTGCCTTTCCCTAGTTGGCCCGTAGATTTCTTGTATTAGGTAAAGGTCATCAGTGCAAGCAAGAAAGCTATGTGACTGGTCAGATTTGGCTGTGCACTCTTCCCACAAGATATCGGGGAGGTTGAAGTCCCCTATGATGGTGCATCGGAAGTGTGCGGCTTCAGCCAGTTCCCTATTGAATTTGTGGTCCAGCTCTTCTTCTTGGTGGGGAGGTCTATAATAGAATCCTACAAGTATATCTCCTTCCCTATGTTCTCCCTGTACTTTAACCCAGAAGGTCTCAAGATGCCTTTCAGGATTAGTGAACTGAGTTTGAAGGGAAGAGTATTGCTGCTTGACGTAGAGAGCTACACCCCCACCCCTCTCTCCAACACGGTCCCTCCTATACAAAGTATAACCTTCCATACCAACAGACCAGTCAGAGGTGGAGTCCCACCAGGTCTCTGTTATCCCTACAAGATTGTAACATCAGACAAGAGAAGGGCCAGGTTCTCTTGCTTGCTTCTCAAGCTTCTGGCTTTTGTGTATAGGCTTGCCATGGGAAGCCCTAGGCTTCTGTATGTGATGGGACATGACCTTTCCTTGGGCTGTGATAGAAGGGGGTTCCCTTGGGCTACCTAAATTATTTCTACTGTGGTTGACATGACCTAGGTCAGAACTGTTAATTGACCACCCGTCCTCCAGTGCTCTTAGTTTAAAGCCCTGTTGAGTAGGTCAGCCATTCCGGCTGAGAAGAGCTTCTTCCCTTTCCAGGTGTGATGGTGGCCATCCCTTCCCAGCAATCTGCTACCTTTCTCCCTGAAGTGTGGACCATAGTCAAAGAAGCTAAACCCCTTGTGATGGCACTATCACCAGAGTCTTTTGTTCACCTCATTGATGCACCTTTTCCTTCGGGGCCCATGAGATTGTATATTGTGTGTCAGATTAGCAGGGTGGTCAATTATTCTTTAGGATAGGATTTTCAAAGCTTCTCAGTCTTGTCCTACAAAAATCAATAATACAATTGCCATTAACTTCAGTGGGAATGTGTTTCATTTTTCTTAAGGTATCCAGCATCTGTTAGATTGAGAACATAATTTTTTTCTCAAATTAATTCCTGCACTGGTTCTATTATGCAGTAGCTTTAGCGAGGGAACTGCTGTTACATTAAGGAATATACGACTACACCAAAATCCAAGCTTTTACATCATTCTGACAATTTCCCAGCTGTAATTCCTGAAAGGCTACAGTCCTGAGTTTTGAGGGCATTAGACTACAGTGGGTGCATTTAAACATGCAAAAGATCTGGGAGCAGTTTACTCTGAGGCCCTGGGTGAGCTGCACAGCTGCCAGCAAGGGCCAGGGCATTGGGAGAAAGAGGTTCTGGATGACCACCACCTCCTGCATAGCTGCTGTAGCTCACCTGGACAGCTGCCCACAGACCCCTGCCCCACCTCCCACCCTCAGCGCCACAGTCACTACAGGCAGTACTTTAAAAAGCAGTTTATTCCTATCATAGAAAGACCATAGTGGAGTCCTGGGAAGGCCACCCATACTTGAGTACATGGCATGGCTGTTGCCAGGGTCCCAGGGCATGAGAATGTCATCCAGTTGCTGCATAAAGGGCATGGATTTGTGGGCAGTCCTCAACTGACAATTCTGGACTGTGATGGTGATCCACTGTGCCCGCAAGTCCTTGACCTTTTAGCAGCGCTGGCATGCTGACCGGTCTTGCCTGCATGCCTGCAAATGGCCTGACAGCCACTTGTAAATGTGTGGGTTGGAGCTTCCACCCTGTGTAAACTGGCTGAGCATCTCAGCCTCACCTCACAGTGTGATCAGGTCCACAGCCTTCTCCTAGGACCAGCTGGGGCCCCAGGAGGTGGTACCTGGAATCAGACAGAATGCCAGCATGGCTCCTGTGACAGCTCACTGGGCCTCCACTGTGGCTGTTCCGGTGCTACTAGGCCTGGGCAGCTGTTTGCAGTGCCCAGGGCAGGGGCATGGTGGAGGAATAGCAGCCATGTGCTGAGGCAATGCCTGGCAGCAGCTGCAGGGTCTGTGCAAGCTGCTGCAGGTCACCTGCAGCCAGCTGGAGCTGGGCCTGGTGGCCACAAGCCAGCTGCAGCTCATTTTGGTTGCTGCCAGGCCTGGCAGGTGCCTACAGTACCCTGTCAGGCTGGAGAGTGCTGCCCTGGTAGCCGCATGGCACTGTAGTGGCCAGCTGTGGGCACAGGCTGCCTGCATGTGCCCTAGGGCCCTAGCATCCCCTCAGGCTTTTAAGGGCCTAGACCTGGGTTTGGCATAGAGTCAGCCCAGCCCCGGGACAGGAAAGGCTCGCAGCTCTGGGGCCCTGAGGCAGAGCTGAGACTGACCCCATGGTGGGAACAAATTTACCCCTGGTCAGCATCTACACATGCATTACTGCACAGTTATTACTCATGAGTAAATTTGCTACTTGCATTTGCAGTTTAGCAGTTTACTGCACATTAAGTATCTGAATGTGTAGACATGCACTTTTATTAAACAGTAAACTGCTCTATTGCACGGTAACGTGACTTGTGTAGGTGTGCCCACTATATAAGAGAGAACTTTGATATGAATTACTACTGTGCTTCTGCCTTATGTCCCTCTCTGGCAGATGAGGTTGGCTTAGGAAAGTCTACTTTCAATGCTCAGGTCCAAGAAAACAGCAGATTCTATGGCTAAGGGCCAATAAGTATGAAAGTCCATGCTGAAGGAGGGCCTCTTTAGTCCCTCATGTGGCTGCATTTAGAGCACATGGCAAAGTCCATTTTGTTTGGCTGGGTTGGCTCTAGAAATTGTTCCAATTAGTACTAATAATTTGAGGATTGAGCCCTATCTGTGAGGTTGGCTATTAACTTTTGGTTTTCATTTGGTGCCAAATTCCTCTTTCTTAACACACTGTGGAAATGGGCTGGTTAGCTTTTGGATGAACTGCTGATAATTTGTGCTACAATTTTTTTGTACTGCTCCTGAGGCCTTGTTTTGCAGCTGTGGCCTCAGGCCTGCAAGAATCCCAAAGTAGTCACTAGGGTTAAAGTCTTAAAGCACTTCCCAAAATGGGAGCTTGCTCTCAGCTACTGTTTTGACCTGTATCTATAATTATTTTGACAGATGCATCCTAAGATCTTATTAGCCTTTTCCAGTGGTACATCACATTTATAACTCATAGATGTCCTGTAATTAAATAATACACTGACTTTTCTTTCCTTTCGAATTTCCAATTGATAAGGTCCCAGTTTACAGCAGAAATTCTTACTAATCCCTACATGCATGATGTTGTATATTAAGCTCCATCCATCCTATTTCTATTACTTTATTCCTCTGATTAACCCACTTCTTTCTTTTATGATATCTTATTCTCCTTGTCATTGATAACGTCTCCCAAATCTGTGTCATCAGCAAATTTTATCAGTGCACTCATCTTTTTGACCTGAGGTCTTTATTGAAAATATTAAATAAGGCCATGCCTCAGACTCATCCTTGAAGATCTCCCCTAGTAACTTCCCTCCAGATCCCCTTTTAACACAGTCCATTATTTTCTATCCCTTAACTTATTCCTTACCTATCTTGTAATTCTTATACCTCAATTTAAAATTCTTGTTCACCATCTTCTTTAGTTAAATTAATGATTTCTCATGAGACATGTATGAAATCCTCCAAGCATCAGGACCAGAAAACACTTCCCTTATTTTTGTTGCATTTGCCTTCTAAAACTCTGAGGGTAGGCACTCGTCAGCTGAACTATTGTGAAATCCAGTCCTGTTGGTACAAGGCACTTTTACAAGTCTCGCTAAGTAGCCAGCACTGAAAGAGTAATCTCACTCCAAGAGCTATAAAAAGGGAAGTGGACAAGGTGTTTGCTCTCTGATGTACACTCAGATGATTTGGGGTAAGTGGCTCTAGACATGATCAGACACTGACAGGCTATCCTGCCTGACAAACTATCCTGCCTGATAAAAATTTACAACTAGGTCACACACTGCCTGGATGCAGGAGCCAAGGCAAATGTCATCTACCTGGACTTTAAGAAGGCCTTAGACACAGTTTTGCATCCTATTCTCATAGGGAAGCTAGCAAGTTGTGGAGTGGATGCTTATGCAATCAGATCGGTGGGCAACCGCCTTAGGGACTGCACCTAGAGAATGGTGGTGGACGGGTCATTTTCAGCCTGGAAGGAGGTGGGCAGTGATGTCCTGCAGGCTTCGGTCGTTGGACCAGCGCTATTTAATATCTTCATTGGCAATTTAGATGAGGGTGTGGAGAGCACTCTGAGTTCACAGATGGATACCAAGTTATGGGGCATAGTTAACACACCAGAGGGCAGGGAGCAGTTACAGGTTGGACCTGGACAGGTTGGATCAATGAGCAGAATGCAACAGGATGCAATTTAACAAAGACAAATGCAAGGTACTCTCCCTAGGGAGGAGGAATCCCCAGCACACCTATTGGTTGGGGGATGACCTCCTCAGCAGCACAGTGGCTGAAAGGGATCTTGGAGCCATAGTTGATTCCAAGATGAACATGAGCCAACAGTGTAACAAAGCCATCAACAAAGCCAATTGACCCTTGTGCATTAGCAGATACATGACTAACAGATCAAGGGCAGTGATGCTCCCCCTCTATGCAGCATTGGTCAGGCTGCAGTTGGAGTATTGTGTCCAGGTTTGGGCACTGCACTTCAAGAGGGATGTGGAGAATCTGGAGAGGGTTCAGAGGAGGACACTCGTATGATTAGTGGCCTCCATGCAAGAGTCTACGGGGGGAGGCTGAGGGATCTGGATCTCTTCAGCCTTCACAAGAGATGGCTGAGGGGTGACCTTATAGCCCCCTATAAGTTTATCAAGTGAGGACAACAGAGAATTGGAGATGTGCTATTTACCAGGGCACCCCTAGGAGTAACTAGGAATAATGGGTACAAACTAGTGGACAGTAGATTCAGGTTAGACATTAGGAAGAAATTTTTCACAGTAAGGGTGGCCAGAATCTGGAACGGGCTGCCAGGGGAGGTGGTAGGCTCACCTAACTTGGAGGTCTCCAAGAGGCACCTGGCTAGAGTGAATTTAAATGCTGTTTCTGACATGATGTTATTCCTGCCTCTCATTGGTATCAAATGTGTGCTTCTTACACATCCCAATTGAAATGTCATTCAGAAGTAGGGCTACAGCCAGTGCTTCTCTTGCCAATCCTCCTTCCAACAGCTGATTGCTGAGCAGGCGGTGAAACCTAGCTCTCTTCCCCTGATTTCTCTCACTCTTACCTGCCTGCTCTTCTTGCCATCTCCTTCATTTGTTCCCATTTTTTCACTCATTGCAGAACAGCAGAGCAGGTAGTGCAGGTTAGGGGAGATATCAAAGACATAACAACCTGATTCTGTACCCTGGGCAGCAACAGTAGCCTAGGTCATCCATGGCTGTTGAGCTGGCTGCGTTAGTGGCTGCTGTTCTTGTACTTTCTCTAACTGGAAGCCTGTGGCTGGTGCCTTACTTGCCAATCCCTAGTTCTGCTACTGGGGAGATAGATGACTAAGAAAAGGGTGGGGAGGAAGCAGCTAACAGTGGTTAGACAAATTGGGAAGGGAGAGGGAGGAAGACAAAACAAATTCTGCTATTTCATACCTTATTAAATGCTAAGGACTTTCCCTAAAAGAGTGGCCCTTGCTATTTCTGAGCCAAAGGAGAAGAAGATGAAGAAATATAGGCAGAAGGAAATTGCAGAGGAGAAGATGACAGATGGAGGAAAGAGGACAGGAGAAAAGATTGCTTGAAGACAAAGCTAAGGACACCAGCGGAGATAAAAATTATTGGGTGAAATCGAATTGCCTGTGCCGGGCACTAGCTGAGACTAGTGGCAGCAATTAACAGATATTGAATTTCTTGTGGGACCTATTCTGCCATCATTTGTCCTGGAATTGGGAAGCTGTGGGATTGACGTGCCCGCACACCGCCTTCCCGCTGGGGTGAAAGATTGGCTAAATGCACCACCACTCTTCTTCCAGCAGATGGCCAGAAAGAGCACATACCTGCATGTGTCTTGCATTGGCCAAGTGTCCTTAGGCAACTCTTGACTCTGGCAATGCTGAGCAAAGTGTCCGCTGGATGTTCAAATTATGGATGGTGACATTTTTGCAGGAGGGTTTTTAATGAAGTTCACTGTGCAACTCATGCCCCTGACAGCCTACCTGTTTTCTAAGGCATTTATGTCCCCACTACGAACCCTGACAGTGCTTTCACCACCATCAACTGCTATAGATCCCTATGTGTCTATTGCCTTGCAGACCTTGCTGGTCCAGCATCATGACCTTTTAAGAGAATTTGTGCCAAGAGCAAGAGAGCAGTACTCATGGGGGAGAAACTCATGTATATGTTTACTGCCAAGCAATGGGCAGCCTGTGGCTACATCCAGCTCTTAAATTCATGGAAGCAGCTGCTACCAGAAGATGTTTTGGTTGCAAGTCAGCACATTGTGGCTGGGCAGATGTGGGAATGGCTTCAAACTGTAGAGTGACATTTCTGGGTTAGAGATGAACAGCAACTGGTAGGAGCAGGTCATCATACCCATCTGGGATGCTGAGCAGTGGTACTGACAATTAGCTGATTCTAATTTTCTGGCTTGATCTTAAAATATATTAATCTGAAGTGGGAGAGGAGAGTAGATTAGAATTGAAAGAAGGGAAAGGAGACACAGAAAGACTTAAGATAAAAGTGTGTGAAGAACAGTCATGTGAGCAATGCACAATCTTAAATTACATCAGATGAAATGGACTGACTACATACTTCCTGTCTGGCCTTGGGCAAGTTACATGCTGCAGTAGCAGCATGTGAATAAATAGGATGTCGTTTGTAACCTCATTGTGAAGACGTTGGAGCGTTGCAAACAGCTGGTGAGTTTCATAATCCAAGTCATCCACAATTGTGGCTACCATAAAAATAATAGAGTCCTGTGATTCAGATCACAGGTTGGTTGCTGCAAGTTTAAGCAAACTTTGTTCTCATGTTCAACATTGCACAATAGAGTCATCATAACCGAGCTGAAAGGTAAATGTCATTTTTCTCTTGTTTTTTTTTAATAGAATTGAACAGAAACATATATCCCTGCTGCTATAGGAATCTATGAGGGGTTTAAAAATAAAATCTTAGAGCAAGGATATCACTTGGCTCTAAAACATTTTCAGTCAGTGGAATGCTAGAGCATCATAATGTTAGAAGAGTTTCACAGCAGTCACGGGTTAAGAGTTAATGCTGTCTCAGACCTGTACAATTGTGACTTGCCACTAGTGGGTTTGGAAAGCAGAGCCATAGACAGGATGTCCTGGGTTGGGAGGAGTGGGGGGAAAACTGGCATGTAGCTGGGAGTTGGAGAAACCACCATAGGCGTGTGGTTGGAGCTGCAGCGTGGGGCGGTATCTTACAGAAAACTGTTTGAAGTGAATAGGCAGGGAGAAAGTAAAGATAAAGGTGTGACAACACAAAAGAAGAAGAAAAAGAAATAAAGGACCAAAATCTGCATGTGCTTCACTGAACTGGGATTGGGAATGGGATTAAGAATGAGTCAGGGACATAGGTTCAGGGGCATCATGCTGGCTTCACTTCACCTCCCATCCCCAGCAGCCCCTGTACATTACCAGTGGGGGCCGGGGGGAGGAGGGAACTGATCCCTGACTGTGTCCCTCTACACAGGTTGAGTCTTCAGGTTTCCTGAGCCCCCCTAGCTGCCTGCAGCTGGGGGTGTCCTGCAAGCCAGCAAATGGGGTTACAGGTGGTTAAGTAACGAATGCATGCCTGCACGCCACTTAGGAGCTCCCTGGTATCCCCAAGCTGTCATGCTGACTTGGGAAGTACATGGCAGCTTCGCTTTCTGTCCCCCAGTCTTAGTGGCTGGCTGGACCCCTCAGGCCAGAGTGGGCAGCTGGGCAGGTACGCTCAGCTCTTCAGCCAGTGGCCGGATGTGAACTGTCAGCAGGGAAGGGAGGGATATGGTTGCTTCCTGCCCAAACCCCCTCGCCACCTCAGCTTCCCTCCCCTTGACTTGAGCCTGGCTAAGTCACTTGCCTTTGGCTTTTCTGAGTCAGGCTCCCTGACTGTGGGTTACCACTCACACAGGGGCAGAGCTGGCTGAGACCCAGTGAGCTTGCTGCATAAATGCTACACTGGGGTAGAACTGAGACCTAGGGGACTCACTGCATGTGTTGGGGAAGAGGATGCAGGTGATGCTGACAGAGCCAGTGAATTGATGAACCGTGGTACACTGGAAAGCAGCAATAGGGAGAAGTTGGAGGCAGGGGGGAATGAGATAGCTGCCCAGAGCTAAAGCCAATTGCCTGTGCTCATTGGTAATTAATTGACTTTTTAACACTTCCCCTTGAACCACAAGCCAGCTAGCTGAGCGCAGAGGGAATTACTTGGTCAGCTAGGCACAGCACAAGATCTTTCCTGTTGGCAGGGAAGGGAGGGAGGGAACTGGGTGGCTAGCTTAGCGAAGGGGGGGCTTTAGCTTGGCCAAACCCCTTACCTTTGGTTTCTCTATCTGAATAGGTGAGGCAGGGAAGGGGAGTATTATCATCCTCTGTTTTCTCCTGCCCCTTAGCAACTCACCCCCATCCTAGCAATCCTGGTTGCAAGTGGTCTTTTGAATTCCTCCCACATTGTCTCCCCACATTCTCCCTTATTCACACAGTTTGTGTGGAGGTTTTTTCTTTTTTTAATTTTATTTTATTTTTATTGCCAGGGCCAAATCAGTTCAGAATTAAGTTCCAAATTTCAAATGAGCAGAGCTCAATCGTTCAAGTCTGTGTGGTGCTACTGCTGGCAAGTATCCTCATCAGTCTGGTGCTTCAGCTACTCCTGAATCTATGGCAAGCATCCTACATGCATGCCCTAAGCCTGGAGGTCTTGGAGTTCAGATGCCCCCTGGTCTCACTTGCCCCTAGCCAAAAAGCCTAAGGAGCAAACTAATGGGGAAGCTGGAGAGCAATCCTCTATTGCCATAAATTGCGTAGCCAAGAGGAGGTACCACCATGATCACCCAGGGGAGATACCATCTTCTTGGCCTTGAATGGACTCACATATAGTTAGAGGGTAAAGGCCTGTCCCTTGCACTGCAGGCAAGGTGACCTCTGTGAGAGTACAGCTTGTGGGGAGGTGTGAACTGCTAGCAGGCATTGAGAAGTGTGGGGCATGTGTAGCCCCATCTGAACCTCACCTGAGTGAGAGCTATAAGCAGGAAAGGGCATGGGGTCAATGGCCTGTCAGGAACAGAGAAAATGAGGTGACAGGCAGGAAACACATACAAAGCCCATTTCAATGTCAACTTTATTTCTTTCATCCAATATAGCAAAGCAAGCTCCAAACGGGATACTGGCGCCAAACTAGGCGTGCAAGATCCAAACTCCTGTGGGTTCACATCTGTACCACTCAGACCCCTGGCTACCATTTGCATCTTGCAGTTTTCAGCTTGCAGTTTGCACATGGGTGGTAGAGCAAGTCAGAAGAGTGGCCACTGCATTCCTTAGCCAAAGGAGAAGTGTGGAGAGGTTGCTTTCCTCTGTAACTTCAGGTATTGGCCACTACTGGAGATAGGGTACACAGAATAATGAGCTGATAGCAGTTAGATTACGTCTGTTCCTCAGATTTCCCACCTGCAAAATGGGGATAACAATACATCCCACCCATCTGTCTAATATGTTAAAGCCTTTCCGGGTATGAAGCATTTGTTAATGTAACAAGAAAAACAGGTTCAGTCAGAAAAAAAAGTTTTCTTTACTTAACCACATTTGTGCTCAGGGAGCTGAAAGCCCTCAAGCATATTGTGTGGTATGAATCTAAGCCTGTTTGCTTGGCCACAGAGACTGTGAAGCCTTGGATAGGAGATGCTACTCCTTTAATTCAGTCAGTAGAGCCTTCTGCATTATGTTTCAGAAATGTAAGTTTCACTCTCCACTGCTGATGGCACAGGTTAACCCAGTAATGCCTCATACAGGAAACTGAGCTGGGTAACCTCTGCAGCTCAGGGCATACATCCCTAGTGAGCATGCACATGTGCGTGAGCCTATGCACTGTTCTGCTTGCATAATGGATAACAGGATGGTCTTTCAAGGTCAGGTCAATGGAGGTGGATGAATGAAGCCCCAGAAGTCTCAACTTCAAACTTCACACCCAGAAAACTACTTTGTATTCTTGACGCTTATGTATGAATGGCATCATAAGCAAAATTCTGTGTGACTAGTGATGGAGGCAAGTGCATGGTGAGAGGAAAAAGTGAGCCACAATGAGCAATCTGTAGTCTGAAGCTTGAAAAGAAAATTTAGCATTTATTCTGATGGGGGGGGGTGTGGGGAACAGACAATAGCACAACTAAGAGTTGGTGCCAAAATGGCCTTCCACCCCTGTACAGTCCATGCCCTGGCAGTAAAAGTAGCCCCATGGTGTTGCTTTTGAAGCACCAATTGGGGTCATTGACACAGCCAGGGTGGACAGACCCATAAAGGTGGCAGGAGCAGTAGCAGCAGTCATATATTATTTAAGCCCGTGGTGTAGATCAGACTTCTGCC
>JAGPOW010003395.1:10102296-10120213 GCA_030014935.1 Caiman crocodilus | reverse complement strand
TCTCTAGCAGAAGGTAAAATTAACTCCTTTGCAGCGTGTGAGCTTTTTACACTTTGCAGTGTGGTGTGCAATGAGATAACAGGCACACAATGCCTTGCTTATGGATAGTACTTACACATTCATGTCTTTTTTGTGATGTTTCCAAATCTTTGCATTTTTGTTTAGAAAAAATCCATTGGCTTGTCTTCATAGCTAGGCTTTGTCTCCAGCTGCCTCCATAACTTTCACAGTTTTATGCCTTCATTTGCCAACAGTTCACTGAAGATGACACTGCAGCCTGTGTTCACCATTCTGGTCCTCAATAAATGAAAATCCAAAACTTTAAGTAATCAGGGTCTTACCTACAACTGATTTTCTTCTCAAGCTGTGATGAATTGCTAGTATCACTGGTACTTGTAGTTGCAACAGGAAAGTTAAAAAATTGGTCCATTTTCATGGACTAAAAACTCACTTTCTGTGATTAAGGTGAACATTGTTTTCTCATAACTCTTAGTGCCTTTCTATTATTACTGTAATGTTGAATTTGATTGGCTAATTGGTGACACATGCATATTTAAATAGGGAAAAACTGTAAATTTTCTGATTAAAACCTCAAATCTGTGTTTTTCTGTGATTAACATGAAATGCCTATATATATATATATAGGTATCAATTTAATATAAAGTTGTATTGATATATTTACAATTTTAAAACAATTTGAAAGTCTATGAGTGCCTTGATCAGTATAATAAAATAAATACTAGATACCTATATATTTTGGCATTTGATTTTGGTTTGTTTTATCATGAAAAATCACAGGTCCCCCTGCCACCTTAGCTCACCAGGAGGAGATGAACCCCCCCTGCTGCCTTGTGGCACTAAGCAACTCTGATATTCCTGTGCCTGCCCCTGCCCATGCTGTTTCCCCTAACTCCCAAGCTACAGCCCCTGGCGGTGCCGGTGTCACTCACTCCCAAGCCACAGTGCCTGGCCTTGTTGGTGCTCCTAATTCCCAACCTGAAGACCCCTGTTCCCCCCAGCCCTGCTGGAGGGGGTCTGCAGCTGCTCCCATATCACTTGGACCAGAGCGTGGTGACTGTGGAGGCCCTGGCTCATATGGGTGGCAGCAAAGCAAATCCAACCGTGGCATAGGCTGGAGAGAGGAGGGGAGGCCTGTGGCACCTCTACTGCCCTGGCCTGGGGCTGCCACGCTATGTCAGGCAGCCTGGTCACGGCCCCTAAACCACGCACAAGCAGCATCTCCCAGCTCAGTGGTAATGCATAGGGGGTGCACATGCACCCCCTGATAGCACTGGTGCATGCTGTGACAGCCAGCGCTCCCTGCTTAGGTGACAAGCATGACTGAAGAGCTGGTGCTCCTCCCACGAGCACAGAAGTGCCAAGAAGTGGGGGTGCCAGAAGTAGTGCTGCTGGCACTTCCAGGAGCACTGCTGGCACTTCCTGGTGCCCAGCTCAGGTTTCCGGGTCGGTGTGATTGGCCATGGGGGATACTGCCCCACCCCCGGTTGGTGAGATCAGCCATGGGAGGATGCCCCCCAGTCACTGACTGGCTGCTAGGGAGGAGGGGCATGTGCACCCCCGACTCAGGAGGCACTAGTTGCCCATATCCCAGCTGCCCTGCCCCCATGATTACAGGTACCGGCCCCAGTGCCACTGACCTAGCCATGCAGCTCCCTGCCACCCTGGAAAGTTCCCCCTTACCCAACTGGAGGGGTAGGTGCCTTCCCCTTCATCCCGCTGCCTTTCCACAGCCTTGGCACCAGGCCACCTTCCCCCAGTGCTGGCAGGCACTCACCCCTGCCTCACACACCCATCCCCTCCACTCCTATCACACACCCCTACACAACCCCAACTGCCCATAAGCTTACCTGCATCCATGTGCTGGGGCTGCTGCCATGATCCTGCCTGGCTGCATGCCAGCCATGTGTGTGTGCATGCATAGACACGCATGTGCCCACTGCCTCCAATCACCCCAAGCAGAAATGCTGCCAGCCTGCAAGGGGAAACCTGTGCTTTCCTGCATTTTTTCTGGGACTTGCTCATGACCCTTTCAAATATTTTTGCAACCTACTTCTGGGCTTCTCAACCCATGGGTTGAGAAACTGGAGTGTTTCTCAACACCTCCCAGTGTCCCTTCCAACTCTAATTGTCTAATCATTAATATGAAAACTTGTTCTATTTTATTTCCCAGTTTGAGAATAGAACTGATAGATAATAAGTGACTGATAGATGATAACTTCTATTGGTGGAAGAATAATATGGCCAAACATTAAATATTGAGCAAGTTACTAACTTGTGCAGAGGACAACTTTCTGATCCAGAAAGTTGAGGAAACGACCCTCTATCTTGGATCTTGTCTTGGCCAGTAGGGAAGAATTAGTTAAGGATGTAAATGCAATGGGAAACTTGAGAGGAGATGAACGTGCTATGATGCAATTTACAGTTCCAAGACTGGAAAAGCATGAGGTCAACAGAAATAAGATACTGGGTTTCAAAAAGCTGGCCTTCAACAGATTCAAGGAGATAGCAGAAAAGGTGCCATGCTGGACAGATGCAGGGCTATCCAACTTCTCAGTGGCTGAGTACTGCATTTACAGGGACCACAGACCCCTGGGCCACAGAATACATAGGCCACACAATACAAGAGCTTTTTATTAACTTAAAAAAAATATGTTGGACAGAAGAGAAAGACTGAGGAAACAGTGGGTCCACTGTTAAATAGCCAAGCAGACCTCTTAACAGAATGTACAAAGAAGGCAGAACTGCTCAACAGCTACTTTACCTCAGTCTTCCCAAAAAGAAAAGTAAGGATTATTTGGATAAGGAATTGGACAAGCAGATGCTTGAGATAATGAAAGAGACAATCAGAGAATATTAATAAGTTTGAATGAATCAGGTATCAGATCAGCAGAACCTGATGACTGTGTCCCAGGGTACTGAAGAAACTGGCAGAGGCCTGTTGCAATATCTAACAAGTCATGGGAGACAGGCAAAGTACCGGAGGACTGGAAAAGGGCCAACATAGTGCATCTCTTTAAAAAGGGGAAAAGAAGGACCTGGAGAATTATTAGCCTTATTCCATATCTGGGAAGTTATTGGAACATATCGTAAGGAAGGCCATTTGTTGGCATTTGGAGGAAGAAAAGCTGATCATAAGCAGTCAGCATGAATTTGTCAAGATCAAAGTGTACCAAACAAATAAGATCTTCTTTGACAAAGTGACTAGCTGGGCGGATGAAGGGAATGCAGTAGATCTGGACTTCAGTAAGGCTTTTGACAAAGTTCCACATGACCTTCTCATAAACAAATCAGAGAATACAGAATAGCCACAAGCATAGGCAATTATAAATTGATCTACATTGGAATAGCAGGACATTTTGAATGGAGTCCCACAGGGTCTGTCCTGGGCCTGGTTCTATTTAATGCTTTTATTAATGATTCATATACTGGAATAGAGACTGATAACTTCTATTGGTGGAAGAATAATATGGGAAAACATTAAATATTGAGCAAGTTACTAACCTGCGCAGAGGACAACTTTCTGATCCAGAAAGTTGAGGAAATGACCCTCTATCTTGGCTCTTGCCTTGGCCAGTAGGGAAGAATTACAAATTCACAGAAAATCTGAAACATGGAAGGAGTACAAATACACTGAAAGAAAGGATCACAATGCAGAAGGATTTTGATAGATTAAAAGCTACAGTCAAAAGGATGAAGTTGAGTGCTGACAAATGCAAGATGCTACACCTCAGGAAGAATAACCAAGAACACAAATACGAAATGGGTGCCAACTGACTGAATGGCAGCACTGTGGAGAAGGAGCTAGGAGTCTTGGCATATCAGCAGTAAAGAATTATGCAACTGCAAAGAAGTGCAGTTTTGGGGAGCATTAACTGTAAGACACAGGAGGTGATCATGCCTCTTTGCTTGGCACTGGATAAGCTTCATCAAAAGTATTGTATTTTGGGATCCACATTTTAAAAAAGACAGAGATGTTAGGGCAACAAAACTGAACATAAGCTATATTAGTAGAGGTTGAAGAAAGTAAGTGTGTTCAGCTTACAGAAAAGATTATTAAGAAAGAACATGAGAGCAATCTTTAAACATCTGAAGGGCTTCCACAAACATGAGGGAGCAGACAGTAGCACTAGCTTGAAATTGCAGCAAAGTAAGTTTAGATTGAATACCAAGTACTGTAGAACATTTTCATTGTTAGACCAGTGAGGGGGTGGAATAGACTTCCTACGGAAGTTGCAGAAGTGCCTTCACTGGAGATTTTCAAGAGGAGTTTGATAAGCTTTGGTCTGGGGTGATCAAGGAGTAGCAATGTTTGGAGTATTCTGTGAAGAGCAACAGCTGGAAGCTCTGGAGCCCCAACTGGATCACTGGGAAATCATGAGAGGATGGCTGCAGCCCAGAGCCAGGGGATATTGGAGAGAACAGGACTCAGTAGTGGGGAAATTAAGCAGAGCCCCACATCCTGCTTAGTTATAAAAGATAATTAAAGGGGCTGGGTTCAGTTTTTTGGAGGGGAAAGGATGAGAAAAAAGGGGATGGGTGTGAGTGCCCGCATTGCAAAACAGAGTGGAGTGGGCTTGATTTTCACATACTTCTGGGCTTTGCTAGTTGCTACATGCAGCTGGCAAGGAATTTGTTTCCTTCCTGTTGTTGTAGGGTTGGTTTTTTCCACTTTCCTGAGCAGCACTGGGTATTGCCTGCAGCCAAGGCAGGGGATTTTAACTGGGGTGTGCCAGTGCTTCTGCTGGAATTCAAACCTAGAAGATTAAAGATTTTTTCCCCATCTCTCAGGGTCAGATCAATAGTCACATTGAGGGTTAGGAAAGAATTTTTACCCCATAGTTAGATGGGTACAGACTATGGGAGTTTATGCTTCCCCCTGAAGCAGGGGACATCTCTTGAGGCCATGTCTTGTACCAACCTTACAGTGGCAGCATAATGACTGTGCCCTCATTCCCTTGCTTTACCAGTGGCAGGTTAATATGCTCCTGGTATCCTTGGGGTATGTGCCTTGTAGTTATGCTACAGGGTTGTTGGTAGAGTTTTAGGAATAGGTTAGACAAGCACTTGTATGGGATAGTTAGGATAGTGACATGCCTGCCTTGAGCAGGAGGCTGGACTAGCTGACTTTCTGAGATCCTTTCCAGCTCAGCTTTTCCCTGGTTGTATGTAGATACAAATAGGTCTTTGTATGTAGATAAAAGTATTTATTAATTGCAAGTAAAAATGTTGGTACATCACATAAAATAAATACTTATTATTCAGCATGGTATTAATACAATCCTTTTTATAATGATATCATAATTATATTTTTATATGCATGTGCACAGAATAGAATATAGCGTGTATGTAGAGAGAGAGATAGATTCATTTAATGATTACATCATAATTACAATTTGACATGCCTGCTATCAAACCAATAAGCAGAGGAAATAATATGTCAGCTAGGTAAAATGAGTGCAGCTATTATTGTTATTTTTTTAGAAGTATTTTTTTTTATTTTTTTTTATTTACACAGTAAATATGTACATTCCTAACTACTTGTGCAATCACACCATGGAATGAAGTGCCCTTATCCACCAATGATTATTCCAGCTGCATTAACAACTGCATGAAAAGGCCAGCTGGATGTGGTTTCTGTGCATATGTAGATTGCTCTGAAGTTTTGCATATTACTGGATTTTAATCTAGGAGCTGCTCTAATTAAAGCGCCGCAGCGTTTCGTGTATCAGCATCCCCATGCTTAAAAGTAGTGGTGGGGGTACTTGAAAACTGATTGAAAGAGCTTTAGTTCAAGCTTTTCCACTGCCTTTCTTAAGTGCAGGGATGCTGATATACGAGGCGCAAGAGGCTGCTAGAGTGAGGTAGTTACCATGCTCTAGCAGAGTCAATTAATCAAGTCCGTTCCAACATATTGTAATTACAGTGTGTTGGAGTAATTCCTGCTCATGTGTAGGCACCCAGTGTCCTCAATCCCTGGTCCCATTCAGCCAGAGGCCTAGTGTCATTCAGCCTGAAGGGCTCCCCTTGGATGTGGAAATTTGGTGGCAGGGAAACAGTGGCACTATTCACCTGCTGCCAAATTTCCAGATACACGTGGAACTCTGGGCCCTACATGCTGGATCAAGCACCTGATTCCAACACACAGGACTGGGCAGGGGTGATGCTGGGCCCCAGGGCTCAATCCTGGTGTGGGGAGCAGGAAGGGGGTGGTACTAGGCTCCCGTGACCCAATCCCAAAGCATCGGGGCAAGAGTGGGTAGCACTGGGCTCTGAGGCCCAATCCTGGTGCTCAGGGGTGGGAGAGGACAGTGGCAGCCCCTTAAGACACAATACCAGGGTGTGAAGGGGGGCAGTATGGGGCAATCTCAGTGCCAAATTCTGGCATGCAGGTATGGGAAGGGGTAGTACCAGGGCTCTGGGGCCCAATGGCATCATGCAGAGCAGGGAGGGGGTGATGCCAGGTCCCAGGGCCCAATCCTGGCGTGCAGGGCTCCATCTGGCCCATGGACCAACTTCAGGCTACTCCTTTGGCTGAGGCCAGATGTTTGAGCATCACTGGTTTAGATAAGAATGATCCTGCCTTGAGGACTAGATGACCTCCTGAGTTTCCTGGCAGCCCTACATTTCTAGGATTCTCATTTCTAACCCTTTAAGTCATATAGCCCATCACACACTGAAAATCTTTTGTTTCCTTTCTTCAAGGCACAGTACAGCTCAAATATACACCAAAGGAACAGCTACAATGAGTTGCCTGTAGCTGTCACAATCAAAGAAAGCAGAGTAGATGTGTAGCCAATTATTTACTTATATATAGCATTTTGGGGTACCTTAAGTGCTCTTCCCCTCATCTGTTTGAGGGAAAAAAAAGACAAATAGCCTCTGGCATATACTGGAAAACCAATATTTCCAGTGAGGAACTGACTAGCTAACAGTTTTTCTTTGATGTGGTTGCTTCTGCTGCTTATGTCTCCAAGCAAACTTTTGATCTATGGAAAATGCTGTACAAAATTATGACACTTCAAAGCATCCAGATATTAATAGTAACTAATCCTTATAACTGAGTGACTGGGATGCACCCAGCACCGTTAGAGACAGATATAACATACTCTACAATGTTGCATTCTTTTCAAACTGTTGATGCTCTTTAGGGCCAGGGACAGACATTCAAAAAGCCTGAGCCTGAATTGATTCAATCTTTGCAGGTTAGTCTAACCTGGCTAGGCTGAATCACTTTGTAACAGCACAGACATCTCCTCTGGACTGAAAAAAAGTGCAGGCACATTCCTGCAGTGGCTCAGGCTAGAAGCGGAGGGGTAGTACAGCAGCCCTCCCTTCCCTTCCACCGCGCTGAGCTGAAAGCAGCATGTCCAGGCCTGGGCAGAATGCTCTGATTAGGGAGCAGTTCCCCCACAACCTCTGACCAGCCCAGCAGGGAATTGATAACAGTATTTATCATCCTTAACTCAGTGCTTATATCCCATTAAGAAAACAACAGAGGGACATCACCAGCCACCTGTTGATTCTACCTTTGTCCCTTTGCTACAGCACAGGCTGTAGTCAGCATGTGGTGTGCTAGTTAATGCTGAAAGGGGTCTGTGTAAGGCAAAGGGGAGGGGGAATATCTGCTTAGCAAGGAGTGGGGAGGGGAGGGGAGAGGAGAGGAGAGCAGGGGGAAGCCAAGCAGACTCCTGCAGTCTCTGCCAGAGCTACAGCCAGGGAACAGAGGAGAGAGGCCAGCTCTGCTGTGGACCAGAGAGCCCTGCCCAGCTCAGAGAACATGCCAGGATGGTGGGGGAGTCTGGTTTAACTTAAATCAGCAAGGGGTGTGGGACAGACATAGCATAAACCGGTTTGACACAAATCAGTTAAGTCTGTACATTCAGCCAGGTTGATCTCAAACCTGATTTTCAAACTGGTTTATGTGCACTGAACATCTGTTCTGTTACAGTTTTGAACCAGTTTTCTGATCACTTAAACCACTTTATGTGTAATGTCTGCTCTTAGCCTAGAGGGGACAACTTGTATAGACTCATAAATGAGTTTTGCCCCTTTAAATCAGTGGTTCTCAACTCTTCTAGACTTGATGCACCCATCTTTAGATTGAGGCAACAATCAAAAAATGTCAACTCCTAGTTTGCATTAATTTCTTGACTACAGAAAAACAATAGAGCAATTCTTCTGTTGCAAAGAACTCTAAAAGATAACAAAAGGTCAGAATGTTTTTGAACTATGGATTCCTGTTTGAAATCTTTGAGTTTATCTTGTGAATCATGTTTGCATACTTAACAGTGCTAACAATGTGTGGCACACAATGGTGCCATGGCACTCTAATTGGGAAGCACTGCTTTGGAGACTCTGCAGTTGGGTAAATTACGCAAAGAAGCAGTGATCATTAAGACTCATTGCTTCCTGACAAGCAGATCTAACATCCACCACACATTACATTGAAAAGAAATACCTTGATTATATAACCAAATGATTGACCTCAGTGTGCTGAAAGGAAGGGAGGATGATATTGTTATTTTTTCTAAACACATGGGAGGTACTCATGCTAAAGATAGATAAGATATGTAAAGATGAAAGATACCATATTCTGTAGTTGGTCTACAGTAGTAATGCTTTCATGGGCAGAGTATTGTGGCAGCTGTCCCATGATAAATGTGGCCCTCAGGCTCTGGCAGAAATAATAGTACCTGCTCATGTTTTGATTAACAGTCTTAAGCCTCTTTATTGTTGCAGATGGGCCGCATGATGGTGACAAGGGAAGAAAGACCAACTTTATTAATTATCCCTCACTGAACAGCTCTATGGCACTCAGCTAGGTTCACAAACCCTGAGCTGGTTTCCTGTGCTCTGCCAAACATGTTCATTCTTTGTAAAGTTCTGGGTTGGTGTAAAATACAAAATATATATGGGTTCCTATCTATAATTGTCACAGGTAAATGGTATGAAGTTTCAACCATGAGAATATAGCTCAGCTAACCAATAGAATGGAGCAATCTTTTAAAAAATCATTGAGTTTTAGCAAGGATCACATTCGCTTGAGGTATGCGAGGCAAAAACAATGTTTTTCATCTAAAGAAAGATGAAGGGAAAAAAAATCGAATTCTATTCTATGACGGAACTAGCAGTGGGTGTAGCTCCTCAGTAATGGGCTGGTGATGCCGTGTGATGGAACAGAGGGGATGTGGGTAACGCCTTCAGCTGGGACAGAAGAGGACTGCAGACTAGAAAAGAGCCGTAGTTTACATGCAGATGCCCATGCATTTGTCTTTCTGGCAGTTGCATATATACTATAAACGGGTGCTAACATATGTCTAAATGAAGCCTGCCCACATACAAAGCAGCTTAACTCTGGTATAATGTTGCTTTTTAGGCAGTATTCAGTGTATAAAATAGTTCAGAAAGCCAGATTTGTAAGAGGCTCAATTGGAATATTGGTTTCTCAATAGCTACTACAGAAAGAAGTCAGTTATATTATTTAGAACAAAAACCAGCCATGATTCAATAATTTTTCCTCCCATCGTCTGCTTATTGAATGACACTTTTTGTACCTCTGCATAGCAATGGCTGGCTTATACTCAAGACAGATCCTTGACTGACTTCCTTGTGTGCACTAGTTAAATAAATCAGACTCCCTAACTTCTGGATGCACAAGTAATGCACCTAAGCTTGTTTGCCATTGACACTAGTGAATGCCATTTATGTATTGTGTTTTCACTGGGTTTGTGCATGTGGCTGTAGGAGAAAGAAGTATTGATAAAGCTTGCCATAGAAGATATTTTACACTGTATAACAGTGGCTTTCAACATTTTTAGGCTCAAGGCACCCCTTGTTAGCCTCAAGGGACTCCTCATAAAATGCTAGCTCTTAGCTTTCAGTCATTTTTTGACTATGAAAAAATAATAGAGCAATTTTTCTGTTGCCACGTAGGCCAACTCGATTCCTCTTGCAACTCTTAGGACTGGATGGAAGATCAGGTGACTCTGCTAATTCAATACAAATGTTCCCTTAATTGTTATTCTTTTGTATGCAGACTGTGCTGTGTGGGCTGCTTAAGTACTTGCATAATGTGCACCCTAAGCCCTTGTACATTATGCAGAATGTCTCTTTTTACTGAGTTTCCCTGGATACAATGAATGATCATTCTCCAGAATAGTCAATATATAGCATCCTAACAGTGCTAAGCACTCTCATTTCCATAGTTAAAGACAGTAAAAGCAAAACATATTTCAATTTTTTTTTCATGCTGAATAGAAACTCAAATAACTCATGATTCAATAAACTGCAATGGTTTGTTCAGGAGTAGGAAGCTAGGATGCAGTGAGGGAACTATGATGATCTTGTAGATACATAATTATATATGTATCCTCTTGTGATGTATGAATATTTTGCATGGCTGACTAGAAGCAGAAGGCCAAATCCTTAGCTTGTATGAGTCAGTGTAGCTCCATTGCCTACCGGTCAACATGACAGGCTGGTTTATGAATTCTAGAGTACCACAGTTGAATGATGCTGGTAAAATGCAACTTAGGGGAATCTTTCAAGAAATTGGGCAGTTCAGATATGCCCATGAGGATGTTCCTCTTCTCAGGACCTTTTTTATAGAACTTCACTACAGCCCACAAGCAGAAGGCAGTGAAAGACTTATCTTTTCTGTTAGCATGAACAGTTGTTTTATATCTCCCAATACTGGAAATAAATAACTAAACCAAGCGCAGGCAGATTACCCCAGGTACTGAGACGAAGTCAGCCAAGAGGTGTAACATCTAGCATATATGGAAATGCTTTAGTTGTACTGTCAAAGTGGTTTCTGAAGCGAAATGGAAAAAATATTATGGAAAAGAAACATATTAGAATGACCCTTTTTTCTCTCTCCTTGAAGGCTCGTTACTGACCTATGTAATGGATTGGTTTTTTTCCCCTGGAAGATACAGGCAAATTGTTTATTTAATTCTTTTTCCATTCTATTTGTACTGGGTCAGTTTCAGCTCCTATAAATGCAGCTTTCACTGCTGTGGCCAGAAGAACACACAGCTTGTTTTTGTAGCTGAAAAAGCTGTGTTGCACCCTTCCTAAATTTCTAGAATCAGAGATTGGAAGGCACTTGTCCAACCCCTTGCAGAGATGCATGATCTTCTATTCCCAAATGATCCCAGACAAATACCTATCCAGCCCCTTCTTAAAATCTTACTACCAAAGCAGTCAAACTTATAGCATATGAGCCATGCCTGGCCCTCAGAGCCATGTCAAATGGATCGTTGGGCTTATAGAGGGACCTGTAGTTTGTAGGTGGGGCCAGATGCCCAAATCTGGAGCACAGAGCACTTCTGGGCAGGCAGGTGGATCTAGCCTGCAAGGAGCCCTGCAGTACAAACCCATCCTGTGTTTGATTCATCTGCTTTGCTGCAGTTTGAACAGTTATCTTGTTTTCTGCCCCATGTGGCAAGGAAGAACAGTTGTTTTCTTTAGGTCAGCTTTTCAAATATTTGAAAATTAGTATCTTTTATGAAAAGCCAAGGTACTTGCCATGTAAGCAAACTGAGAAGAGGGGTGTTTAAAAGGGTTAGAGAGGCAGAATGGATTAAACTCAAAATTACCATTATTGTTACCAATATTATTACCAATATTACCATTTTTGTCTAGGAAACTTCCAACTTCAGGTGTAGGGTTCAGGATCAGAGATCAAGATGAAGAGTGGCTTAGAAAGCAGACGTGTGAACTGATTCTTTAGATAGGATAGGCTTTTTTGCAGCAACATGAGTGGAGCCATAGAGATTTTCCCTATTAGAACAAATGGCTCATTAGGAAGCTACTGAATTAAATATTTCACAGGTTAAACCACCCTCTCTCATCCCTGAACTCATCTACTGAGTCATGTAGCCATCCAGCTGTGACAGCAGAGATATAAAGAATTTCTCCTTGAGATTTTTAGCAGAGTGCAACACTGACAAAGGTCACAGTAAACCTTTTCACATCTTTTACCTTGAGCACAGTAAATCTTTTCACATCTCTAACAACAAAATGCAGTAATCTGCAACTGATATTTTTTATTCCTAGGGGCCTTCTACCTGACAGAGAGCTGAAAAAGCTCATTTATTTGGGAAGGGAGGAAGGAAAGCACCTTATAGACTTTAATACTAGGCTAAGCAGCAACAATGAATATGCAACAATGGAGAGCTCTGTGTCATTCTGCCAGATCCCCCAACATAGACTCCAGACCCTGCATTTCATCAGTGTGTTCATTCTTAAGGCAGAGACTGTCGCCCTTCACTCTGCATCTGTCAGACCCGTGTCTGGCTGAGAAGGACAAGGGACACTGCACGAGGCAAGGATGGTATCAGGTACAGCCTGCTGAAGAAGTGGGACACAGGCTGGTTTGTGCTGTTGCTGCTCTTCAACTGGTCCAAAGAGTCCTGCTACATGCCCAGCTCCTGAGCCATATCTGTGGCTCAGAAAAGAGCCATCCACAAGAAAGGAGAACCTGACCACCTGAGCAACTGGAGACCCATTGCTCTTTGCTCCACCATGAACAAGCTTCACACCATCTGAATTGTACAGCATAGGTCACAGACTGGGCAGTGAAGGAGAGGGCTATCAGCCTGACTCAGAAGAGAGGCTTCCTATCCAAGGACTGCTACAAATACCACTTTGTACAGAAAATGGTCCTGGATGACACCCAGAGAGCAAGACATCAGCGTGCCGTAGCATGGGTGGACTGTCCAAAGCCTTTGGCTCCATGCCCCACCAGCACATCATCTACACCCTCCAAGGGCCCAGGAAAGTGGCTGAAACCATCAAACTAATCCAGGAGCTTTATACTGTACCACCACTGTCTGGTCATCAGAGAGCAAAACCCAGGATATTGCAATCTTGAACAGGGTGAAGCAAGGTCTCCCACTCGGCCTGATTATCTTCAAAGTGGCCATGAAATGCCTTCTCTGAACAGTCACGGAGGTCCCAGGAGGATTCAACCTCTATGGATGTAAGCTGAACATCCTGGTCTATGCAGGCAATCTACTCCTTGCCAGCAAATCCAACCAACTCAAAAGATGCTGGACATCAGCTCCAAGGCAGCTGGTGGATGAGGCTCTGCTTCAATGCCTTCAAATGTGTCTCCTTGCATATCGATTTCAGGAACAGAAATGCTGCCCTGGCCATTTTCATCAAGATCTAGGGTGAATCCATGAGGCACCTGAAGGAGAGTGAGAGCTACCTCCACCTGGGTAGCCCAACTGGCCACTGAGTGAGACAGACACTGGACAACATTATCTGTGGGATTGTGCAAGAGACCCACAAGTTCAACTCCTCCCTGTTGGCCCCCCTGGCAGTAGATTGATGCCCTAAACACCTTCCTTATCCCTCACAGCTTGTTTGTCTTTAGAGGTTCAGTAGTCCCAAAAATGCCTCTTAGGGAAGTGGACAATTAAATCAGGTATCTCCTCAAGAAGTGGAAGAACCTGCTGCCACAGGCCAGCAATAATATCCTGCACATTCCCTGCTGGCAAGGGGGAACCAGCATCCCTCATATGGGAGACGTTTGTGGCATCTCAGTAGTCACCCACGCCTTCCACCTCCTGTTCTGCCCAGATGATCTGGTGAGCAATGCTGCTGTCAGTACCCTGGCCATATTCCTGAGGGGGTTGCTGGAGGGCAAGTTTGGGCAGGATAGCAGGGACTTTGCCTTGCTGTGAAGGCAAAGTCTGCAATGCCACATGGAGCCTCAGGAAACAATTGGCTACTGTTGAACATTGCCTGCTGCTGCTGCTGCCACCTCCTGCTCAATGGCACCATTTGGTACAGAACAAGAGGTGCAGGTATGAGAGCGAGACCTGGTCCCATGTTTTATGTGGCTACAAGTCTGAAGAGAGTGGCAACTCTGCCACACTGCTATCCGGGACCAGCTAGAGAAGGTCACCTTAGGATCAGTCAGGATGGTAGCCATAAATCATGCCATTTCAGGTTGTGACAGCCAGCTGTGTCTGGACACTGTGGTAACAGACAAGGACAACAACATGACTATTCCATTTGAAAACCAATGCCAGGTTTTGCTGAAGCCCCAGAGCAAAAGCTGACAAAATACAGGCTACTGCCTGGTACCCTAAGGGAGAAGGGATATGATGTGATGGTCCAGGTTCTGATCATTGGAGCATTTGAAGCCTGGGACCTAAGCAATCAGCATCCTGCAAGCTTGCAGAGTACCTGCCACTACGTGAAACCAATGAGGCACTTCACTGCACGTTACAATTTGGCAGTCGAGAGACATCTACGTTGAGCACATCACAGACGACCACCAGTACCAAGGCAGCTGCCTGAGACCACCGGCCAGAAGTGAGACAGAGGGGATAGACTGAAACCATCCCACACCCACCATTAATTAACAAACACTTGATGACTTTGATTTTTCCCCACCACAACAATTGTACGCTGCATGCTAAACCCATTGTCTAAGAATGTCTTGCCACCTTACAGCCCTGTAACAATGTGGTTACCATGTGTAGGTCTTACCTCTCTTCCCATTATACCATGGCACTGGACCTTCTTAACCCCTTACACTGCATGCTGCTGTAGGCTGCATGCTCTAAATTGCATCAGCATATACCAACTACAACCATATAGCTGCCATTTGCAGGGGTCTGCATTTTCTTCCAACTCTACAAAGCCAAGTAAAGAACTATGCTTTTTAACATTCACTCAATACTAATGTTTTATATCTGACTTCAGAATCTGAAAAGAGAAAAGGGGGGGGGGGCAAAAACACTAATTTGACTCAAATGTACAAGTTTAGCTACACCTTCACTGAGTTTAAGGTATTTTGCTAGCAGACACACTTTCTCTGTAAAAGCAAGTGATGTGTTATCACTCCCTAAAAACCTCGACTGTATTTAAGTTGGTGCATCAGAGTGAGATTTAAAGAAACGAAATGCAAGCAGTGTGGGTGGTTATGTGGGAAGTGAATAGAAATTTGTTGTGGAGGTGAAGAGCCTGCGAATGCTTGTGGGGGCTGTTATTCTTGGCTGGTCAGGCACGTGCTGAAGCTTTCGTGTATATGAATATCATTTTAAAAGTAGTGATTTCCTTGATTTTCAGTTAGGCTGCTAGGAAATGCATCTGACCCAGCACAACTCTAGCTTTATTTATTCCTTGTTTTGAAATATAAATAAAAGTTTGCTTTCCTATAAACTGCTGCACCATATAAATTATTCCATCTTAAAGCCATCCATAGTAATGCATCCTGACCCAGAAGTAAATATTAACCCCTTATGGAAAGACAGATCTTGATCCGTATTAAAAGGATGCTTTTAATGAATAATAAAAAAACAGAAAGACTTGCAGTTCTGCTCTATATCCAATTCATACTACCTGTGTAAATGTATGTACATAAAGCATTTCTGATTTCTGCAATATGCCTGTCTCAATGTTCATTGACATATTAGTCTTGTTTATCTATCTATGTATAAACTGGTGACTGTAATTTCATGGGTATGCTGGTCTCCTTGTAAACTTCACTTTTGCTAGCATGCATGTTAGGCAAAATGCAGGAAGCAGATATCTGCAGCAGGCCAATGTTTCTAAATTTATTATAGTTCAGACACCCTCAACTTGTTTTAGTGTTTCCCAACTCTACTCATATTCAACAAACAATGGCTATACGACTGTATCTATAGGTGTGTTACAGTGTAAAGGAGAATGTTTCATTGGCCATGGAAAACTGGGTCCAGAGTCACAGTATTGCTAGAAACACCACTGATATTAAATATTTTTCAGTGAGAATATAATTCCTCCTTTAAAGAATTTGCAATGGTTCACATCAAGAACCTTGCTAGGCTCTCACATCTACATCTACAAGCCTTATTTGATAATCCTCCGAGTCCTACATCATTGTACAGTAGTAACCCTTTCTGTTTAATTTACTCCTTTCCTTGTTGCTCCCAAATCTCAACTGTGGCTTGGTTCCACCAGTCTGTGCTTGTGTTCTAACCACAAAGCGGCCTTTCACCTAAATGACATTACCTTAAAATAGAGCATTAAGTTATCTACTTGGGTGATGAATAATTGCTGCAAGATCAGCTTTGTGAGCTGCTTGCCATTCTCTGGCTTCTTCATAGGCACATCTTCCAGTAGTTTTCCACTTTCCTAAACTATGAAAAACATTCCTAATGGTCAAGTGAGCTTTCACTCAGTCCTCCATTTTGAGAAAAGGACTAAAAAATAGTGCCAGCCTTAAGTGATTTAGGGGGAGAAGAGGTCTCTTGAGGATTTGAGGATTGTGAAAATGTCGTCTCTTCTCCCCCAGCTCTCATGACCTCTCTAAAATATCCTAAGAGCTCTTTCCAATACTTCTGGGAAAAAAATAACCTGGGAATTATATGAATTATATACACAGGAGGCAATAACTCCAAAAAGGTAGAATATGTTAGGGTCATCATGGGACAAAAATTCAGTGGGTCTGAACCACATGGCTTGTGTGGACAAATTGCTGGTCCTTAAATACTGCTTCATTGCTTCAGTCCCTTGGAAAGAAATGGGCATTATGCAACAGGTTCTTCCAAAAAATCATTACTAATGAAATATTTTGAGAGAAGACTGTTGATGATTGCAGAATGATTTTGCAATGCTGACTGTATGGGTGACAGAGAGAGAAGCGTATCTTTTTTGTAAGATAATTGCTTCATTTGAAGGCCGAGAGTTCTTCTTTTTTTTCTTCCTCTGTACATCCTTTGTCTCTGATCCAATAAAACACAAAGCACAGTTTTTAACACATGGAGCCCATGAATGAGTGTAGCATACCTGAGAGTTCTCAGAGAAAACAAGCTGCCTGCCTGCTTCTGTGCTTCTGCCGGAGATTGCTATTTAGAGCTCAGCACATACATATCAAAAGGGCCTCTGAGTCATATCAATAATTATGAGTCACGGAAACAACTTTTCTTTGATGGTTTTGTTCTTATTTTTTTAACCCAATCCTAATAGCATCTTTGAAGTAACAAGTATTATCAGAAGCTCATTGTGGTTGTACAAGAGGGTGTTCTGCATCAGTAAGTTGCTGTTCTCTAAAGACATGGAAGGGAGTGATGAGAGGAAAAAATGAGAAATCATTTCCTGTATATATTTTAAATCAAGATTTCCTTTGTTAAACAGAAGTTTAAAAAAAGGTGTTAACAGAAAAGAGGTATTGCTTATTAAAACACCAAAACAACACCCATTAGATACCATGAGTCAGTGAGGCAAATCTGGTGCTGAGCAGCATAAAGGGAGGAAAGATGAACTCTAGCTCTACAGAGTGTGAGTCTGACAGGCTGGAGGAGAGTTCAGACACCTCAGTCTGCATGTATTCTACTCTCCCTGCTGTGCCAGGGGAGATGGCGGATGGGTGGCCAGAGTGCAGCGAGCTTTCATAGATTCATAGACATTAGGGTCAGAAGGGACCTCAATAGATCATCGAGTCCGACCCCCTGCATAGGCAGGAAAGAGCGCTGGGTCTAGATGACCCCAGCTACATGCACATCCAATCTCCTCTTGAAGACCCCCAGGGTAGGGGAGAGCACCACCTCCCTTGGGAGCCTGTTCCAGACCTTGGCCACTCTAACTGTGAAGAAGTTCTTCTTAACATCCAGTCTAAATCTGCTCTCTGCTAGCTTGTGGCCATTATTTCTTGTAACCCCTGGGGGTGCCTTGGTGAATAAAAACTCACCAATTCCCTTCTGTACCCCCACGATGAACTTATAGGCAGCCACAAGGTCGCCTCTCAACCTTCTCTTTCGGAGGCTGAAAAGGTCCAGGTTCTCTAGTCTCTCCCCGTAGGGCTTGGCCTGCAAGCCCTTAACCATACGAGTGGCCCTTCTCTGGACCCTCTCCAGGTTATCCACATCCCTCTTGAAGTGCGGTGCCCAGAATT
>JAGPOW010003395.1:10082412-10099759 GCA_030014935.1 Caiman crocodilus | reverse complement strand
CCAAGTGTTGTTAACATCTCAATAGAAAAGGAACAGTCTCCAGATGCCATAAAGAAAGTCAAATCCTCAACAGCATGCACCGAAGCTGCACACATTTCTGCTACAAAGCAATGCTTCAATGAGCTATAGTTACATTACTGAGTTCCTATGTATCAACAAGCAATATGCAAATAGCATGTCTCTTGGGAGAAGCAAGCAAAGGAACTAATTAACCAATGGAAAATTAAGGCAAAAAGAGCTGATAGTAACTAGAAGTAAGGGCATGGAAATGAATGAGGTCTACAAATGTCTACCCTTGCACAACCTCGTGAAATCTCACATTTTTATGTGGCCTAGACTGATGACTTCTGACCAATAGTCTAAATGATCTGTTGTTCAACCAATAGATTGTGACCTCAGGAGTGTTGCATATTGGAAACAGAGGGGCCATGAGATGTCAAAAGATTCGTTACAATTTAAATCAAAGAAAATGCTACTGTTCCCTGTTCACTGTACTTCCTAACATTTCCAGGTCAAGTCATCTGTCGTCTTCTCAGAAACACACGCATTCTATAAAGATAAATGATATGGTCTTATCATTGTTATTACTGATACATTTATCATTAAATTATTCAATGAATAGGACTACATACTCGTTTAATAATCATTAAAGCAGTTTTATTAACACAAATAAAATAAATAAAAAAATAAAGGAAATAATTAACTTTTTAAGTTCAAATTGCCAGTCTAAAAAGCTGAAAACACTGTTCTCAATTAAAAAAATAAAACAGACTTGCTGCCAGACAGTCACAGGAAAAATCCTTCCTGTTTCCAAGTCTGGTGAGCTGTTAAACTGTGTTGACATGAGCAAGAAGCACTCTAGTAAACCTTTTATTTCAGGTTATATTCCCCCAATACTGCTTGAGTTCAAATAATTCTCCATCTTCTGTTAGATTTTTGTAGTGTGCATCCTTCAGGTGAAGAAACACTGATGATAACGTTTTCCTCTTTAGAGTTTTCCAGGTTGATCCCCAAACCCTTTATAATATTTTTACTAACCGCTTATGTAAATTACTTTTATATAAAATATGATGAAATGAAGCCACTTTTGGGGGTCAGGTATGGAAATCATTACCATTGTATGCAACAGGATTTTGCTGTTGATAACATGTATATGTGCAATGTAGAAATAGCTCACAAAGCAAAAATTAATTTCAGTGCATTTAATTAAAAGATACTATCGGTGACTTGGAGCACTATAGTCCTGAGACTAGCCACCCAAGTTAGCTGATATGCCTAGGAACAGAAAGTAGGAAAGAAAGCAATATTTTCTCCATTAATCAGTCTCCTTGTACCACAGGCAACTGATTAATTTGCAGATGGACTCTTAAAGGAGAAAGACTGTAACTGCTGATGATATTTGTTCTGATATCTTTATTTTGCTCACGTGTCTAAGTATTTTTTTCTCTGGTAGCATTCAGAGCATATAAAAAGTCTGACATGTCTGAAAATAAACTATGAACATTGTTATCATAGACAGTTAGTGGTTATAAACTTTTAAGCAGGACCTTGGTTATATGCAAGTTATGAAGATAAGAAAACTGCTAGAAGCAAAGCTTTTTGATAACGGTTTGTATTGACATAACCTCAGTAATATAACAGTATAGCCAAGAATCTGTTTACTTTATTACAGGATGCATTCACTCTGCGTATAGAGTTTCAGTGATGTAAATGTTATAAGGGAATGGGTTCATATATTTTTCTTGTGTCGGTTCAAGTGTGGCACTATTCACCTACATGTCTTTTTCAGCCAATCGCACAACCACCGCTGTGTTCTATCACCTGTGAGGTCAAATGGCTTCACTTTGTTTATGTATAGGCTAGGATTGAAAAAACATCATTTCCCAAAAGCCTCTACCTTTAGGTTGTTCACTGCCCTACTCCCAGTACAAGGAATGCTTGCCTGCGCAAGGTGTTCTTGCACTTTGTAGGAGTATTTTTGGCAGTCGCTCAGCTCCATAAGTAATGGCTGACTGAGGTTCAGGATCAGCTTGTTAAAAAGTAAGCATTTTATTAACCAGAACAAGAGTCACAAGCCTATTTGGTAATTCAGCCAGAACACAACCCTTTGTGCCTGAATCTGAAGTCTGTTGGTGGGAATCACAGCAAAGCCATAAACACTTCATTTTAAAGTAATAGTACCACATGAAACGTCTCACTCCTCTCATATACTTCCCTCCTCTCTTTTCAATGAGGAACAATATTTCAGTAGTCAATGTCACTGTCATTACACGTGACTGTTGTATCTGTGTAATCTTTTTCTTTCTGGATCAGAGATTACTAGTACTTAATCCATTAATCATGTTTTTATTGATGATGTAAAAGGGTCCCTGTTTCTCAACTTTTGCCAAGCGTTAGAGGGCTTGCAACTATTGACATCACTATTTGAACTTATAAAAGCTGCACTACAACACCGAAGGCAACTCACTACAGGATTCATATACATACTACGTTGTGGCTCCTTTATTCTAAAAAATAATGAAAAGGTAGAAAAATACGAATAATGAAACTATAGGACCACTTTCTACTGCTTCTAGCATTAGACCTGCTGTTCCTAGAAGTATTTGACTGCATATGTCGTTGTTGCTTGACTTCAAAAATCTCAGCCTAAGTCCTAATTTTTCTAAAATTCAGGGGAAGAAAGGAAAAAAAAAAAAAAAAAAAAGAGATCAATAATAAGAGACTGAAGTATTACCAAGGAATGATTGAATACCTGATAATTTTCTTTAGCAGCATGCCAAAAAAGCAGTGGTATGGTTTAATATGAACATATTCACCTGACTGTAACAAATTCTAGTTTCTTGAAAAAAAATAACCATGGAAGTATGATTTAGTGCAAACTAATAAGTTAATGTGTAAGCTAATGTAAATCCAAGCTAATAAAGCAAACAAACATCTTTCTAAAGTAGCAATTTTCTACTACTACTGAAAAGGACCCAGCTTCTAGCATAAGCAAAACTATATGCTCTACAATACAGTCCTTTTATAGTGTCCTGGGAGAACTATTTAATCAGTCACAGCTGGCCCAGTTCAGGTACCCTAGCAAATTCTACATTTAGGACATACAGCTGTGATCTTTACTCAAGTGTTAAATTCCCTTTTGCCAGTGCTTATCAAGAGTCTACACACACTGCCACATTAGGGAAAGTGTGTCTTTATACTCTCTACTTTTTTGAGTACTAGATAATAACTTACTTCTGATGCATAATCAAACTGACAGTAGCAGAGAAGGTAATGCCTTTTGCCTGATCACTTACTTTTGTGCTTTTATGGAATATAAAATGTGTGAGAGGTATATAAGGTTGAGAACTAAAGGGACACACCTTAGAAACTGGTGAAGAAGACAGTTTCAACACAACCTGAGCAATTATGGTACCATTGTTTTTCTTAAGGAAAGCCCTTGAGAGTCAGCCTTTGCAGGTGTTGGTTAAAATGTAGCTTGGTGCTGGGGCCTAGGAAAACTGTCTCCTGTTATTTGATTAGTCTGGAATTGGTACACTTATTTAAATATATTAAACTGCACTAAAAATACCCTGAACTCAATTATCAGCTTTTCCTCCTAAATGGTTTAATTTACAACACCCTGAAATTTTGGCTAGTTATTCATCTCAAAGTGTGATAACAGCATGACAAAAATTTGCAAATTACTTTTTAAAAATCATGTTGTTTTATTTAATTTCTTGTCCTAGATCTTCGAGCTCAGGAGGCCTCTGAATTCAGCATGAAATATCTACTTTTAGAAGTCTCTATTATTCTGTCCATTCATTATCAATTAGTCCTAACCAATTGAATGAAGTCAGTGGGAATCTTCACATTGATTTCAACAGCAGCTGGATCACCTTCTTAATGCTGTGCTTTAAAATATATTGAAGGGTTTCAGGTGAGCATAGCTGTATATTTTTGTTTGAGAGAGACTACAGTATGGTGGATAAGTTACTAGCTAGGGAGTGAGAGGAAATGGGTTCTTTTTGATAAAATGTCCATCACCTGCTGTGCCATATACCTGCTTTCAGAATTCCTCTCTGTACTGCTCCGTGGTTCTGCTTTTTATCTATCCTATTTGAATAGTAACTTCTTTAGAAGAGGACAAGGATAGCTTCTCTATATATCTTTATGCAGGACCAGCTTCAATTTTGGGGAATTGTTGAAGTCTTCTTTGCAACTATTTCATCATCCTCATTGTACTATTTTATCATCCTCATTGTAAACTGACTTTCAAAAATAGCAATACCAAAGATCCTCCTTATAGATGCGCTAATAATAAATCCACTACTTTGCTCTGAGAGCCTAAAGCTTTCAGTCTCCCGCCTGTATGACATTTCTGGCTCTTCTTGCAGAGAGACAAAGGTTAGGTAAAGACGGAGATCCCAACGCTTTCAGCACATACTCCACTGAACATACTTGAGTATTGTAACTTGGAACTTTCCATTGCATCGAAATGGACTAAGAGCAGGCCCTGAAAAATTTGGTGCCCTTTGTAACAAGACTCCCAGAGGCCTCATCTTTTAAGATAACATAATACAGGAGTTCATAGAATCATTGGGAAGTAGGACTGGAAGGGACCTCACAAGGTCATCTAGTCCAGACCCCTGCTCAAAGCAGGGTCTTCCCTAAATAAAATCATTCCAGCCAAGTATCTGTTTAACCTGATTTTAAAAGTTTCCCAGGAAGGAGATTATACAACTTTTCTAGGTAGCCTATCACCCTCATCATAGTCAGAAAGTTCCTTTTAATCTCTAACCTAAATATCCCTGCTGCACTGTGAGGCCACTGCTGCAAGCTCTGTCCCTTGTAGCCACCGAAAAAAGCCCATCTCCATACTAAAATTGCCTTGTAGGTATTTGAAGACTGTTATCAAATCCCCTCCTCAGGCTTCTGTTCTCCAGATGAAGTAACGCTAGTTCTTTCAGCCTTGTCTCCCAGGTCCCTTATCCTTTTGTTGCTCTGCTCTGGACTCTTCCCAAACTGTCTGCAACATCCTTGAAGCATAGGGCCCAAAACTGGACACAGTGCTCCAGGTGAGGCTTCACCAGTACTGAACAGAATGGAAGATTCACTTCCCTTGATTTGCAAGTCGTACTCTTGTTAATACAACCTAGTAAACTGCTATTCCCCCCCCCCCTTTTTTTTTTTTTTTTTTTCCCAACTAGAGCCTCATATTCAGCTTCTGGTCCACCATAACCTCCAGGTCCTTCTCTGCAGTACTGCAGCTTAGCCAGGCTTTCCTTACTCTGCATTTGTGCATGCGGTTAGTTATTCTGTCCCAAGTGCAGGACTTTGCACTTGTACGTGTTGAATCTCATCTGATTAAGGATCATTTCTCCAGCTTATCAAGGGCATTCTGAAGCCTAGCTCTACCCTCCCCAAGAGTTTGCAATTCCACCCAATTTGGTGTCATCTGCAAATTTGCTAAGCATGTACCCCATCATTCAAATGATGGGGTACATGCTTAGCATCATTATTTGAATGATGTCCCCATCATTCAAATAATGAATGAAGATAGTAAGCAATACCAGACCCAGAAGAGACCCCTGGGGAACCCCACGTGATACTTCCTCCCAATTAAACATCAAGTCATTGAAGACTACTTGCTGAATATGACAATTCAACAAGTTATTTATCTACCTTACTGTACTTTTGTCTGGTATGTATTTCCTTAGCTTGCTAATAAGAAGTTTATGGGAGACGGCATCAAAAACATTGCTTAAATCAATGTACATTAAATTCACTGCTCTCTCCCCATCCCTAGAACCTGTCACATTATAGAAGGCAATCGGGTTGGTTATGGCATGACGTGCATGACTTGCTCTTGGTGAATCCATGCTGGCTGTTACTGACATCTCCTTCCCCTTTAGATGCTCCACAATAGATTCCTTGAGGACCTGTTCCAAGATTTTTCTGGGTATCCTGGCTGACTGACACTGATTTGTAGTTCCCTGGATGCTGCTACACACTTATGCTCATCCACCAATCATGAGTTGTTTTCCTTAAAGGCCTAACTTGCTTTTTGATTTTGAAATTGCATTTCAAACTTCAGGGCTCTGTCCTGGATTACTGTTGGCAGGCAGAGTACCCCTGGCATTCCAGTAATGGCATCTGGCACAAGAACCCTGGGGACATGGTCAGGAAGGCTAACTACACCTTGTCATGCATCCACAGATGCTTCACAAGCAGGTCCAAGGAGGCGATCCTCCCCCTCCATGCAACACTGGTCAGGCCACAGTTGGAGTACTGCATCCAGTTCTGGGCTCTGCTGGCCACATCCCTCCTGAAGTGCATCGAGAGGGTCCAGAGGAGGGCCACTTGCATGGTCAGGAGCAGCAAGGCAGAGGCTTGGGGACCTGAACCTGTTCAGCCTCCACAAGAGAAAGCTGAGGTGGGTTCTGGTGGCCATCTACGAACTGGTCAAGGGGGACCAGCAGGCTATGGGAGAGTCCCTGTTTCCCCAAGCACTCCTGGGAGTAACTAGGAATAAAGGCCATAAGTTTACTGAGCATAGGTTCAGGCTAGACATCAGGAGGTGCTATTTCACTGTCAGGGCGGCTAGGTTCTGGAACCAACTTCTAAGGGAAGTGGTGCTCGCTCCTATCTTGGGGGCCTTCGAAAGGAGGCTAGATAATCACCAAGCCGGGGTCGTTTGACATCAGTACTCTTTCCTGCTCATGGCTGGGGGTCCGAGTTGATGATCTACTTAGGTCCCTTCTGACCCTACCGACTATGAAACTATGAACCAGCAGTCAGTTCAGACATCTGTTTATAATGATGTCTTATTTAAAAGGAAAATGATCGTAAGAGAAATAAGCAGTTCTCATCTCTGCTTCTGTGGAACTTCTATCCTTTCCCCCTTATTTTTCTCTTCATTTTTCCCTCCCTTATCGTTCCCTCCCCTGCATCTCTTCCTTTGTTTTTCTCTTCACATTGCATTGGTTGAGTTACCTGGCTGTTTTCTTCTGACAGTTCAGGTCGCCTTTGGCATCTCTGCTCCGATACTGAACAGTGAACACACATTCATGTACCACACGGTAGGAGTTGGAGGCAGCTACCCTGCCAGATCATCAAATCCACAAAAATGCCTCTAGCTTCAGGGCATGAAGCTGAAGAAAGTAGTGCTTACCACCCAGTAGCTGTACTTTAAAAATCACAATCCCTTTAAAACTAGCTTTATTCTACTGAACATGTCAAAGGGTCTTCTACTAGTACGGGCTCAGGGTAGCAGCTGAGACCAGAAACTCAGCTTTCTGCACCTGGTGAAAAAATGGTTTACACAGTACTTTTTAAATTGGGTTCACCCTTGTTTTTGTTGGTATAAATCAGTTACTTAATAGTTTGCCAACAAACTTGTGTCATCTTGTTAGGTCTCTCATTCCTTCCTGCGAAAATAAAAATATTATTTAAGCTTTGATTATGAATCAGAGCTCACTGTCCAGCTCCCTGCTGTATTTACTAAGTTATTAAGTAAGTAGAAACACACCGAAACCTTACAAGTCCTCTTTTTTAAATGAAACCAGTATATTAAAGGGGTGGAAAGGCCGGGTAACCAGGTTCTCAAAGTGCATGGCATTTATCTTCTATTTGGTGAGCAAGTCAAAACACCCCTGATCCCCAAGAACTGCAGTATAATAGAGGAAAAGATTGAGAGATTGCTTTTCCAGTTGTCTAAAATGCTAGTTGCCTAAAATGCCATTTTCATGCAAATAAAGGGAAGAGGGAAAATATATAAACAGTGGTCTGTGTGAAAAGCCATGTGCTAATTACTTTATTTAGTGGGGGGGGTTTGGTGACCCAGATAGACTGTTAGCACTTTAAGGAAGTGCAAAGCAAAAGCAAAAGCAGTTTGTTTTGTAGGCTGGCTTTTGCGGTGGAAGAAAGCAGAATGAGTCAGCTGCTTTGATATTAATTCTCTAGTCAGTACTCTTCTTCCGACGAAAAATATGATTCATTTCCCTCTTATGGAGCTGTGTAACAGTAGGGCTTGGAACAAGGAGGGCTTGGGCAACCTGGCAAAGTGGGCTGGGGTGACGGCTTCATTTTATCTGCACCTTCAGGGTGCGTCCAGACGAGTGCAGTTTTCCCAGGGACAAGTAGCTGCCAGTGCCATGCGCGGTTTGGTGTGTGGCAGGTTACCCCGGGGGGGTAGGGGAGGCTGAGGTCAGTGCCTTTGTTGGCCCCAGCAGCCTTACTTGGGGCCTCGGGGGAGAAAGCCTGGCTGGCACCTGGAGTGGGGCTCCTCCTGCCAGCCGGGCTCCAGGTTGTGGCGCTCCCCACTTTGGCCTGGGTTTTTTGACTCGGGGGTCATACAGAATCCACCGCACTGCCCCGGCGGCACCACGTATCTCGCGCCTCAGTTTCTCTGGGTGGGTCTAAGCGCGTGGGTAAGGGTTGGAGATAAAAGACTCCGCATTTGGCCCCTAGCCCAGTGTCAGCCTGGTGCTCCTGGCTGGAGACACAGAGGCCGAGGCGCTTCACAGAAGTGCTGTGCGGGGTGGGCACGAGGCCGGGCCGGCGCCCGGGGTCCGGAGCGCGGCTCGCCAGCGGCATCCCCCAAACCTGTAGAAGCGCGAGCGGCGGGAGGAGCGCGGGGAGCTTGCCGGCGGCGTTAACCACACCCCGAAGGGACAGTCACCAGGGGGTGGGTGGAGAGACGCGGCAAGTGCCGGGAGCCGCTCTTGGCGCGGAGGGAATAACACGGAGCCGGCAGCGCGCAGGGTGCCGCCGCCGCCGGGAGCTGGGAGCTGCCACATCCCGGCGCCGCCTCGGCCCGCAGCCGGGCTCCCCCGGCACCGCCATGGGTTCCCCTCACACCCCGCCGCTGGCCCACGTCTTCAGAGGGACCTTCGTGCACTCCAGCTGCGCCTCGCCCGCCGACATCCTGCACGGCCGCCTGCTCGGGGTGGACGACACCGGGAAAGTGCGTGCGGGGCGCGCCGCGGGCGGGCTAGCCTACTGGGGAGATGTGTTATATATATAATTATATATTATATAGTGTATGTATGTATTGTAAAATACTGGGGATTGATAGAACAGTATAGACACATTACAATAATTAAATCGTAATATTATATATATATATATATATATATATATATATATATATACTGTATCTACCCCAATATCATATATATGCTAGTATATAGCCCCCTAATATTATATAACCCAATACTGTATAATATAATGTATATAGACTGCAATATATATACTCTCAATATTTATTTATATATGTGTGTGTGGGGGGGGGAATCTTTCTATCTATCTTTCTTTCTATCTATCTTTCTATCTACACATATAGATAGATACATAGGTATCTATATCTATATACATCTATAGATCTATCTATATCTAGATAGATATCTATGTATATGTCTATGTATACATAGATCAATAGGTGTGTGTGTGTGTGTGTGTGTGTATACACACACACCCACACACATTGGAGGTATATAGCATTGGGATACATATATCTATATATTGATACACACACACATTCCCCAATATCTATCTATCTATCTGTCATATTGGGGGAATATATATATATAGAGAGAGAGAGGCTGTATAATATTAGGGGGCTATACATACATACATATACACACACACACACACTCACAATACTGGGGTATATAACATACATAATATTAGGGATATATATTATAATATAATCAGAGCTACAGACAGTATATCTAATATATTGAGGTAAATCTATATTAGGGAATGTACAATACATATAATATTGGGGATATATGTAATGTTAGATATATAATAATGGGGATATACATTATATAATATTGGGGTATTTAATACATATAAATATATAGTGTTGGAGCATAAACAATATATCATATTGGAAATTATATAATATTGGGGGATATAGATAATGCATAATGCATATATAATTTATATAATGTTGGGAGGGGGAATATCTTCCTAATATTGTAGGAGGATTATATGCGCTGAGGGAGGAAGGTGTGTATAATCTTAGAGGATGTGCATGTGGAGGAAGGGGATATAACAGGGGGGTGGTGGGGGAGAGGTGAGTATGCAATATGATTGTTCAAGGAGTGGTAAGGGTGCATAATGTTGGTCATGTGCTCCCTTGGGGAAGGCTTTACAATATTCTACCCCCTCACACAATATTAGGGTGTGGAGAAGAAAGGGCATGAAGTGTGAGGTGTTCAGGTGTGGGCAGCAGGAGGAATATGGGGGAAGTATGTAACATTAGGGATAGTGGTGTATATGGTCCTGGGGTATTTAATTATGGGTTCTGTGCATGGGAAGAACATTGCGCTACTGGGTTGATGAGTGAAAGGTGGGTATCTGATATTGTTGGGGTGTGCATGTCTGGGAAGAGGCGAATGATCCAGAGGGAACACAGCAGGGAAGGGTATAATATTGAGATGCGAGTGGGAAGGGGCTTGTGTTGCTGGGATGTGGGTGTAGAGAGTGGGAGCATGTAACCAGGGTAGTTTTGGGGATGGGATGTATCATATCAGTGTGTGTGTATGGAGGAAGGGTAGAGAGTAATGGCATATAAGACACAAAAGGGTATATAATACTGGGGCATTTGTTGTGGGGAAGGATATAATGCTGGTATACATCTTCATGGGAGTTAAGGATACAACCTCTGAATCAGAACTTCCCGGACCTTAAATGAGGGAGGCTGCAAATGAGAGAGGAAGAGTGGAGAAAAAATTCCTGGTCATACCCAGTTCACTTTCCCTTTCAGCATCCTCTCTGCCACTGTGACACCGAATACTTGACAAGATAGACCTATAGTCTGACCCAGTAAATGGAAGTTCTTATATTCTTATATATAGAGAGAGGGGGTTGTATGATGTTGGAGGGAGGGTATGTGATATGTATGGAAGAGAGGACTGGAATGTATAAGACAGGAGGCAGAGTACTGGGATACGTGTTTCTGGAGAGGAGGCATATAAAAAGTGTGTGTGGGAGGATATACAGGGGTGCAAGTGGTATGTATAGGAAGAGTTATAGTATACTGAGTATGAGTGCAAGGGAAGGGTTATTTATAGTGCTGAGGATATGCATGTATGTGAAACCATGTTGGATGCAAGATGTGGTTTTTTTTCTGTATTGAGATATATACATGTAACTAATATAGAATAGTGGGTACCTGTGTAATCTATCACAGGTGGTATTAGTATATGCAGGTATGTATTTAAGGTGTAGATGCAAACAAGCTGAGCTTGTCTGTAGTTTCTGGTTTTATCTTTGTGATGAAAATGAAATTTTAGTGAGAGAAGTGAAGCTGAGTAGACTAAAACAGCAGAGATAAATGGTGCAGATGAGGTTTTATCAGATCTCTGCCTTTCTTGCAGCTGCTATGATATATTGATTTCCAGCTATACAGATGTCTCCCAAAGTAGTGACATAATTCTAGTTCTGGGGCTTGAAACTGCCCATTTTATGTCTTGAAGCCATTTTCTATAAAGGATAAAGAATTAAAAAAAAAAAAAAAAAGTTCCAGACTCAGATTTTCTGCGGATCTTAAGGAGAAAGTTGAACATTTTCAGGGATACAAAGTATGTGCGCGTACACGGGCGTGTGTGTGTGATAGAAACACAGGTATTTATACGTGTGTGTGTGTATATTCACACACATACATATACCTGTGTTTCTGTCTGACACACACATACACACAGATTATATATATAAACAGAAACACATATCCCAGTACTCTGCCTCTTCTTCTATACATTCTAGTGACAGTCCTTTCCCACATACATATTACATACCGTCCCTCCAACATCATACAAGCTGGTCTATACATATAAGAGCATAAGAACTACCATTTACTGGGCTGGACTATAGGTCCATCTTGCCTGGTATCCTGAGTTGCACAGTTGTGAAGAGTGGATGCTGAAAGGGAGAGTGAACTGTGTATGACCAGGATTTTTTTCTCCACTGTTCCTCTCTCACTTGTGTGTGCGTGTGTGTGTGAGTATATGTGTGTGTGCATATATATATATATATATATATATATATATGCACACACACATATACATGTATGTATGTGTATATACATATGCATACACACATACATATACAAGCACAGACACACAAATATATATATACACATTAATGTATACACATTACTTCCTCATATATGCAAACGCTAATATTCATATACATATATGTATATATATGCATATATATGCATATATATTTACACACATATATACATAAATATATATATATATATATACCTACACATACATATTTATACACATAAACACATATATGTGTGTGTATGTAAGTATGTATAAGGAAGAAATGGGTTCAAGCATATATCATGTTGTGTAAAGAGTTAGCTAGATGTAACTTATAATTTAAAGAATGAACTTCCTAGATTAAGCAACTTGGGCTTGGATAGAAAGTCCACCTCAACACGATTAAGCAACTAGACATTGAGTGGGCTCTTGTCTAACTTCTGCAGATGATGGATGACTGATTTATTTAATATTTTAAAACGCTTTATTTTCAAACGAGTAAATTTGAACCATAATGTCTCTTTCAATTCTTAAAACTGACATTTCATGCTCAGTAAAAATGAAATATAGAAATAATTATAATATATATTCTGAAAGAATAGTACATTATCCACAATGATGTACAGTCTTTCGTAGACATTTGCTTCTGTCAGAGACAAACGTGTAAAAAGAAAATAATGGCATAATTAACTAAAGGACTAAAGGGCTATGAAGATGATAGGCAGCCTATAATGCTGTGATTATTAATATGTGAGCCTGTTAAAAAGAGAGTGCTAGTACTAATTGAACAGGATTAGATCTGCTGGGAAGCTATATTAATACCTTAATAGAACTCAGCATAGGCCTCAGTCCAACAGTGAGCTCTGTACAGGTAGATTTCAGTACCTTGTGAAGTCCACTTGATTTTAATGGGACATTATTTACAGATACGTTGCAGAAAAAGGACTTTTTTTTGCTGAAGGACAATAAATTCAATCCAGGCTGCATGAAATTTGGCAGGGGTGAAGAACAGACTTTGAATTTAGGAGCCTTTAAGCCCCCTTTCCCACAATTTTCACAGTTTTACATGCCTACTCCCGACACTTGCCTTTCCTCCAAATCCACCTAGATTTGACACCTATTTTTCTTCATTTGAGACCTATTATGAGCATTCATTTGTGGCGTATTAAAGGCTTGGTGTAAAACTCATTAAAAGCAATGCAAAGACTCCTACTGACTTCCCGACTTAAGAGGTGCCAGTCATCCATGTTAAAAATGGTCAAAACTATTTTTTTTCTAGTGTTATCATTTTAAGGACTCACATTTCATGGTATAATAAAACTGCAAGCGTGCTCTTTCTGCCACTGGCAAGGATGGATTCTTAACATCCCTTACATGTCCCAATGCTTGAGAATGTATTAGAATACATGCAGTGGACCAGCACTGCTTATGACTGTGAGTAATAGTATACCTTAAATTATTGTAATTTTCTGAGAAAACATTATTTTTGCAAGTAAGGAGGAACCATATCTGCAGCTTCAAAACAAAGGCTGCCTATACACATGCTTGGAAGTGGAGGTGGGAGGCTTATACCAGTTCTTGGACAGCTACTCTAATTAAAATGGCTCACCATCATGTGTATTAAGCCCTCCTGCATTTCAAAATGGGCACAGGAATGCTTTAACTAAAGCTTATTCAACAGGCTTTAGTTAAAGTGTCCCCCAGCTAGTTTGAAATTAAGTGGGGCACTTAATATACATGATGCTGAGACGCAGCTGAAGCTTTCTAATTAGAACGTGGAGCAGGCTCAATTATGACTCAAAAGAAAGGTTACTTACCAGTAACCATTGTTCTTCAACAGCTGCTTCTCTCTGGTGACACTTGTGGGGTTTAGTGTACTGAAAGTGCTGAAAGATAAGTTAAAAAGGTCTTACAAACTCTATCGGTCTCTTCTCTCTTCTAAATGCTCTGTCTTTCTTTTTGTGTGTCTAGAATCTTATTTCACCGTATCACTGTAAAACATGAACAGTATTTTTATTAAAATGTTAGCTATTCATGTTTTTCATTAATGCAATTACAGCTATCATGGCTAAGGATTTTTCCACAGACAAGAGAATGCAGGAGGGAAATAAAGGCCCAATTCTGCACCTAGAGAGTTTTACTGGTTAAATGTAATGGTAATTAATGAGAGATTTGACATTAATTTCAATAGACATGGAACTGGGTTAAGATAAAGAAAAATCTTACCCAGCATACTTTATATACAGTTATAGCACTTACATATGTATTAAAAAAATCCAAGACAGAAGATGAACATTTGAATTGTACAAATACAAATGCATTCACTAACCAGAATTATTTATGTGAATTTGGACAGGGACATTTAATGCCAAGTGGATCGACCAAAATGAAGCTTATTAATCCCTGTGGAAATAAATTAGGTGCTGTAAGTGTAATAATACATAGAAAGAAGACAGGATGCACCTTATAAAAATATAGAAATTAATCTGAATGTCACTGAGAATTGCAGATTATTTATCCCTTGCATTAAACTGTGTTTCGGTTCATCTCCCATTTTCTTTGAGAGACTGGTTATCACTAAAAGAGAGAAAAAGTGGTATTTAGCAGCTGAGAATCAAAACCAGAACCCCAGTATGACGAAGTGGAAATGTGTGCAAGGCAAGGCTTTTGTCTGTCTTGTATTTACATATGAAGTACTAGGTAGTGAACAAAATAGGAAAGTGGGATGTCAGCTTATTTTTTATAAGTAAGGGAGTGAAATAAGTTTCAGCTACAAATAAATAAAGTAATCTATGCGATTGGTTTCCTACACTGAAATATTTGGTTCCCAAACCTAACGGCGAGCAGGAAGGGTGGCTAAATGACCACAGAAAACTTGCTGTCCATTTTGAATTTCAAAAGTTTTACTAATTCATTCCAAATGGTTAATAATTTCAGAAAGCCAGCAAACTCTGTTCAGGACAATCAGCACTGCCAATGGCAGGTGGGTTATTTGTACATGAGAGGAAAAACAAGTTTTAGATTAGGTAATTGTACTTGAGGTAACAGGTTTCTACCCACTTCGTTTGAAAAGTATGTATTTTAAGTAACTTCTTCAATGCTTTTACCTTTCTGAAATAATGAGGAAGGACTAAAAAAAAAAAAATCTCTCTCCTCATACAGTCCTTGGCTGACTACTTGCTTTTATTAGACACTGTAATTATTGACGCTGGTGAAAAATTAGTATAGTAGGGTGTATCTACACATGCAATTAGTGTGCCTGAATAAACTCTGGTGTAGTTTGTGCCAGAGTTTATTATTCCTGTGCACAACATCTTCACATGTGTCTGGGACCATAGCATATTGCACTGGGGCAGAAGAGCTCCGGCTGGCAGGGAGTGCAGGAGATCAGCCTTCTAGACTGGGGCTGCTCTCCACTGGCTCAACATGTTGTAGAGGGGCTGCCGAGGGCACGATGTTGCTAAAGCCCCAGCCAGGTTCATTACTGTCTCCACATGTGTTGCAGCAGTGTAAATTTGTCTGCCAGGATAGTACTTGTCCCAGACAGTACTATCCTATGGCAGAGTTAATTAGTGTGCTCTAATAGCATTGCATGCATAAATGGTGAAGCTTTACCGTGGAGCTAAATAGTCAGTGCTGCAGTAAAGTGCGCATGTAGATGCACCCATACAGTACCATTATGATCTAGTAGCATTTTGTAGTAGCCCACTTCCTACTGGGCCCATCTACATAAGACGTTTACTGAAGAGCTGACTCGTTGGCTTTGTAGTAATTCTCAGTGTGTACATGAGCAATGCTATTGAGTAAACAGATTTACTCTACCACAACATACATGTAGATGCTGACAGGGTTGGCTGGGGCACAAGGGTGTTTCAGTTTGGGGGCTGCCTCCCAGCTAGCCCCAAACTGGAGTACCCTCACGCCCCACTCAGCCACTCTGCAGCATGTTGAGCAGCCTCGGGTTGGTAGGCTGACCCCAGGGCTGCAGTCAGCGTGGGGCTGCACCACCCTGGCTTAATGTGCTGTGATTCCAGTTGCATGTGTAAACATGGTACCTGGGAGCAATAAACTCCAGTGCAATATATGCTGGAGTTTATTGCTTTGCCTTATTAGCATGTGTAGATGCGCCCACTATGTCAGTGATTGTACAAAGTATAAAGCAATGAAAGCTCTGACCCATAGCAGTAGTGTGACCAAGAAGGGGATAACTGAGATACCAGCCTCAGGTGCCAGCTTAGGCAGGGCACAAAAATAGCTGTGGCCTATGCTCTGCCACTGCTCAAGGCACAGAACTGCCCACTTATGGCCAAGGGACTGCCAACACTTCATGTTTCTGAACATTCAGTGACCTAGACTGACATTCCTGGGAAGCACGAGAGCCTAAACTCACTCTGCTTTCAGTGCGTTTCAAATCTTAACCTTTCCTATAGCCCTAACTTATTGTTTAATTTTTATCTCTGTTAGGACTGTATGATATATCAAGGTAGGATGGATATTGCGTGACTGATTCCAGAGTGGCTTTTTGTTGTTTTAGAAATGAACCATTTCAACATAACTTGAATAATGATTTTGTAAGAGTCTAAAATATTCACTCTTTTCCATAGCAACAAGTTTGTTTCCAGCCTTTGCCATCTGGTATTTCAAGCTTATCTCTCTTTATCCTAACTTGCTAGTTTTCCTTCCTTTTTTTGAAAAAAGATGTTGCTTTATGTAAATATCCATGTTTTTTGTGATTATTATTTGTGACTGTTACTTTATTATAATGTTATTATTCTTATAGTTAGTTAATATTGTTATTAATAATGCATATTTATATTAAAGCAGGATGCTAAGGTCTCAAGTTTAATGCATTTTTAAAAATGTGGTTAGCATGGAGTCTTAGAAGCTAGCTGGTTCAGAGAGGCATAAGCTTTTGTAAGTAACTTCAGACTAATGATTATCTACCTCTCTTTTAAATCTTGGTAAGTTTTTTTTTTTGAGTGAAAAATGTAAGCAGATTATGCATGTTTGCTGTATCCCAGTTACATCTTGTTTATAGCTTATCTTCACAGAATTTTGTATTACTATAGCTACATTGGTTTAAATATTGATAACTCCCATAGGGTTAATAAATTTATGCCAGCATAAACATCATAAAATCATGGAATTATAGAGAAGTAGGATTGGAAGGAATCTCCAAAGGTCATCTAGTCTAACCTTTTCCCTCACCCACATCTCTGTCCAAACCATCCTATACAACAAACCCATAACCTAAACTCTGTAAAACTACCATCAACTCTGACACAACACAAGACATAACACCTTAA
>JAGPOW010003395.1:10068874-10082014 GCA_030014935.1 Caiman crocodilus | reverse complement strand
AACTTGCCACAGGTAAAGCAGGGGAACTATGGCAGCCAAATTTCTGCTTCTATAAAAGGTTAATACAACAAAATGAAGTACTAAATGATGGCGCAGTAAAAACAGCACCATATGGCCTGTGTAGATGCACCCACTGGTTTCTAAACAGAAATGTTGTTCAGACAAGTCCTTAGACTGTCAGGTTTTTGGAACAGGATTATCTTTGTATCCTGTGGGTGCATCTACATGAGATGTTTACTTCACAATTGACTAATTTACTGTGCAGTAAATGTCTCAGTGTCTACACATGCACCCCTATTAGGGCACATGAAAATAATAAACTCCGCAAGAACGCAGTACTTGTAAATACAAGTATTACCCTGCTGTGGAGTTTTTGTCATACTCAGCAGTGTTCGTGTAGATGCTGACCAGCAAGGTGGGGCATGGGAGTGGTTCAGTGTCGGGGCTGCCTGTCAGCTAGCCCCATACTGAGACTGCCTTTTGTCCTAGCCAGCCCGCTCTGCAGCATACTGGGCTGGGAGAGGAGCCCTGGGCTGGCAGGCTGACCCCCAGAGTCCCCTGCTACCCTGGGTGGCTCCACGTGCTGTGCCTGAACAAACTGCAGAGCTTATTGCTCCTGAGTTATTTGTTCTGGGTGCATGTTCAAATGGTGCACCTGGGAGCAATCAACTCCGCAGCAATAAGCTCCACAGTTTTTCAGGTGCCGTAAATGCATGTGTATGTGCCTTGTTTTGATAGAATACTTAAAATGGAGCCCTGCTCCTGACCGGACCCTGCAGGGTCCTTAATATATATAATTATATATACAAAAATAACTTTAATACAAATAATGGGTATGTTTTGGTGGATATACTTGTTGAACTAACCTTATCTTCTCTCTGCCTATTATTTTCTTGTCTTTATTTGTCTGGATTCAGCTGTTTGTTTCATGAGTAAATATAATGTGGCCATTGGCATGTGCAGAATCCTTGGCATTCTAGTATCATAAATCAGGTTCCTAAAAGTAATGATATTTGTTTAAATATCAGGAGATTTAAAGAGATCATATAGAATATTGGATCTAGGGGGGTTTTAAAGTTGCTTCTGACTTCCGACTTTTCTGCACAATCAAAATGTTCTGAAATACACTTCTGTATTAGTGAAACCTGAGCTTTCACATTAACACATAACTCCAAGATCTGTGCATTTAAGAAAAATATAAAATAGCATGACATCCATGAGCACTGAAAATTGTCATGGTTGTGTGTGATAGAAAACAATCTTGACAGATACAAAATTGATATCCATTGAGAATCAAGAGCAAACCTAGGGCTTGGATCAGAGAATATTGGAGTAAACAAGGACCTCTGAAGAATTATGTCATTCCACTCAGCTCAGCCACTAGATTATCATAATTTTTCCTCTTAGTTCCTGATTACATCTTCATTACATAATTTAAAAAAATATATAGAGGTGGTAGGAACAGTTACTGAGAATATCTGACTGCATATTGATCATGCACACAAGTACATTATTTTGACTCTTATGTTTCTGAACATTGTAACTGCATTTTCCATTAGGCTACTATACAGCTGTAACCTGAGAACTCTGTTACTACTAGAAGAATTGGTACACTCGGTGTTATGATGAGTGAAGGAGGATGCTGGACTTCTGCCAGTGAAATAGGGATGAACTTCTTATGTGTGCAGATTACCTGAATTCAATTTCCAACTGAAGTCACAGGTTGGATCGTTCAGTGGACAAGAAGAAAGCATTTAGAAATTAGATATCCATAGTCAGAAGAACGAGTATTTTAATACTAGCTCATTTTTGCTATAATGGAGTGTACATTTAATAAAAATCCAGTGCTGCAGACTATGACTTCTCATATATGCACACAACATTAGCTGTACTGAAATGTAATATAAAATTCATTAACTGATTTTCTTTCCTTTTTTTTCTTTATAGATTGCATTTTTGGAACAAACTGACCAGCAAGAGCAACTAGCTAAGAAATGGGGCTTCAGAGCATCTGATATAAGAGAACTTAGTAATCAGTATGTATTTTGGTTTAGTTTCATTTATGCTTTGTGTTTTCGGTTTGCTTTCTGAATGTACTACAGGTATATGTGCATAAATGCAAACAAAGAACACTCTTTGGCTAGGAACAGATGTCACATTTGCCCTTGAACAAGTGCCTGCATTTATCTTGGAACAGATATATCTCAGAATTGGCATGTACTCATGTTATCCTTCTAATCAGGGTTTAGTGAGTAGCTGAATGCACTGTGCTTTTTTGCCCTTGATTCAGCAGTGCAATCCTAGGGTAACAATTCAGATATACTTTGCAATGCCCCAGGATAAACAGTTAGTACTTCTTATTCCATGAACCTTTTTAGGATTTATCCTAGGACAACACATGTGGACATCTGAATGATTGCACTTTGTCCTGGGATAAAGTGGTTTGTCCTGGGACAAATGCAAGGTCTGTTTGTGACTTCAGTTGGAAACTGAATTCAGGTAATCCACACATGCTTACCACTCTGTATCCCCAGTCTATGGGAGTTTTGCCTGTATAAGGTACCTTGAATGGGCCCTAAATATGGACAGCCAGTTTGCTTATTTTATTCATGAGTGAATTGTGATTGCTGATTCATAACTCTCAAACTGAATTTCCATATTTAGTCTCTAGAAATTACTTATTCATTTTATGTAACAGTAAATAATGCTCACTTTTGCAGTAATCTAAGCTTTCATCTATTTCCATTTTGACAGGCTGTGCCTTTAGACCATGTCTGAACACTTAGCAGCTTGGTTAAACATGGGTATGGGTGACACTTTGCCTAGAAATTCTGTCAGAGCTGTACAACGTCTATTTGATTTAACTGCTGGTCTGATAAAACTGAAGGGCTATTCAGATGGGACAGTTAGCATACAGGAAACTAAGACTAGAAAAGGATGTTACCAAATGAAGCAGATAAGCTGTGCCTTCAATGTGTCTGTTGATGCTGCGAGACAACAGTTGATGTGGTTTCCAAGAGCTTGGGGGTCGCAGTTCTGTGCACCCTGGGAATTCCCACACAGAATCAGTCTCCTCACACCTCCCTAGGATTCATCTTGGTAAGTGGGGAAAGCCAGGTTCCTCTGCTCACCCAGATGTGCCCCCAGACTTCTAGGCAAGCAAGTCCTGTCATGGAGGCCCAGGGTGCTGGGGATTCCCGGGTCCCGTGCCTCCATGCTGGGATCTGTGTGACTTCCTCTTTCCTTGGAAATCCTAGAGTGGGTCTCCATAAACAGGAAACAGGGAAGGAAAAATTACTTACAGCAGGTTCCAGCTCCAGCTCCCTCCCACAAGAGTGTCAAGTGAAACCACGTGCCTTCATCTATTTTTAGAAGATGAGCAGTCCCAAATCTGACTAATCTTAGATGGAAAACACCTGGAAATTCAGGTGCAAAAGAGTTGTGGTCAAACACGTGACGGAATATCATACTACAGAAACCAATTGATGGGAAAGACTTCATTTGGCTCCTTGTCACTGTTGAGTTGACAGATAGGAATTAAATATCATTTGTTTTAGGTTGCAGGGAGTCCCAGATTAGGTCAGCGGGGGCCAAATTTTTTGGACAAGCATGCCAGAAATTAAACCCCAGGCTCTTCCATAATGCAACTGCAATCCCCTTCCCTACCTTAAATGCATTCCAGCCCTGCCCTGTTCTCCCTACTGATCTGCTGCTGTTTTCTGCTCTCTACCCTATGCTCCCTGCCAGAGCTGCTGCTCTGTTTTCTGCTTCCTGCCCTGTCTGCTGTGGTGCTACCTTCACTCTCCCTCATCCTGCCACATGCCACACAAAAAGGCTGCCCATGCTACTCATGTCACAGGGTGGTTACTCCTATATTAGAAAATCACTAACACAAATTAAGTTAGATTACTTAACTTGCTTTATGTATTGTTTTTTGCACAGGATTTCTCACACACGTTTTCTCTTTGTTCTTTTGAAATATTGTGTTATTACAGTTTTGATAACACGATTATTTTAATGTGGAAAATATAATACCTTGAATGAAAATATTGTTTCTATGAAAAAAAATGAACCACCTCAGAGAAATAGGATCATTTTCCCTGGAAAAGTGGTTAATTTTGACTTTAAAATATTTATATGACATATGCTGTTTTTAGCAAAATGTCCTTAAATTTCAAAACTGAACAACAAGATCTGCATTTGATAGTGTAAAATATGGGCAAGGATCAAGATTGTAAAACAAAATGTTGAAGTGCTACACTAACTTCTCAGCCCCTCATGGAAGATCAAATGTATACATGCTAATATTCATTGTTCAATAAAGTATTCCTTCATCCCAAATCACGTGACATTCTTTAGTTTTTTTCATTCATTTTATAAGATACTTTTAAAAAACAATTTCTGCCATGCCAGCAACCTAGTCTTTTAAATATTGATCAGAGAAGCTTGTCTGCTTTTCATTTAAGGATGGATCTCCTTGTATACCAAAAATAATTCAGGGTCCATTTTTAAACCCATTGTGTGTTCCTATAAACTGAAAACAAATACAAAGCAGGTTAGAGAGAGATAGTTAGTCCAAAGGCAAGCAGAAGGCAAGGTAAAGATGCCCCTTAGAGACCAACTGAATCAGAGATACATAAACTTTTGTGAGTGAGAGCTCATTTCACCAAATGCTATGAAAGGACATACAGCTATTTTCTGTTCTCTGCATGTCCTTCATAGCATTTGATGAAGTGACCTTTTGCTCATGAAAGCTTATGGATCTCTAAAACAAATAGACCTTTGATTCATTTGATGAATACAATATGTCCATAATTTTAGAGATTTGATTGTTTTATAATATTAAGAATCTGTCAAATAATGTTTCCAGCTAATCACCTTGATTTCTACAATACTGGCACACATCATTGTTCAGGAGACCAACGTAAACAGTTGTGTAGAAGTCCAATTAGGGATTTAGAATAGTGTAAGTTCAGTTTGGAATTGCTAGCAAAACTTGCTATATAGAGTATTGACCATTATCTGTCAAACTGTTTATTTAACTTGCCTTTACATCCCTCTGTGAGAATGAAATAAACAGGTAAGATGATAACATTTAACTCTTTTATAGTACTTTTCATCAAAGTGTTTTACAAACGAGATTAGTATCATTATTCCCATTTTACAGATAGATAAATGGAGGCCCAGACAGGTGAATGACTTGCCCATAGTCACTCTGAGAAGACAATCACTAATCACATTGCTTATAAAACATCTCTAGACTCCAGCTTTTAGTGCTTTGACTGTTTCAGAACCGGTTCACATTCATGAACCTAATAATATTATTTTCCTTCGGTACTAGTTTCTCCAACTTCAGCTGTACGTCGCACAAAAAAGTATCTCATCCTACTTGTTCATTTTATCAGATTTTTCAATCTTGTGGTTGTTCAGTGTAGCACATGAAGAAGTCATTTTTTACCAGCCATATAAATACAAATCCAGCATCAGGCCTGATTCAACAGTGTTTACTCATGAAGACTAGGACTTACTTATCTGAGTAACTTGTTAGTTAAGAAGGAACAGTCAGAGGAGTAAATATTTTTCAGTCCAAGAACTCCTCATTATCCCACTGCTGTTTTCTACCTGGCATTTCTATAATTTGAAATCATCCTATAGCCAGAGCCATGGTTTTTAAACTTACATCATTTATCTGCAGTTTTCCCACTTCGCCTTTTTGTATTTGATAGTAGTCATTGAGTTTACTTCCTTTCAACTTTTTCCCCTCGATTGGAATATTCTCTGTTTTGTTCAATAAAACAGTGTATCACTTCATTTTTTTATATTAGCTTCTTTTACCCATGTTGCCAACATCTCTTTCTGTTCCATTTTACCAGTTCCCTCAGAAATACTATCTCAGGCACTTACTCATTTTAACCAACTATTTCTCATTCCAATTCACTTCTCCCTCAACACAGGTGTTTCACCTTCAAATGTTATCATATGTAACTTTTGCATTTATAAAATAAGACTCATTGGCTGTGTCTACATGTGTGCTTAACTGTGGAGCAGACTAATTAGTTGCAGACTAAAGCATCACCGGCTACACATGTGTTGCTGTAAGGCTGCAGTAAACAAATTAGCGCTGCTGCAAGAGTACTGTCAGAGCCAGTACTATCTTGTAGCATGATAATTAACTGTGATTAAACATAAATGTAGATGCTGACTATGGGTGTAAATTGTGCCTGGTCAGCCCAGATAGCAAGAGTCCAGACTCCTGCCTGCTGCCTAGTTATACGGCTCTAAATTTTCAACACCCTTTTGCCACAGCCAACTCCTCTGCCTCACAGTGCCACCCTACTGGAGCCCAAGGGTGACCCCCTGTGCTCCCAGCCCTTATGTAAACTGCTATGCCCTAACTCAAATTGCTGCTGTCTGGGGTGCATGCATAGGTGCTGTGCCTGGGACTGTGTCTACATGATACACTGACTGCACAGTAGCTCGTTATTATTGTGCAGTAGCGTTGTGTGGCATGAAGCATGATGTGATGCTACTTACTGCCTAGTAGTAATGAGCTACTGTGTAGTCAGAGTCATCTAAACAGTTTGGTGATGCTACTGCACAGCAACTCTGGTTACTGAACAGTCATTTAGTATTCGTGTCATTACTAACTGAGTGCTCAGTAACAACTGCACAGTCAGCATCTCATGTAGATGTGGCCTAGGAGTAGTTTGCTCCAGCTCAAACTGCTCTTGAAGTTTATTGCTTTGAATTAATAGCATGTGTAGATGCATGCGCTGAGCTTTTCTGTCTCCATTTTGTTTTGTCTTCTTCCTAGCTTTTCCCTCAAGTTTCCCCCTTAATATTCACTGGTAGGAAAATTTCTCCTAGGCCCACATAGCCTAATACTGAAATGTTCTTTTCCACGCTGTTTATTACCATTACTCTGTGAATTGCTGAAAGCCCTAGTCATTCAGTTTGTACCAACATTAGTTATTTCTAAACAAGCAGAAAATCACCATCTTCCTTATTTACAGGTGGTCCATATATGTGGTAAATTTTGCTTCCAAGAGTGTGGTCTCTCTTTTGTTCAAGCAGAGGCTCCAGATAATTCCCTTTCCGTTCTTCTCAATCCTTGCAGAAAGCATTCCTGTCTTTAAAATTCAGAGCTTCTTTTTTCCTCTCGACTGGTGCAGCTGCAAGTTGATAATCAGAATCTGGCTTTGTATTTTCATTTGCATTTAACTCGAAATGCATCTTCACAGAGGTTCTTTGCATTTGAGCTTATTTTCCCAAATTAGTGGCGTCATCTTTGATTCTACTGAAGTTTCCTACATACCTATAACTGGCCCTGTAGTGCATACAACACATGGAAACTCTCCATCATTCATCAGAATCTCATCACATTTCCTGGCACCCAAGGGGTGCTATCTCTGGGTTACAGATAATTTGTCTGCTTTATAAATACTTCATTCTACTTTCTTTTCTTATAAAAGTGAAATCGGGATAACTCATCTCTTCCCTGGTGCTCTGTCTAGCACTTGTCTGATTATCTTTTAACTCTGTCTCTGACACAGTATCTGTTGCTAGTGTCAAGTCTGAATGATGCTTCACTTTCCATCATTTCTGCTTTATTGACTCGTTTTTCATCCACTTCTATCACATTCCCATTATCATTTTTAGTCTCTCTCCTGGGTATCTCCTAGTTGTTTTTGTTAGGATCTCCCATTGTCTTGAACTGTTGGAGGGAGGCTAGTTTACATCTTATGTTATAGTTTGTCTTGTATGGAATGGAACACAATCATGTAAAGGGGTGTAATGAAATAATAAAATAACAGACATCTATTGTTTGAAATCTGTTTCATCCTTTGGTGGGGAAGTAAACTTCCTCATATCCTTAAGGCACATAGCCCAAGAACAATCTACATGAATCACTTTTGTAGCATGATGAAAAAATCATTCTTCATTGTTGGAACAGAGTCCACATTTCTTGATTTTCAGTAGATGAACTGGTAAATGGCAGAGCTCCTTTCTTATTCACAAGATTAATTCCCAGGTTTGCATTTCCTGTGACACAGGTAAATTCTATCTTGTTTCCTGGGTAATTTGTATACAAAATAAGACCCATGCATATGTCAAAACTAGGAGTGAGTTACAGGAAATCATAAATGTCTACTGATTTAACAGTAAAGGAGGTCCTTTTTCACATAAAATCACTAAAAGCCTATGAAATACATCTTGCAGAGCCAGAAATGCCTCAACAGATGAGGCGAAATGAAATGGTCCTGGGTCTGTATCTGGCATCTGTGAACATCTTGGGCGCAGACAGAAGTGCAGCTCCCTGCTGTAATGAGAGTACTTTGCGGGAAATGTTCTGAGTTACAACAATCCCCTGGACCAGACAGAAGTTCACTGTTGAGTCCAGGGGGGAGGGAAATCTAGCTGTTGGCTGCCAGTCTGCAGCTGGTTTCTGGTAGCAATGGCTACTCCTCCCTCTCAGCCTATCCCTGATTTCAGAATGGGAGAGGGGAAAGGGAGCAGAGGGAGCTTCTTCTAGGGGTTCTCCAGCCAGTGCTGGAAGGTGGGGTATGTGTATTGGAGCCCCCTGAAAAGCTCCCATTAAAGACTGAATGTGTGTAGTTTCCTTGTGAAGTCATGGTAGTATGATAATACATGTTAGTGTATTGGAGCCCCCACCCTGCAGGGGCTCCAGTACACTCACCCCACCCTCCAGTGGGGGCTGAACTCCTTCCACTCCCCTTCCCCTCCTCCCATTCTGAAAACAGCTTGGAAGCTGGGAGGCTTTGCAGATACAAATTACAGAAGATGCTATGTTTTGAAACATCTTCATCTGAATCCTTATGCAATAAGAATTTAGATTTTTACGGGACTGGACCCTTTTAAAGTGCTTTGCAGCCATGCATTTCTGTTTGGTCATAGCTGTAGAGCACTTTCAGGTGCCAGATCAGGTAAAAATTGTCATTTCTATCTGTGCCCACTTGTGGCTCAAAAGTTTAGTTTCAAGTTACAGTAGTTTTGGGGATTGTGTGTATAACTGTGAAATTCCATACTGTGACATTTGTATGTCTTGTTGGAGCACTGATCATGTGGAGTGTCTGAATTACAGGATTTTGAAATACAATGCTAGACACCTGAAACAGCTGGTGAAAGTGGAAATTGCTGTGAAAATGGATTAGATTTACTGACATCTTTTTGAAACTATCTTGAATAGGCTTAGTCTGGTACAAAGCTTGAAGGAAGTAAGAGGGTGATAAAAAGAAGAAATCCCCACTTTCGCAACACTAAGGGGAAAAGGAATGAAAGAAATTCTGAGCTGTCTTTTATGGGCCAGGTACAGACATTACACTTTTAAAGGTATAAGTGATCAGAAAAAGCTCTATACTCTTAACAGAACTGAATTTCAGCACATATAGACTGGTTTAAAAATGGTGGAACCTGGTCTAAAATTTGCATCCCCCACTGAACGGTTCTTTTCCCTAATAATCTGAACTATGCTGCTTACAGAAAACCACGTAATAGATTGATTCTGCCTCACTATCTATTCCAGACTGTCAAAGAATGATTTTCTAGCATTGTGTTGTAGTAGTTTCCTTGTGATGTCACTTCAGTATGATGATAAAACAACATTGCAACAATAGACCAATATTATATCAAGACATCAAAATGAGATTTTTTTTTTACTCTCTGAAGGTCCACTGAGTGACAAAGTGACTCATCATTTATTAAATCTTGAGCTCTACTTGATTATATATAGGAAAACTCAGTTAGGAATAGAACAGCCTTCCTGATAGTCTAATCAGTCAAATGAACCTGCCCAATTATGCCTATATTAAGAAGCATGATTGGGCCTGATTCTCCACTAATTGACAAAGACGTAACAAAGTCACCTCATTATTTTCACTAGTGTAAATAAAAGGAGAAATGAGTCTATATCTCTTATAGGGAAATTATGGTAAAAAAATATAGTATAATTTTTCAACCTGTTCTTTTATATGTGAATCCTAGATGCTGACAAAGGGAAATGGTGAAAGGCTGCAAGTATTTGAAAGCAAAATGCTCAGGAAAATATTTGGTCAAGTATAAGAAAATGGAGTTTGGAGGAGAATGCACAATTAAGAGCTTGTGGATCTTCACAAAAACTTGAGCAAGGTTCAAGAGCACAGAGAATGAATGGGTAGGGCATACTGTGAAAAGCAACAAGGCATGTGAGGCAGATTTTGGGAGCTGAGGTGGGAGTATTATATCCCAAGATAAACTAAGGCAACAATGAGTTGATAATATAAAAGCTGATCTGGAAGGGATAGGTGAAGATGCAACAAGGTAGAAGAAGATTGTACAAGATAGGAGGAGGTGACAAGTTGTGGTTAAGGCAGTTTTAGGCCTCCAAAACCTGTAAGACCAGGGGGAGAGAATACATGCTTTGTGACTAGACCAGGGGAATAATCAAGTGCCTTTGTAGCTGAAATAATATATATTAGGGCTGTGTGAAATTTCACCAGCTGCTTTATTTTAATGCTGTTTTGACTTATTTCAAACTCAAAACAATGAAATCAAAATGAAATAAAGGACTTCAAAACATCCTTGAAATGAAACAAGGGCAGTCAAAATTTTCAAAACATTTTGAGTTTCAAAGCTGAAGCTGGGCTTGCCTGCAGGGAAACAGAAAGAAAGGAGAGGGAGGGGGAAGAGGCGGGAAGGACTGCTCTGATATTGACTGTGTAGCTGGTCAGTGACTGTGATCCTTCCCTGAGGTCCCTTCTAATCCCAGTGCTTTGGGGGAGGGATAGAAAAACATAAAAAGCATAAAAGGCAGGATTGTTTGAATTGCCTTGCCTTGTGCCTCGAGGTCAGTTACTGAACTATCTTCCAGAAGCTCAGCAGCGTTAGACAACAAAGGCTACTACTATTGATTTCCTACTTGCTAGCCTAGCAAGTGGGATTCTGCAATACTTTTTGCTTTCTTTCTATACGCTTTTATTTTATTATTATATTCTTTGATTGATTCTTTTCAATTTCATAATTATACTGCATATTATAATATAGAATTTATGTAGGAAGACATATATACATTTATATATTTTTATAAAGACAAGACATTATGAAACACACCATAAAGTTTGCTGGAAAGGCAGCTGGCAAGCCTTCAGGGAGGGATTGAAGAGGGGGCAGAGGGAGAGGTATAAGTTCCCTCCTCCCGCAAAACTGAGATGCAGACTCTTTGCTACAACAAGCAGGCATGAGGCTTCCTCTAGTACAGGCAGAAAGTAGAGGGGAGTAGTGCCATTGCCTGTGCCTGAGTCTGCATCCCTTCCAAGAGCACCAGCCATAACTCCCACCACCACCACCACCACCACCACCATGACAACAAGCACCAGCACCAACATGACAGTCTCCTCCACCCCAATTTCACTTCCCATGCTGAGCCTTCCAATGCCAGAGGAAGAGCTGGAGGTGGATCTGGATCTGAGTGCCCTAGCAAGGGAAATTCTGGGGAAGGAGGGGGAATCATCTCAGCTTGTGCTCCACACCCCTCAAGTTTCCCTTAGAGTGAGGTCTGCTGCTCCAGAAGGCACTTCAGAGGAGGCTGAGGTAGAGGTTGCGGAGACAAATGGTTCAGCTGAGTCCGTTTCTCCTGTTGCTGTGCTTCTGCCCACTGAAGAGGGGGAAATTACAGCATTCACACATGCACCTGCACTCCAGAAGTGAGCGGGTAGTGTGGTCTGGGATCATTTTGAGTTGGATGATCCCACATACGTTATCTGCCTGCACTGCCAAGCCAAACCAGCCGGGGCAAGGGAACAAAACACATGAGCACCACAGGGATGCTGATGTATCTCTGGTGGCACCACCCCCTTACCTTTGCTTCTCCTTAGCCTAGCACCAGTGGGAGCATGCAGAAGACAATTCCCCCTCTCACTCCAAAGACCCCATTGCCCCCAAAGCAGAGGCAGGCCGCCCTGGAACAGTGAGGGAAAGGTGGACAGAAAGGGGGGCACATTGCAAGGGTGAGTGAGATCACCCAGAGCACTGGGGAGATGCTTACTGTGGATGGCCAGCCCTTTTCCCTAGTTGAGTGGCCAGGGTTTAGGAGGCTCGTGGCACTTGTGGCCCCATCATGTCAAGTGTCTGTATGCACCACCTTCAGCCCTCCCTGTATGATGCATGCAAAGAGTACTTAAGGGAAGAGCTGCACAAGATAGGTACGCAGGTGGCCTTACAGTTCACTTCTGACATCTGGAGCAGCCAGGGTGGAGATCATCTATACCTCTCCTTCAAAGGGCACAGTCAGGTCATCGGTGGGTGCTCCTTCAAGCTGAGGTGATGGATGAGTTCCACATGGCAACAGAGATCGTGGGGACCATGAACTGCTTGGTGCAAGGGTGGCTCATTATGCAAGCCAAGCTCACCCGCAGGCTCATGATCACCAACAATGGGGCCAATATGGTTGGTGGTCCATGATGCCAACTTTGTGGGCATCCGCTGTGTGGCACACAAGTTCCACCTCGTAGTCAGGGATGCCTTGGAGGGAGACACGGCTGCCAGTGATGGTGCCACCACTACCGCTTTGAGCTAGCTCATTTCAAAATGCAGGGAGGTGGTGGGCTACTTTTACCGCAGCATCAAGAGGGGCAAGCAGAGCTGAACATCTCACAGCACAAAATCATGCAGATGTGGAGACTCAGTGGAACTCCCACATACCTGATGCTCAAAGGGTTGGTGGAGCAATAGAAGGCCATCCAGGAGATGGCCTTGCTCAGGGAGATTGGGATCAGCAGCCCCCTTAACAGAGCTGAGTGGGATACCATCTCCCAGATTTTCCAAGACCCTCAGCACAGGTGATGCCCTCCTTAGTCTGGTGATCCTTGTAGTGAAGGAACTTCAAAACCAAATGGAGAATTTCTATGGAATCAATGTTCCTGACTGGGGCAAGCCACTATCACCAGATGTGCAGGCACTGGTGAGGAGGTTGAAGGAGGGCAGCAGGAAATGGCTTGATCCCTTGTAGACCAGTACGGCCCATGTCCTGGCTGCCATGTGTGACCCGAGGGTGCAGGGCAACATTTGCAGCAGCCAAACCCTGAATCTGTGGATGGAGGTACTGGTGAAGAGAATCAGGGAGGTGGAATGGTGGAGGCAGGGGGA
>JAGPOW010003395.1:10052433-10068774 GCA_030014935.1 Caiman crocodilus | reverse complement strand
TCTACCACAGGTACTGCCAATGTGGGCCAACGGCATGGCTTCCATGGTGGGGTTCAGAGGCATCAGGCAGGTAGCACTTAGGCGTTGATGGCTGCCTATCTCACCGAGGAGGTGGAGCCACTGTTGTGTGACCTCTTAGCCTATTGGGCAAGCTGCAGCCAGATGTGGTTGGATCTGGCCACAGTTGCCCAGGAACACCTGTCTTGTCCACCGACGAGTGTTTCAGGTGAGAGGGCGTTCAGAATTGCTGGGGATGTAGTGACACCCCACCACACCTGCTTGGATCCTGGTTTCTTAGAGCAGCTAGTGTTCCTGAAGGTGAACCTCCTGCTGCTGGGTTTCCCCAAGTTCCAGGTGCAGATGGAATGAATGCCACCCTCTTCACTCTGTCTGCACCTATTTCCTTTTTTCATTTTTTAAAACCATTTAATACCCTGTTCTCAAAGCTGGAAGGGAACTCACTGCATCACCAACTAGAAGGGGAAGAATATGTCCCTGCTGAGCTCCCGTACCAGATGAACTTGGAGGTATGGGATTGGGTTATGGGGAAGGAAGAGGCTTCAGTTCCTGTGCGTGACCACTAAAATTATACTGTGCCAGGGCCAGGAGGTCTTGCGGGACTGCTGGTAGCATGGCAACCCCAGGAAATGCAAGAACCAAGAATCCTCTAGTGAAAGGCAGGTAGAAGGTGCCATAATCTCCAGCCACCACGCACATACGCAGTCCTGGCTGGGGAAAGCTGTTTGTAGACTCATCTGAAAAGTGGTTTATAAATTCCCATTGAAGATCAGGCCTGAGAGATTGGAGACAGGTGGTGTGTTGTTGTTTTTGATAAATTTTCAGTGAGAGTTAATTCTGGTGTGCAGTTGTTGCTTGGTGTCTCCACGTATTTTTCATCAGGGTATTTGGTGCCCTGATAGAGATATGTATTGTATTGTGAAGTTATCTCCATAGTGGAGATATTGTTGGCAGGTTTTGAGTGTCTTGTCATGGCATGGCCTGGATCTATTTGGTGTGTTTTGGGCTGTAAGACTTTGGCTTCTGGTGATGAGATTAGCGAGGTTCAGTGGTTGTTTGAATTTACAAGCCACTTTTCACAGACAAGTCTATGAACTGGACTTCATCAACCCCCTAGGTACAGAAACTCATGGATTCAATATAGACATTGGGATTCTGACACACTACAACCTGCCAGACATCTGACTCCCCAGGTACCTGTCCACTTTTACCTGTGCTGCTACATTCCCCTTCCCTCCCCTCACCCCAGCCTGTCCCTCACCCCCCAGTGCTCTCCATTTCCATTTTCACTGACCGACTGGCTTTCTTTCCTGCATTACATGCCAGCCTCTGGATTCTTTACTATTCCTTCCATCCAGGAACAGCATACACACAGACCAACTATAGGTGCGTCCTCAGCCTGACAAAGGGTTTTTCAACCTGAAACCTTGCTAAGATATATATTCAGTTGGTCTACTAAAGATACCAGATTAATTTGACCCAAAGAACCTTGTCTGCCAGTGCCATGTCCTTAGACCTACACCCTTAGCACCTGACCAGGAGGATGCAGGGCTCTAGGCACATATAAGCCCCAGGGCTCGGGCTGGCAGGGAGACTTCTCTGGCAGTTGCTGGAGAAGAAGCTTCTTCAGGACAGGAAAGAAAGGCTCTGTGACAGTTTGGCTGCCTGAGATGCTGCTGGTGCTACTGTGCTGCTTACTAAGTTATACCTGTTGTGATCTAAAGTGGTGGATGAGATGAGGCTGTAGGGGAGGAGGAGACCTCATTGAGACACACTACTGTGTTGTGGCCCCAGCACCAGTGAGGGTGCGCCTTAACACACACAGAAAGTCATACATGTCATGAGTCTCGGTTGTCAGCAGCCTGAGGTGCAGTTTCCCAGAAGTCCCTAAGCCTATTTCCTTGAAACCTTCCAGGCTTCATGGCCTCAGTAGGGGTTACCATGCCTGCAGTTTTCACTTGTGCCTTCATACTTACAAATGACATGAGTTTTGCTTTCCAGACTTTGAGGGGCAGTTTCACAGAAACCCCTGCACCTATCTGTGAAGCTTGGCAGGCTTCTTGCCCTCAGAAAGAGCTACCATCCCTGCTGTTTTCATATGAATCATGCAAGAAATGACAAAGTTATAGGCAGTTTCATGCTTCCCCATTATAGCCTATGGGCAAAACAGCAAAACAGTTTTGACTAAACTAAATGGAACGGTGCTTTTGAAATGAAATAAAACTCAAAACATAACACTGTCCTGTCCAAATGGCGAAACAGAAGTCAAAACAAAATGGTGCTGTTTCACACAGCCATTTATATATGCTTTGTGGAGAGACCAAGACCATAATCAAGTGCCTTTGCAGTTGAAATAATTCTAATGATTTTGTTTACACTTTTCCCATAGAGATTTGCTTTAAATAGCTTGATAAAATATTACTGAATTAATGATGATTCAGCTGCATTACTTACCACAACTCTTTATATTGCTTTTTCCTCTAGGCTAGGGACAGATGTTACACATACAACTGGTTTAAGTAGACAAAAACTGGTTTAAACCTGTAACAGAACAGATGTTCAGTGCACATAAACCAGTTTCAAAATGAGTGAAACTCGTTCCAGATAAACTTGGTTGAATGTAGTATCAGACTTAACTGATTTGGGTCAAACCGGTTTATGAAACTTCTGTCCCAGATCCCGTCTGTCCTAGTTCGAATTAAATCATAGTCTCCCAGCATCCCAACATGCTTTTCATGCTGTGAAAAGTTCATGTTCATGCTTTCAACATGCTGGACTGTGCTATCTGCTCCAGCAGAGAAGGGTTGGGGCAATCTCTGCCTTCCCCCGTCCCTCCACAGGGCAAACCCCGACTGGGGTCTATGGCCAGGGAGGGATGTTAAACTTCCATCCCTTTGAGTACAGAGCTGCCTTGGCCCAACCCGATGAAAACTTAATGTGAACTACAAATCTCAGAGGTACATGAAAGCAGAAAGAAGTAATGACTAACTTTGTAGAGTCCTGCTGATGTAATTCTGGACTGCAAATCCCAGAAACCTTGGGTGCAGCAGGAAGAGGAAGCAAACACACAGCCCATGCTGGTTATGTGCGAGAGAGCTCTGCTGTAGCACCCCCTGGCTTCTGGACTGAACCACTGCAGGCATGTGGCTGCATTTCCTGACTTAAAAGTGAATGTCTGTTCAGTTGTATCTCAGTTTAATCTTTGAAGATTAGACTAACCTACAAAGACTGAATTGATTATTGGGCTTTTCAACTGTCTACTTAGCCTGAGTATCTAGTCTACATATGGAATAACAGCCAACTACTTCATAGTATTAAAATAACTAACTTCTGTACAGGTAAAAGGGGTCTGAGCATACTGAAGGTCTGAGAGAGTCAAGTCCGCTGATCACGCAAGCTAAGGGCCAGAACGCAAATTTCTTACTTAAAACAAGGGCATATGTTATACTTCAAGAACAGTCAGGGCTGTCCATAGTGGGGAAAACTGGAGTGACCGCCCCAGGTCAAACTCTTTGGGGGGCACCAGGCCAGGCAGAGCAGCTATGGTGACTCGGTGCTGCCACCATCAGCTGCTCGGCACCTTCCCCTGCTGCTGAATCCACCAATGCTTCTTCACATCTGGGGTGTGCAAGGGCAGGGCCCCACACAGGTTGATTTGCCCTGGGCCCTGTACCCCACTTGGGTCATCTTTGAGAACAGTTATTTAAAAACTAGACAATTTACTATAGTTTTCTTTTTTTCCAGTGAATTCTTCATGCCAGGATTGGTTGATGCACATATCCATGCACCTCAATATTCATTTACTGGTACAAGAGTAGATCTACCTCTTTTGGAGTGGTTAAAAACCTACACATTCCCAACAGAAGCCAAATTCAAAGATAATGACTATGCTGAAGAAGTGTACACAAGAGTTGTAGTAAGTACAGCAAAAAGTCTTCTGCCTACTTTTCTATGATAAATGCATATTTTACAAAATGTTTTTGCTTTCAAAAGCTGATATTACAATTGAGCAACAAATAAAATATCATCAAGGGAACTGAATAAACTGGGAATACCAGCATTATTCAAGATTATTCCCATTGTAATTTTGGTCTGCAAATGAGTTGATACCATGCAATGGCTGGCTGAATCTGCAATGTATCTGATCAGTATAGATCTGACAGTGTGAGGACATCAGAAGAGATGCCTAATCTTCATCTGTCACAAGGAGAAGAAAGTCTACTAATGTCACCAGAGCAGTTTTTAGTCTTTACTCAGGTCTTTGCTCTAATTGATAAATACAAGACTGAAGAATCTTGCTATTTTGGGTGTTGTCTTGCCAGTTTCACTATGGCCTTAATCAAAAATGAAAGATTCAGCACTGCATTATCAGTATCACATATCGGTTTCTGAAACAAAGGCCTCATTGGCTGCATCCAGATGAGTGTTGATACATTTCCCCAGGGACAAGTAGCAGTGGCACACCTTGTGCTGCTGCTACTTGTTCCTGGGGAATGCCCATGCTATGTGTACACTGGCATGGGCATTCTCCAGGGACAAGTAGCAGGTTACCCTTGGGAGTTGGGGAGGCTGGGGCCAGCAACTGTGTTGGTCCCAGCAATCTCGCTTGGGGTTTTGGGGGCCCCAGGGAGCTGCAGCCGCAGTGCTTCTGCATCTGGGAGCCTGGTCAACAGCTGGAACATAGCTTCAGCTGGCCAGGCTCTGGTTTTGGACAGCATGCCTTGCCACCACATGCACCACCTGCTTTTTTTTGGCATGGGTTTTTTTAACCCCCAGATTTCCTGGGGTTCAAAAACGCCCCCATGCTACAAGGCAGCAGTGGGTATGTGGCACGGAAGATGGGTCTTCAGCATCACATACCGTGTGGCTGCACTCATCCGGATGCGGCCACAATGGCTTCCTTAAGAGGTCCCTGCTCCCTATAGTAACTATTTATAATTGCCTTGGGGTTCGCCAGTTAGAGAGGTAACAGATTCAAAGAACATGTTATTCAGTGAAGGAATCTATTCATAGTTTAGATTAAATATATTTATCAGTCTGAGAAATAAATGTGAACATTATAAACAGCTATAAACAGCTCAGTAAAAATCTCTGCTGGATGTGCAGCTGTATTAAAAAAATCTTAGGGAAACGTTAGGATGTAGAATGATTTTTTTTAAAGCAAGTGTGCAGTCTCATTTGAATTACTGACTATAATATTTCTAATTTATCTCAGAAAGAATACTGCAGGAAGGGATTCAGAGAAAAGTAACAGAGTATGAGAATCAAGGGCACCTATACACGTGCAGCAGGACTGCTCAGATGTACTGTAATTACACCATGTTGGAGCAGACTTGATTAATTGAGTCTGCTGGAGCATGGTAATTACTGTGCTCTAGCAGACTTCAATACCTTGTGTATTAGTATCCTTGCACTGAAAAATGGCAGGGGGAGTACCTTAAAGCTTATTGAACAAGCTTTAGTGCCCCCACTGCCATTTTTCAGCTCAGGGATACTGATACACGAGATGCTCCAGGCACTTTAATTAGAGTGGCTCTCGGAGCTGCTCTAATTGAAGTGCCACCTTCCCCCCTCCTCCCCCCCGCCCCTGACTCTGGGAGTATGTCTATAAGTGCCCCAAGGGCCTAGCAAAATTCTCACATGTGGAGAGACCAGAAAGACTGGGATTGTTACCTTAGAGAAAGCAGATTGGAAGCTTCTATTCTTCCCTGCAAAACACAATTAAATTAAAAATTGGGAATTTCAAAATTGAAAGGAAAATACTTCTATACACAACATAATAGAATTGTTCTTATGTGGAACTGGTTTCTACCAGAAGTTGTTGAAGCCAAAACTTAACAAGATATTAAAAAAATAAATTAAAGATTGGGTATTTATGTGCATATCCAGAGTTATAATTTAATTGAAATAATTTTTTTTTTCAAACAGACATCAAACTTTGTTCTTTGGAGCCTAAAGTAATCTCTTAGGCTGTAAATAGACTCCACTTTTGTCCCAGGAGAAAGCATTTTGTCCTGGAACCCTACGGTCGCACAAGACTACTGTCCCAATTCAAATCTTGCCAAAGTATGTAGAATAAAAGTGCTATCATTTTTTTCCTGGGCCATCATGGTGCATATCTGCAATACAGTTATTGCAAGTCATTCCCTAACAAGCAGATCAAGATGTGCACTCTTTCCAGCCACCTATTGGCAGAGGGACAGCAATGCAGCTGGAAGAACGTCAGTGCCTATATATATCACTAGGGCTGTGCAAAGCTTTGGTAGCTGATTCAATTTGGAGGAAGTTTGTCCCAATTTTGGGACCAAATGTCCAAATCTGAATCAAATTAGGAGACCAGTTAAAAGCTCCGAATTGATTTGAAGCATCTAAATTGATTCAGGAAAGCTTCAGAACAGATTTGGCCACTTTGGAGCTTTGGCCATAAATTAAACAGGCAGTGGACACAGCTGTCTCCAGCTGGTAAGTCTGTTGGGGTTGGGGAAGGGGGGAGGGCAGGGATGTGGGGGAAGGAGGGATTGGGACCGGGACTGGGACTGGGACAAGCTGCCCAGCTGGGGCAGGGGGGGGTGTTACTTGGGGAGGAGGGTTGGGGGTGCAGGGTGTGGGCATAGAAGCACTGGGAGCAGGGGTTCTGCCCTGCTGCCATTTGCCCAGCCCGGGGGGGGGGTGGGCGGGATGTGGGCACAGCTTGCTCCAGGGGGAAGGGGGCAAGCAGCAACAGGGCATAGCCCCCGCTCCCAGCGCTAGCATACCCGCAGGGTAGAGCCCCTGCTCCCAGTGCTGATGTGGGAGCAGCAGTGCTGGGAGCAAGGGGCTATGCCCGGCTCCCGCCTAGAGTGAGGTGTGCCTGCATCACCCCCACCCCCGCGCTGGCTGGGCAGGCGGCAACAGGACCTCTGCGGCCTCTGCAGCTCCCCCAACCAGGGCAGAGGCAGGCACAGCCAGAGGAGCCACAGGAGAAGCCCTTATGGATACCCTGCCCAGCCCCATTCCCTGCCCAGGCCCAATTTTCTGGCACTTTGGAAAAAAAAAGGCCCACACTCACTGGTTCTGGCAGTAGCAATTGGGGCCTCTGAGGGCTTGTGGCAGATCTTCCCCTTGCAGTGTGGGGCAGTCAGGGGCGGCAGAGATTGGTCTTCTCTGCCTGGCACCTATGCAGCAGCTGCCCCATGGCATGGGTACAGCATGGCTTGGCAGGGTGTCACACACTGTCTGGGAGGTGGGGCAACTCCACCTGTCAGTCACTCAGCCCTAGCGGGTCCAGCTCCCAGACAGTGCACAGTGGTCTCCAAGCCACACTGCACCTGTGCCATGGGGCAGCTGCTGTGCGGGTGCTAAGTGGGAGAGGGAAATCCCCACTACTCTGAGCTGTGTGTGTGTGTGTGGGGGGGCTCTACCACAAGTACCCAGAGGCCCCAGCTGCCACTACTGGAGCAGGTGAGTGCAGGGCTTTAAAAAAAAAAAAACAAGAAAAAAAGAAGCCCCATACTCACTTGCCGTGGCAGCAGTGATTGGGGCCTCTGGGCGCTCATAGCAGAGCCCCCCTGTACAGCGTGGGACAGTGGGGGGCAGCAATCCCTGCTGCCCATGCTGCCCTGTGCTGCACGGGGGGGGGGGGCTCTACCGTGAGTGCCCAGAGGCCCCAGTCACCACTGCTGCAACCGATGAGTGCAGGGCTTTTTAAGTGCCAGGACTAAACTGGGGCCCAGGCAGGGGTGGGGCCAGGCAGGGCAGCCATGGGGACTTCCCCCATGGCTCCCCCGACCCCAGGGGAGGCAGGCACAGCTGGAGGAGCCACGGGAGAACCTGAAGCTGCCTGGCTGTGCCTGCCTCTTCCCAGCTGATCCGAATCACTGAATCTCTCTGAATCAATGCCATATCTTCCAAAGTCAATTCGGCCAAATCTTCCAAAGCTGATTCATCTGAATCTCCTAATTGAATTACTGCCCTCTGAAGTGGCCAAATCCAAATCCAAATTAAATACTTTCCTATTTGCACAAGCCTATAAATCACTGTACCACTATGCCGTAGCTGTTTTGAACCAGGTCAGGACCAGGTCAAATGCAACATTTATTTATCACCTGACTGCTAGATACCAAAGTGAAACCTGCAGTAGGAGTGAGATGAAACCATATCTACAAATTCAGGTGAAATTTTTGAGATGAGAGCTTATTTGCCAAAAATACAGCTTTGAGGCAATAAAGTATTTGTGAACTAGGGTCAAATTAAGAAAATGGTTTTAAGGAAAAAAGCAATTAAAATACAGAGAAGTCCAAATATTTTATTTTGACTTTTTAAAATAAAACATCTCCATTTTTGATTGAAATAATATTTGGAGGCCAAACTGAATTGAAGTTATTTCTAAAAATAGTAACATGAAAGGAAACATTTAGTTTGACATGAAATTAATTTTTAAGCCTATAATTGCAATAAGAAAACTTAAATTTTCTTATTTTGGCTGTATTCTAATTTTTTTTTAAACTTTATTTCCTCACTCTGGTTCTTGTACTTTCCTCTAAAATATCTGAGTTTAGCCACTTTAAGACACAGGATACCAGCTTTATAGATTGCTATCAACTACCATTTGACTAAGAAAACTACATTAACAATATTATCTAGTTAATTCCCTTAGACTAAAAAAAAAAAAGGTTTTTTCTTGTACTGTGGCTTTGTGGTTCAGAATAATGTTGTCAATGTGGTATTTATTAATTAACTTGGAAAGTTACTTCCCTTTTTAATAAGCCCTAGGAAAAACTGATCTATATGTTATTTTAAGGCTCCCTACCCTTAAGAGACCCTAAATATTTTAAGACTCATTTTAGATTTTAAAAAGTATTATAAATAGTATAATGTAAAACATTTTTTACTCAGAATATCCCAGGCCTTGTCAACCTAAGAAATCATTCATAGGTGCAGAGGTTTATACTTTTAAATTGTATTCAAGTTAGACATAAGGCAATACCTGTTTCAGTTGGTATAAATCTTTGGTGTAAATTTGACATAACTTTAATTGGGTTAACCTTGGATCTTGAAAAGAGTTTCCCTGATATAGCACCAGACCTTTGCCTGTTCTGTTCATAGAACATTCATCTGAAAAATTTTCCTTTTAAACGCATTAATAATAACCTGTTATAAATTTTTTGCATGTTGGCTTTCCTTTCATTTACAGCCATTGCAATTATTGCAGAACCATATTACAGATTAAATCTACTGATCATATGTTCTGTCTTTCTGGCAATGTGACTAAAAATTAGAATTCTTTTTATAGAGAAGAACACTAAAAAATGGCACAACTACAGCATGTTACTTTGGAACAATTCACACAGATGCTTCCCTGCTTCTGGCTGAAATCGTAGGTAAGAACATAAAAGTTTTTTCTAAAGGACATCAAATAAATTATTTTGTCAATTGAAGTCAATGAAGCTATGCAGCTGAGGATCTGCCCCTCTTAACTATTCTGTCTTTGTTCTTGTTCTCTGTTTCACACAGTCCTGAAAATCCTCCATCCTCCTATCTTTCTTCCATTTTCATTCACTCCGATTTACTTTCAGCTTATTCAGTTACTGTCACTGCTCTCCTGGGTTCCAAAGCAGCTAGTACTGTTCATTTCTTTATAGTGCTGTGATGTTCCTGACCCATCACTAATTGATTAGAAGACGGCCCTATGAATCGTGGCCAGAAGAACAGCTAGTGTCTTCACTTCTATGCCCTTCTCAGGCATTAGGATGGAGTGGGGGTGTCAGTGCCAAGACTTTTATATCTCCCTTAACCTTGAGAGTAGAAGCAGCATCTAGATCAGGGCTGTTTAACTCATGGCCCACAGGCCACATGCAGCCTGCAAGGGATCCACACAAGGCCCCTAGTAGCCACCACTGCCCCTTCCTCTAGCTGCAGCAGCAGCCAGGGTCTTTTGGGACTCCCCCTCCCTCCCACTTCTGCTGCTGCTTGACCTATCTCTGTGGGGCAGCGTGGGGTGGCATGGAGCAGTCTGCAATGCCAGGTGAAACAGTAGCTTGATGTGCTCGTGCAGTGCTGTGCCTCAGGGAGCTGTAGATGAGGTGGGGCACTGCATCATGTAGTGCAGCAGAGTAAGGCAGCACATGGTGCATTGGGATGGGGGAACACCCCATCCCATATCTATTTCCCACCCATACATGTATTGCGAGCAACCTGAGGGGGCACGTAGTTCCCATGCTGTTTGGACCCCTCTGCTGCAGCCCTCAGTTGCTGAGAAGTCAGACAACCCTGATCTAAAACTTCTCTACAAGCATCTGGGAAAGCAGTTGCCAGCTTTCATTTTTTTGTATAAAAACTGAGATGGCTCAAAAAACAACTTGACTCAGGAAGCAGAGGCTTTATGGAACACACTAAATACTGGAGGTTTCACAAAGCAATAATGAGCTCCTAGCTTTTACAGTTGCGGAGAAAAGCTTGAAAACTTGAAGCTTGTGAGGACTAAAGGCTTAGAAACAAGACAACAGACAAAATGAACATAACTGTTATTAACTGATTTATTGTACATCATTATTTTAAGCCAAATTCAACTAGGGAATCACACAGATCTTTTTCTTCCCCTATGTACCTTCAAACAGCCTTGGAGAGGGAACAAAAGATAGGTACTTCATTCACCCATTTTGATTTAATGGGGAGAAGTTCTGCCCGGGTTTCAGACCCTCCTCCATCAGACCAATAGAAAAAAATCCGTGCCTTGTGCAAGAGAAGCTCTCCAGCACAGAAAGCAGTCCTCAGTTTAGGGGTAATTTTCTGTGAATCAATAAAGGAACACTTACCTGTTTGTAGTTATTAGAATATGGGATCTCAGAGGGTTGGAAGGGACCTCAGAAGGTCACGTAGTCCAACACCCTGGTCAAAGCAGGACCATCCCCAACTAGATCAGCCCAGCCAAAACTTTGTTAAACTGAGTCTTAAAAAATGTAATGGATGGAGAGTCCACAACCACTTTGGCTAGCCTGTTCTAGTGCTATACTACCCTCCTAGTAAAAACATTTTCCTAATATTTTACTTACTTTTTCCTTGCTGCAGCTTGAGACCATTGCTCCTTGTTCTGTCACCTGCCACCACTGAGAACAGTCTAGCTCTATCCTCTCTGGAACCACCTTTCGGGTGCCTGAGGGCTGCTATTAAATCCCCTCAGTCTTCTCTTGTTCAGACTACATAAGCCCAGTTCTCTCAGTCTTTCCTCCTAAGTTATGCGCCCCAGGCCCCAACCATTTTTGTTGCCCTTTACCGGACTCTCTCTAATTTGTCCGCATCCTTTCTGGAGTACGGAGCCAAACACTAGACAAAGTACTCCTGATGTGGCTTCACCAGTGCTGAATAGAGGGGAATAATCACTTTCCTTGATTTTCCGGTTACCTTTCTACTAATGCAGCGCAGCATGCTGTTAGTTTTCTTTGCAACAAGAGCACACTGTAGGCTCACATTTAGCATATCATCCAGATCCTTTTCTACAGAGCTGCTGCTTAGCCAGTTAGTTCCAAGCCTGTAGCAGTGCATGGGATTGTTCTCTCCTAAGTGCAGGACTTTGCACTTGTCTTTATTGAACCTCATGAGATTTCTTTTGGTTCAACCCTCCAATTTGTCAAGGTCTCTCTGAATCCTAGCTGTACCCTCCAGTGTATCTACTACTTTCCCCAGTTTGGTGTCATCAGCAAACTTGTTGGGGGTGCAGGTACTTATGAAAATAGTGAACAAAACTAACCCCGGGACCAACCCCTGGGGCATTCCACTTGATACCAGCTACCATTAACCAAGTAATCAAGCCATTGAATACTATTTTTTGAGCCTGACAATCCAGCTAAATTTCTATCCACCTTACAGTCCATTCATCCAACCCATAGTTCCTTAGCTTGCCTGCAAGATTGCCGTGGGAGATCATATCAAAATCCTTCCTAAAGTCAAGGTATATCACATCCACTGCTCTCCTTGCCTCCACAGAGCCGGTCATCTTGTCACAGAAGGCATTCAGGTTGGTCAGCCCATAGTGAATCCATGCTGACTGCTCCTATTCACCTTCTCCTCCAAGTGCTTTCAAATATATTCCTTGAGTATCTGCTCCATGATTTTTCTAGGGACTGAGGTGAGGCTGACCAATCTGTAGTTTCCCATATCCTCCTCCTTGCCTGTATTCAACATGAGCCCTATATGTGCCATTTTTCAGTCATCCAGGACCTCTCTTAACCACCATGAGTTTTAAAAAATAATGGCCAGTGCCTCCATTAACTTTCAGTGACTTCCATATTGGCCAACTCCTTCACCACCCACAGTGCATCACATCTGGCCCCATAGCCTTGGGCACATCCAGCTTTTCTAAACAGTTGCTAACCTGTACTTTTGCCACTGTTGGCTGCTTATTTCTTCCTTGAACTGTGCTGCCAGGTGCAGTAGTCTGGTGGCTTACCTGACCTGTGAAGACAGAGGTAAAAAAAGCACTGAGTACTTCAGCCTTTTCCACATTATCTGTCACTAGGTTGCTTCCCCATTCAATAAGGGACCCACACTTTCCTTGATTTTCCTCTTGTTGCTGATGTACTTGTAGAAACCCTTTTTGTTACCTTTCACTTCCTTCGCTAGCTGCAGCTTCTATAGTGCTTTGTCCTTCCTGATTTCACTCCTGCATAGTCTTATGCTCCTCCCTAGTTATCTGTCCAAGTTTCAACTTCTTGTAAGATTTCTTTTTGTGTTTTAGCTCGCTGAAGAGTTTCCTGCTAAGCCAAGATGGTCTTTTGCCATGTTTGCTAGTCTTCCTGTTCATCAGGGTGGTTGGTTCCTGCTCTCTCTGAAAGATTTCTTTAAAGCACAGCAAGTTCTCCTGGACTCATTTCCCCCTCAGGCTGTCCTGCTCCTCAGTTCCCTGAGTAAGTCAAATTCTGCTTTTCCAAAGTCCAGGATCCTTACTCTGCTGCTCTCCTTCCTTCCTTTCCTCAGGACCATGAACTCAGTCATCTTGTGGTTGCTGCTGCCCAAACTGTGATCCACTTGTATGTTCCCCACCAGTTCTTCCCTGTTTGTGAGGACAGCCCCTAGTTGGTCTCTCCAACATTTGCTCCAGGAAGAAGCACTCTCCAAAAACTTCCTGTATTGCCTGCACACTGGTGTATTGCTCTTCCAGCAGATGTTGGGGTGACTGAAGTCCCCCATGAGAACTGAAGCCTGTGATTTGGAAACTTTCACTAACTATCTGAAGAGGCTTCATCTACCTCGTCCTCCTACTCTGGTAGTCTGTAGCAGACACCCATCACAATAGCACCTGTGTTGCTCTCCCCTCTAACCCTAACCCTGACTTTCACTTTGATACTGCAGCTCTGAGCAATCATACAGATCTTTAAAATAAAGCAAAACTCCAACTCCTCTTCTCCCCTGCCTGTCCTTCCTGAACAGTTTATACCCATCCATGACAGTGCTCCAGTCATGCTATCCCACCAAGTCTCTGTTATTCCAATGAGATAATAGTTCTGTGATTTTGTGAAGACTTCCAACTCTTCCTTCTTATTTTCCAGGCTCTGTGTACTCATGTACAGACATCTGAGGTAACTAGCCAATTGCTCTACTTTCTCAGGAAGAATGAAAAAGTGCTTCCCTTATTGCCCTCTTCTGCTTATGTATCCCCCAAGTCACACACTCCCCAGCTTACCTCAGGGCTTTGGTTTCTATCCCTTGGTAAACCTAGTTTAAAACCCTCCTCACCAGGTTAGTAAGCCTGTCTGGAAAGATCATCTTCGTTTTCTTTGTCAGGTGGATTATGTCTCTTCCTAGCAATCCTTCTTGGAACAGCATCCCATGGTCAAAAAAGCCAACGCGCTGCTGGTGATACCTTTTGCACATCCATACATCTGCTCCTGCCCTCTTGACCAGAAGGATCAAGAAGAACACCACCCGAGCCCCTGCCCCCTTCACTCTTGCACTCAGAGCCCTGTAGTCACTTGTTGCTCTAGTCAGGGTTCCCCCTGGCAGTATCATTGGTGCTCACATGGATGATCAGCATGGGGTAGTAGTCAGAGGGCCAGATGAGTCCCAGTAATTCCTCCATTACATCCCAAATCTGGATTCCTGGCAAGTATCAGACCTCCTGAGCCAACAGGTCAGGCCAGCAAATGAGTGTCTCTGTCCCCTGCAGAAGGGAGTCTCCAACCACTGCCACTCATCACTTCCTCTTTGTGGCAGTGGTTCAGATCCTCCCAATTTGGGGAAGTACTGGCCTGGTGTCTTCTGCTGACAAAATGTGCTCATTTTCATCTGTAGCTAGGGCTTCATATCTGTTTTCCAGGCAAACCACTGCAGGTAGGAATGAAGACATCTGCTTGCTGCCAGAGGTCACCAGCTTCCAACTTCCTGGGAGTCCATATTGTCTTCCTTCTCCAGCACTACCTCTGGCAGTCCTTCTGCAGTTCTAGAGGTCTTCTTCAGCATCAAACTGATGAACTCCTCATGGGTGGCGGATGCTTCAGGGCCTCACCACCACCTCCTGAGGTGCTTTTCCCTGCTCCATGAAGCATACCACCAGGAGGCACTCCCCCATCTGGTGTCACTGGAAGGAACCTGTGAGCTTCAGTCTCCACAGTACCCAAATGGGACCTGGGTAGATGTCTTGACAGTGGGTAATCCTACCTAGAGATATACTTCAGAGGTGCAAGCAGAGGAAGAGCTGGGAGTGGCAGTGGCTCTAGCATTGTGAGGTCCTCCAGCCATCTCTCTGGGTCTCTAAAGGCCACTGCCTGTCTCTTTCTGCCCCTCTCTCTAAGCAGACCTTCCCTAGCAAACTCCCCTGTAAGCTGGCCTGTTCACTGCTCCCTGGTCCTGAAAGGTTCCCTTTTCCCTGCTAACCTGCTTCCTCTCACCGAGCTTACAGTGAAGGAAGGTGAGAGAGGGAGTTTCCAGGCAAACTCCCTAGTGAATTCCCCACTTGCTCTAGTCCCTAATTAAACAAGAGACTTAACTATTGATCAAAGTGCTGAGTTTTGGCTACTTATAATGAATATCTAGGTTAGTGTGACAGTGCGCCTCGGGGCCGCCCTCAATATGGCCCCCGCGCCTGTCTCTGGGCAACCGCCCGCCTACTTTCCTGCCACGTCTTTGCTGTTAATTGGTTCATTAGCGGGAGGCTGCCCTTTCTACTCGTACTGCCCCCTCCACTAGGGAGTGCTGTCTGCAGCTCCTTCCTCCCCAATACCTCGCGGCCCAAGCCTCGCGGATGTCAACTCGTTCTTTCCTATCTTGGCCCCTTCCCGTTCTCTCCAGGCCCTCTCAAGTGGCCCCCCTTCCTGGGGTTCACTGTGTTCCCCTTGGACTCCTTACATCTCCTGCCCCCTCCCTGGGGATTGCTGTGCCCCCACCGGGCCTCCTAATCCTCGCCTTACGTGGGCGCCTCAATTCTCCTGCCCCCGCCCTGGGGCTTGCCTCTCCCAATATTTGGCACCCCTCCTTTGGGTGCTTGTCATGCCCCCTCTGGGGCCTCTCAATGTTGCCCCCCTTCCTGGAGCTGACTGTGCCCAAATTGGGCTCCCTAATGACTGCAGCCCCTTGTCGGGGACTCACAATGCCTGACCTTGGGCTCCTTAATAAAATGGCCCCCTTCCTGGGGCTGGCTATGCCCAACTTGAGCTTCCCGTGTGGCCCCTCTTGGACCTCCCAATGTTGCCCCTCACAGGCTTCTCAAGTAGTGCCCCTCTTGGGCTTCTCACTCGTTGCCCCTCTTGGGCCTCTCCAATAGTGCCCCTCTTGGGCTTCTCAATATGTAGCGCCCTATCTAGGGCCTCAGTATTGCCCCCCTCCTTGGGACTGACTATGCCCAACTTGGGCCTCCAAAGGAATGGGGCCCCCTTTCAGGGACTCCCAATGCCTGCACTTGGGCTTCTCAGTAATGCGGCCCCCTTTCAGGGCTCCTCAATGCTGCCCCCTCCCTAGGCTAGCTCTGCTATGCCCAACTTGGGCTCCTTATCAAATGCCCCCTCTTTGGGGCTGGGGTCCACGCACCCCCGTGCTGCTGCGCCTTTTCTGGCACTAGGGCCCCACACCCCTGTGGGCCCCTATGAGCACACTGTGCCCCCATAGGCGCTGGGATCCCCACACTGCTGGGGTCCCTTATAAGGCCTCTTCCTTCCCCTTATAGCCTCACCCAAACCACCGGTACAAACAACAACATCAACACAAACACAAGCCTCTGGCTATAACTGAAAACATAAGGCACCAGCCACAACAACATAAGCTTCTTGGCTAGGCCATAACATCATTCTTCAGCCTCTGGAGCTCTTGTGACCCACGCCCACGCCCACGCCCACGCCCACGCCCACGCCCACGCCC
>JAGPOW010003395.1:10039555-10052333 GCA_030014935.1 Caiman crocodilus | reverse complement strand
GTCAGCTGACGCCCATTAGTTGCCCCAGCAACCTGCAGCTGTGCTGCTTAGCCACTGCCAGGGCTCCTTCCCTAGCAGTTTTCTCCTCTCCAGGCACAGTGCACCTTAATGCTCTGTGACAGTTAGTTGTGTCATTACTAGGTAAAATAAAGAAATATCTTACTTTAAAGGCCCCCCTTTCAAGAAGTGTGACAAACTGCTTGTAAACTGGGCTTGTTGCTGTCCCTAGTCACTCAGGAAGTCTCCTTTTATACCTTCCTGGGACTGCACTGGCTCTGTCCCCTTGTTATGGCTTTTGTCAGACACAGGCAGCAATCACCCAGGAGGCAGTCAGCTAGCAGCACTCCCAGCTGCTCACAGCATATGTCACACACAACCCACCAAACAAACACTGGGCAAGCCCTCGCTCACTTACCTTCCAGGAGCAGGATCTAGTGCCTAGTACGCAGCTCTTCTTCCTCTTCCCTTTCCCCCTCTTGCTCCCAGGAGAGTGCTTGCAAACTGTTGCAATGTTTTTACTGATTCCTGTTGTCCACAGGTAAATGTTTTACTGCTTTCTTTTTATATGATTTTCATCTTTTTTGACCAAGATTTATCAGCACACTCAAAGACACTTTTCACATGACCTCAAAGTAACTTCCAGGCTAAACAGAGACTGTTAAAAAGTCTGAGGCTGAATTGATTCAATCTCTGCAGGTTAGCCTAAGCTGTGTAGATTGAACCAATAAGCGAGTGAACTCATATTTACTTTTTACTCTGAAAATGCAGTCATATGCCGGCAGTGGCCCAGGCTAAAAGCCAGAGGATGCTAGAGCACGCTTCCCTGCTCGGTTGGAGCAGGCAGTTTGGGCAAACACTAGCCTGCCCACCCTGATAGGTACAAAGCATCTTGGAATGCTGGGGAACTATAAGGTAACTTGAATCTGGAGGGAATCTTAGACAGAAGTTCAATAAATCAATTTAATCTAAATCATTTAAGTCTGATACTATATCCATCCAGGTTTATCTTAAACTGTTTTTGGCCATTTTGAAAGTGGTTTATGTGCATTGAATGTCTGTTGTGTTATAGATTTGAACCAGTTTCTGATCACTTATACTTGTCTCGGCTGGCCGACCGATCAGGCTGACCGAGGGAAGCAGTGGTTAATTAAGCGGACATCAGGCGGGCTAGCGATGAGAGGCAGGACAGCGTATTGGTTTCAAAATAGATTTTACTTACGCCGCTGGTGGCCGCGACACAGGCTGTAGGCTCACTTGCATAGTTACATTTTGGGTTACCGCAACAAGTGTATGGACGAAAGCACGCAGGGAAGGGGTACGTCAGGAGGTCGCTGACGGGGAGTCGTTGGTGGGTGATCAGTCCACCAAAGTCACCCTGCCACGTGCTCAGAGCTCTGCAAGGTCTTTCCTGCAACCTGGTCAGAATGTGCTCCACCCCAACTTGGGCGGAAACTACACAGACTTTTATACTTTTAGAATAGCCAATGAGAATTTGCAAAGTAGGAATACTTAATTAGGTGGAACATACCAAATTTAGAACAATGCCAATCATGCAGAGGGGCGGTCTCAATGCCAATCATATGGAGAGGTGGTCTATTGTGTCAGGGACACTCGCTTGATTTGGGTCGTGACAGTACTGACTTATGTGTAATTTCTGTCCCTAGCCTCAAAGTTTATATCCATGCTTTTGTACACACAAGCAAGTCCAGCCATGTGATTTACAAATCTAGATGCAGAACTAAAGCTGAACTAGCTTTCTTACCAATTTCCAGCAGCCCAGCACTGGAAAGTCTGTGTAAGGCCATCTGTAGAGAACTTGATCCTAGAATTATGATGTCCAAATGCCAAGTTTGCACATACAAATTCAGTGATGCTACCAAGCTTTTTTGTTTTCATGAGCACCAAATTCACCCTTAATCCTTCTTGAAAACCAAGTTAAAAATGAATACTTATTTGAATTGAACTCTTTTGACAGTGGATTTTTATGAATGGTGTATGCATATGGTGCACATAGAATATACTCTTGGCTCTTTTCCTAATGTCATGATCCTTAAAGCATGTAAACTTTTGTGACTGTGACTTTTAGCAGAACATGTGAAAAGAGAAATTGTCTTTCAATCTGCAAATTACTTTTTTCCTAACTACAATATGGAGATTCAATTCAAAATAACACATACTACCAAAATGTTGGCAACTTAAATGTAAGGCAGTAGGTAAATGCTTAAGTAATTTGCTGAATCATGGCCCTAATAGTTCAGTCATGCACAAATACTTCATTTATTTGTACAATTATCATCCTTACACACACAGATGTAGGTGCATAATGGTGTGCTCATTTTGTCATATGAATGCTCGATTTCCCTTTCTCAAAATCTGTTGCTTGTTTTTGGTTAAAGGGCTAACATAAAAAAAATATAAAAACAAGTCAATTAAGTAACTAGGTCAGTAGTGTAACTAAGGCAGAGTAAATAGGACACCAGTATAGCCCATGTCTCCCTAGGAGTCCCATAGATGCCGTAGCCTGAGTCTCTGCTGCTGCCTAAGTGGAGAGAGCGCTGCCAGGAAAGACTCTATAGGCCCACTGCTCCTTGCTCTGCTCCCCCTCCACTGTCCAGTAATCAGCACAATCTACCACCACTACCACCGGTTACCCAGAAACAGAAAATACTTGCTACACCTCTGCACCAGAGGTTGATTTGGCTTCTGATTTTTATCTGTTATTATATAAAATCTTGGACCTAAAGACATCTTGGCTCAGTCTTATGTAGCCTCCAAGGGCATGGACTCTGCAACCCTTACCCCATATGGACTTCTTTATTAAATTTACACTGGCCAGTGGCTCATAACATGCTGACAAGTCATGCCTTTTGACAATGGCTGATTTTTACAGTACTGAATAAGTGATGCTGTGTTTTGAGGATGCAGGTTATGGAATTTACCTTTATTTTAAGGACAAACTACATTTTAAACCAAACATGAGATTTGTATGATATGTTTGTGGTATAAAGTGACACTGGTGAACAAGATATCAAGGAAAAGATGGCTTCTGCTTCCAGTAGTTTTCAGCAAGATCCCTGTTCAGCAGTGTATCTATATTCATCACAGCACTTAAGCATATGCTAGGTTTGGGTATGTGCCTACTTTAAGTCTTGCTGAAGTCCATGGAAATATGTGCCAAAGGTTAGGTGTGTAAGTGCTGTGCTGAATAGGGATGGTCTTAAGAACAAGCCTAAATGTTTTCTTGTATTGGAGCCTTGGCAGACAAAGACTGCATGAGAACATATGTCCATGTCAGTACTGCTTCCACAGTGATCTTGGGACCGCTCCTGAGAAACAAGCCCAGCCCCCTGGCTCCTACTTTGCTTATGCCAAACTGAAAAAGTACCAGATATATCCTGGGCTGCCTTCAGGTGCATACTTGAGAGAAATCTTGAAAGCATCCCTGGGCACTTGTTTTTTGATGTAAGTCTTACTATTGCCCATAGCTTGATGGAAGCTCACATAGGTTCCTAGCTGTTCCTAGCCTGTGTTACAGGCCCTCCATTCAACTCAGGAGGTGCACAGTCCCACCAGGGGAAATACCTTGTTAGACCTGGTCCTGGCCACAAGCGATGATCTGGTGAGGGGACTACGATCACCCGGGCAATAGTGATCATTGCCTGTTTGAATTCACCATCCAGCACAGGGTGGCAATGGCCTGCAGCAAGACAGCAGCTCTGAGTTTCAGGAGGGCAGATTTAATTGAGCTAAGGAGACTAGTTGAGGAGGCACTGAGGTCCTGGAGGGGTGCAAAGTTGGGAGTCCAAGAAGAGAGGTTGTTCCTGAAGGAGACGATCCTCCAAGCCCAAAGGCTGGCAATCCCAACATGGATCACAGGGGGCAAAAGTGCTCAAAAGTCCCCATGGCTCACCAAAAGCATCTAGGAATGTCTCAAAGCTAAAAAGGAGGCGTACACCCAATGGAAGGGAGAGGCCATCACCAGGGAGGACTATACCTCCATTGTTCAGAATTGTAGGGGGGCTGTTAGGAAGGCCAAGGCAGAGATGGAACTGGGACTAGCAACCCTGATCAAGGATCACAAGAAATCCTTTTTTAAATACATAGAGGGTAAAAAGGTTCTGGGTAATGTGGGGCCTCTGCAGGATATGTTTGGAAATCTGGTAGTCTCCTCACCAGAAAGCAAAACTAATCTATTTAACAATTTCTTTGCCTCCATTTTTCTGAGCAGGGACCAGGTCATCCCCCACTCTGGGATTCCCGATGGTCCCATGGCAAGCACAGCCAGGCCTAGGGTCAGAGAGGACCTAGTCAGGGAACTTCTAGTGTGACTGGATGTGTTCAAATCAGCTGGTCCTGAAGATCTCCACCCCAGAGTGCTGAGGGAATTAGCAGAGGTCATTGTGGGACCCCTGGCACAGCTTTACAAGCACTTGTGGTGCTCTGGTGAGGTGGAACTAAGTGGCTAAGCAGCAGCTCTGTAGAAAAGGACCTGGACAATATTCTAAATGTGAGCCTACAGTGTGCCCTTGTTGCAAAGAAAACTAACAGCATGCTGTGCTGCATTAGTAGAAAGGTAACCAGGAAATCAAGGAAAGTGATTATTCCCCTCTATTCAGCACTGGTGAAGCCACATCAGGAGTACTTTGTCCAGTGTTTGGTTCCCTACTCCAGAAGGGATTCGGACAAATTGGAGAGAGTCCGGCAAAGGGCAACAAAAATGGTTGGGGCCTGGGGCACATAACTTAGGAGACTAAGGGGATTTAATAGCAACCCTCAGGTACCTGAAAGGTGGTTCCAGAGAGGATGGAGCTAGACTGTTCTCAGTGGTGGCAGGTGACAGACAGAACAAGGAGCAATGGCCAATGTGGTCCCCATTTTCAAAAAAGGGAAGAAGAAGGACCCAGGAAACTATAGGCCTGTTAGTCTTACCTCAGTCCTAGGGAAGCTCTCTGAGAAAATTAGTCAGGTACACATCTGCAAGGGGCAAACAGGGCAATGTATGCTTAAGGGCAACCAACATGGGTTCATTAGAGACAGGTCCTGTCAGACCAACCTAGTGGCCTTCTATGACCAGATCACAAAATCCTTGGATGCATGTGTTGTGTTGGACGTAGTCTTTCTGGACATTAGGAAGGCCTTCAACGCTGACTCACCGCATTCTTGTTAAAAAATTAGGAGATTGTGGCATTGATGCCTATGTAGTCAGATGGGTTATAAATTGGCTGGAGGCCCACACTGAAAGAGTGGTGGTGGATGGATCATTTTCGACCTGGAGCGATGTGGGCAGTGGGGTCCTCCAGGGCTCAGTCCTCGAGCTCACACTGTTCAATATCTTCATCAGTGACTTGGAACAAGGTGAAAAGCACCTTGTTCAAATTTGCAGATGACACTACAATGTGGGGAGAAGTGGGCACGCCAGAAGGGAGGGACCAGTTGCAATTGAATCTGGACAGGTTACAGGGGTGGGTGGATGAGAATAAGATGTGATTCAACACTGACAAGTGCAGGGTACTGCACCTAGGGAGAAAGAACCAGCAGCATATCTACAGGCTGGGGAACTCTCTTCTCATCAGCACAGAGGCAGAAAAGGATCTTGGAGTCATTATAGACTCCAAGATGAGCATGGACTGCCAATGTGGGAATGCGGTCAGAAAGGCTAACCACACCATGTCATGCATCCACAGATGCATCATAAGCAGGTCCAAGGAAGTGATCCTCCCCCTCTGTATGACATTGGTCAGGCTGCAGTTGAAGTTCTGGGCACTGCACTTCAGGAGGGATGTGGACAACATCAAGAGGGTCCAGAGGAGTGCCACACTCATGATCAGGGGGCAGCAGGGCAGGCCGTATGAGGAGAGGCTATGAGACCTGAACCTGTTCAGCCTCCACAAGAGAAGGTTGAGCGGGGATCTGGTGGCTGTCTATAAACTGGCCAAGGAGACCATCAGGCAATGGGAGAGTCCTTGTTCCCCCAAGCACTACTGGGAGTAACAAGGAATAATGGCCAAAAGTTGATGGAGAGTAGGTTCAGGCTAGATATCAGGAGGCACTACTTCACAGTCAGGGCAGCTAGGATCTGGAACCAACTTCCAAGGGAAGTGGTGCTGGCTTCTACCCTGGGGGTCTTTAAAAAGAAAGACACTTTGCCGGGGTTGTTTGACCCCAGCATTCTTTCCTGCCCATGGCAGGGGGGCAGGGACTTGATGATCTGCTCAGGTCCCTTCCAACCCTACCAACTATGAAACCATGAAACTATTACTGTAGCAGTAGTGTAAACATACCCTAAGAGACTTAGAAGCTTGTGCAGACTCAAAGAGCCATCTGCCTTAAAGAAATATGGGAACTTTGAATTGTTAGGACAAGCTTTTGGGAGGGAGATGGGATTTTGCAAATTTGGAAAGTTGTCTTTTTTGGTGGCGATTATGGCTGCAAAGAAGAAGACAGACTGAGAGTACTATGTTTTTTCACATACTCCATGCCCTCAAATAAAATGTACACCTTGTTTTTGGAAGGCAGAATTTAGAAAAAAAGATTTTTTTCAGTCACAGTGAACTGTATGATATCTCTATATCCAGGAAGTGCAGCATCTTAGGGGACAGTGTGAGACAGCATGAACTTCCTGGTGTGGCAGGACAGCAAAAACTAGGACCCAAACCCTTATGAGGAAAGTAGGAAGACTGTTACTTTTTTACTGTAAATAGATCTTTCTTGTGATTTGCAAACAACTTTATTATTTACAGGAATATTTTACAGGAAGAAACATACTCATCAAGATACTACAGACTACATGTAGCAGCTCACTTGCCCTGAACCAGCTCAACCGCTGCTTCAGGCACAAACTATAGTGCTCAGCAAATAGCTACTGCAAATTCCTTAGCAGCCGTGAGAGCGTTAACACAGGAGTCCACCCTTTCTACTTACTGGACTATAAAGTAGCAGCATCCATATTGGCAGACACTAGAAGACAGCATCTCCATGGTTTTATTTCTCCATGCTTCAATTCCAGGGGAAAAAAAGTCAGCTTCCCCAATTAGACATGCACACCAATTCTGGAGGCCTGATTTTTTGGGGGAAAGTGCATGTGGTTGGCAAATAAATATGGAATAGCTGTCATACTCATCTATTAACATTTTAGTAATAACAGAATAGCAGCACCTATGGAGGTAGGCATTATCCTATTGCTTCTTCCTGGCTCTTCTGGAAAACATGCAATAAAAATAAATAAAAGCTCCCAGGGTAGTCCATGGAAAATCCAGGCAAATTGCATTCTGGCCTTTGTCCCAGATGGGACTGAGATTGGAGGTGGGGGCTGGGGAGGGAGAGGAGTGGAGGAAAAGTCTCAGAAACAAAGGGTTTACAATACCATAGGTTCTGAAGCCAAGCCAGGGTTACAGTACTAGTCATCAGCCTAAATCCAGTGTCATATGCCAGGGGAATCTAGTGAGTCTATGGTCAAGACAGGCCAAAGGTCAGGAGCTAAGGAACCCAATATGCAAAATGAGGTAGGCATTATGGGTGGGATAAGATTAAAGCACAGGCAGGGCAGAGATGAGATCCAAGTAGGAGTTCAGAGTTCTCAGCAGTCCAGGACAGGAGTAAGAGTGGGAATATCAGAGCTGGGCACAGAAGAGATACTAGAAGTATTCTTGCAGGAACAAAGGAAGTGGGAGGGTTTTATAGCCCTCCCATCAGGGCCTTGAGGCTCCCATTGGTTCCTCTGGGTCACATAACCCCCTACTGAGGGAGAGCCTCAGGGGAGTGTCCAGCCAGCCAGCTAGCTAGTTAGTTGTTTGGTGGTGCTGCAGCCTAGGGCTTTGCCTACAAGCCAGAAGACCTAGGTTTGAATCCCAGGGGTCCTGGGAGTCTTTCTACAAAGTGGATACACAGTGTCCTGAAAGGGACAGAAAAGTGAGTTATGACCCCCACCTGATCTCCATAGTAAGGCTGGCTTATAGGTGCGTGGTTGTATGCCACAACAGATTGTATTGTCATACATCCTCTGCCCATGTGTTGGACTGCTCTCCTTGGAGTAATGTTGTATTGCATAGTGGAGTATGTTGGCTGTGGATTTAGGACCCAGAGGCCTTGTTCCAATGGGGAGCCATCCTCAGACTGACCACCACCTTTCCATTTGATAATAGGCAAATATATTGATATGTAGCGATAACAGAAAAGAAGCAATACAAATAATCAAGCAAGTCTATATATCTACCAAATTTTAGGGCTATCATCAGAGTGAAAGTAAATCTGGCCAGGACACAGTCTTCACTCTGAGGCGCTCTCATAGATGTCAGCAGTCCGGAGGTGGGATACCAAGGCCCACAACCCCCTCCAGTGAGGTGGATGAGATGAACTAGTTGTGTGCCCTTTGTCCATGGTGGCCTCAGAGACCCCTCCCTGGGGACAGGGAAGATTGGAAGGAATGAGGAGGGACTCTGTTACTCTCAAGTCTCTGTTTTTGTATTTTCCTTCCCTCCTGATGACTCTTGATCTGTGTCTATCTCTGGTTGGTTCCTCTGTGTGGTTGTCATACATCCATAAAGCTTATCACATGCACGCATACTAATTTGGTCCTTCCAGGCCTTCTTTTAATTTGGTCTGTTCCCCCAAACCTGGGACTTAGCCCACCCTCACCCTGCTTTGGGGCCTTGTTAGCTGGTGCCACTTTTATCTCACGTTATGGAACAGTATGGTATATACTCCCTCTGTTCCCAAGCTGATCTCCAGACTGTGTGTCCTTGTTGGCCTTGGTGTATTAGACAGCCTGTCTGCTTCCAAGGCTGGAGAAACTGTGCAAATGTGTGACCCAGACTCTTAGAAATCAGTCAACCCCTGCTGCCTATCCTGAACCATATTAATGCATATATTTATACCTCTAAGCCAATTCCCACAAAATAAACCTTTAAATACCATTTCTAAGCCAACAAAGTATGGCTAACACAATCTAGCTCTAAGTTTGTAGAAATGAGTATTATGATAATACCTTCACATATTTCTTATTTTCTTCTCTAAATATTTTGCTTTGAGAGAAATAAAACAAAACATTCGATTGGATTGTCTCGACCTAAAGATGAGGAAAAGAACATCAGCACTGTGAAGCTATTTAGGATCAAATGTATTATTTTGATTTCAAATGAAAGTCTTAATAACAGCCTGTATTGAAAACCAATGATTTTTGAGTTTTATTCTTTTGTACATCTCACAGATAAATTTGGTCAGCGAGCATATGTTGGCAAAGTTTGCATGGATATCAATAACGCTGTTCCAGAATACAAGGAAACCACTGATGATTCTGTCAAGGACACAGAAAGGTAAAATGATTATACTGATAGCATCATTTTGAGAAATTAGGCATCCTATTTTTTAATGTGAAATGGAGTCAGACAAGTTAAGGCTTAACATACACTTTATTCAATTGAAAAAAGACCAAATTTCCTCTCACATCAATTATTCTTCAGAATAATGATACTGACTTCAGTGGAATTATCTCTAATTTACAGTTGGGCAAATGGATGAATATTAACTCCACATACTCTGTATATACATATATTTATAATGAGTCCTCTGACAAAAACTGTAGGTTTAACATCAAGGTTATGACCTTGTACTAAATTAGATGGGGTCATTTGGAAGCCATGTTCTGATTATTCACAAGCACGCACATAATTTAGCTTTTAAGAGTAGTCACACACATATTTGGGTGTTTGCAGAATCAGGGCATAAAGAGACAATCTGATAGCACACTGCACAGTGGTATTAACATCCTATGGCATGAGGGTGGAATTGCTACGTTATTTTGCAGGCCATGCTGAGTAAAATACCAGTAAAACCTATTTATTGCTACAGATCATCAGGGATTTTAAATGACATATATTTAAAGAAATGTTTTTTTTAACATTAGTAACTATGATCATTTTTATTTCCCTTTGCCTGTGATCCTAGGTTTCCTTAACACTACCGCTTCTTAGAGTGACAGAGACTTTAGTTCTAGTATGATTTAAGCATTTCAAAATGCTCTAAAATAGATTTTCTATAGTGTCTCATCGTGTGTCTGAGATCCAATACCTTGTGATGACATTAGTAATGAATGCTCTACAGCTTTGAAGACAGGAATTTCAGATCTCTTGGATAAAAGATGTATGTCCTGCTGGGAAAGTTTGTCTCTGTGATGCCTGATGCCTAGCTACCTGCCGTAGGAGATATTCTACCTTTTTGGTGAAGAAGGACACATTTCTTGGGCAGGTTCACTTACGTTTTTTCTAAATGGCTGCTACCTGATAGTTGCTCAGGGTCTTGGAGTATTGTAAGGGATCCTGGCAGAGGTGAATTAGGGCCAGTGTGCAGGTGAGGAAGTCAAATGATTCACATTAATTCCCAGACAAGGTTTTTTACCTATTTAATATGAGGGAAAAAGCTCTTCATCTTGGAATCAAGTATGAGGCAGGTGAGGGTGGGGGGCACACATCTGCTCTGGCTCTGGCCTAGGGTTGGGACTGGAGCTACAGCTGCTGCCTCTTTTCTCCCCACCTGAAATCTAGAAACCCCCATTCCCCTTGCTGCCTATCTTTGCTCCAGTGCTTTGGGCTACATCCCTGTTCCAGCCTGGGACATGGAACACATGCTTGCTCCATCCCAAGCTCATCCAAGGAGCAGCAGCTATGTTACGGCAACTCTGACCCGGGCAGAGGTTGTGGGGAGGGAAAGATGGGGGGGGGAGAAGGTGGAGGGCTCAGGACAAGTGGTTTGGGGTACAGGTAGCAGAAGGAAAGGTGCAGGGGGGCAAGGGTCAAGCATCTGATCCCTCTACCACCTGTCTCACTGCCTACCTCCCCACTATTCCCCCACCACCTTCCCCCCACTGCCCCCCTACCACTTCCCGACACCTACCCCCCCCACCGCTTTCCCCACTGTTGCAGATGATCCCCCATAACTAGATTCTATACATGGAAAATTATTGTGGGGGACATCTTAAATTTGGGATCATCTTGGATTTAAGTAAATATAGTAAATATACCATATACATAGGGTGATATCCCCCGGTATAACATTTATTTACATATATAAAATATGTTATGTCACTGAAATCATTTCACTTTCACCTAATATGAGAAGGGAGAAGAATAGATGGACATGGGAAGATCAGAATTTGAAAAGGAACAATTTCATTTAAACTGGATACTAGGTGACACCCACTTAGTTTTATTCTGAATCCCTGCATTCTCTGTGTTTGGCATAAAACTATAGCCCTACTGAGTATCCACCATGTAGGGCTGGATAAGGATTCCTCCCTTCCCACACCTTTTCCATCTGTTGATTCCCCTCAGGACCAGGACTGTGCAATAATCAATTTTTTGGTTCAACTATTGAACCAATAGGTCAAGAAACAAATAATCCAGATTGAACCAAAGTAAACTTCATCTATTTGTTTTCATCACCAAAACCTAAACTTGTCATGTCATGTTAAATAAAATATTCCATTAGACATGAAACAAAATGTCTTATTTTGGATACACATAAAAAAGCAAAGGTAAATCAAGGTTGAATTCACAAAACAGGAGAAGTGTATTTCTTTTTTCACAATATGCTTGTGGTTAGGTCACATACCCAAGATAAAGGGCCCAAATTTAATTTAAGTTCTTAAGCTTTCACTGGAATAAGTACTGGAATGATCCCCAGGGGTATGTCCACACATGCAAGCACATGAGCTTGCAGCAGCTCAAATAGAAGCACTGCAAATTTGAGCTGGGGCTTTTTGCCTCAGCACATGTGCCCAGACATGCACATGTGCTCTCAGGAGCTTCTGGAGCCCAGCCAGTTGATGCCTGAGGACAGTATCCATTATGCCAGCTGGACTGCTGAAGCAGCCCTGAGGGTTCCCTGCACCCTTTACCCACTGCAGCAGTCTGGCAGTGGGGGCTGCTGCCTGGCTGTGCACCTGCCAGACCCAGATGGGGACTGCACAGCCAGCAGAGGCATCTGCCCCTCTGGGCCAGCTGCCAGTGGGCTGTGGCTGCAAAGTTGGCTTTTGTGACACTACTGCCATGTGTGCCCTCTGCCCAGCAATTTTCCCTCTAAGGAGTAGTGGTCCGTGAACGTGCCACTTCAGTCCTGCCTCCCTTTTATGGTGCGGTCTGCTGGTAAGTGTCCCACAGTAAGTGTCCAGGTGGGAGTAGGTAGGATTCGGCCACCACCCTTCTCCATGCTAACTGCTGCCCCAAGCAGTGTAGTAGAGTGCTGTGGGGCAGCCATGGCCCAGACACAATCAATTGATAGAACTGAAAGGAGGCATCGGGGCCGGCGTGGGACGCTTACCGAAAGTAAGCTCCTCACTTCTCACACAGGGCAGGCAGCAGCTCCAACCTGAGGTGAGGCAAGGCAGGGATGGGGGCTGAGGCTGGGGACTGGCACAGGCTGTGCTAGCTCCGGGGAACTGCTTCATTCCCCAGCCCTAACACCATGTGCCTCCTTGCTCCCCAAGGTGATATGGGGATACGGAGAAGTTCCCTGGAGCCAGCGAAGCCCGTGCCCCTGTTCCTGTCTTGCCCTGCCCTTGTCCTGTTGTATTAATATATCTACAGTGCTAAAGCAATTTGGAAGCTTACCAGTGTCTTGATCATCATAATAAAATGGATTCTAAATACCTGTATGTTTTGCTGTTTGCCTTTGGTTTTCTTACCACAGAGAAGTTAGACCTCCCTGTGACCCCTTCACTAACCAGGATGTGGGGACAGCTGCCCCTGCAGCCACAGCTCCTGCCAACAGGTCTCATCCTGTCTGG
>JAGPOW010003395.1:10015852-10039455 GCA_030014935.1 Caiman crocodilus | reverse complement strand
AGAGAAGTTAGACCTCCCTGTGACCCCTTCACTAACCAGGATGTGGGGACAGCTGCCCCTGCAGCCACAGCTCCTGCCAACAGGTCTCATCCTGTCTGGCAGGTGGGCACGCAGGGTGTGTGCTGGGGGGGATATGGGGTTTCCAGGAAGGAGGTGGGAAGGGGAGTTGGGGGATGTGGGTGGCTGTGGGGGGGATATGGGGGGCTATGAAGTGTATGGGTAGGTGTGGGTGGATTGTGGAGGGACTTTGGGGAGAGGGTGCTCAGGAGGAGTAGATCCCCTGCCCTTTGCAGGATGAAGCCCCCCTGCACAGCTCACAGACTGCCCTGCACAGGGGCCACATCCCCCCCAACAGGGTCCACATGTCCCACCCCCATGTGGTTCCCCAGCCCTCTGGCCAGTAGCAGTGCGGGTGCCAGGTGATCAGGCCCAGGCTCAGGCTCTGCTGCCCCCCACTGCCCCATGCTACACAGGAGGACTCTGCCACAAGGCCCCAGAGCCTGCTACTGCCGGGGTGTATGAGGATTTTTTTTTCTTTTTCCTTTATTTTTAAAGTGGCAGGAGGTTGGGGCCAGGTGGGGCAGCCATAATGGGATGGGGGTGCAAGTGAGGGGTGGCGCTAGGTGAGGCAGCCATTGGGGGGGTTGAGGGAGTGGGCAGGTGGTGCAAGTTCCCCAATGGTCTCCTACCCCCTCCTCTAGCTCCCCTACTCCTTACTTATTGGCAGGAGCCTAGGTCCAGCTCCCTGTGGCTGGCACACTGCCTGCTCCACATGGGCAGGCAGCATGCTTCAGCGCTGGGGCGAGGGGCATCCATAGAGATGCTCTGGCTGGCTACCACAGCATCTCTGTGGAGGACCCAGCCTCCGGCTGCCTCAGGGCACTATCTGGGACTGTGCCCTGCCCTGCTTTTTCACCTGCGGTACTCACGGATATCCAGGGATCTAATTTTGCCTGCGTGCTGCAAATTTGCAGCATGGGGAACGTTTTTTTGTTCCTGTGCAGCATCTGAAAGCCCTTTGAGACACTGCAAAGAGGCACATATTTGCTTGTCTGGATGTGCCCCAGATTTCCTTCTTCCAGGGGTATCTTAAGGTGCCTATACAATTGTTTGGAAGTGGGAGGGAGTTTTAATTACAGCAATTTCTGAATAGTTGTTCTAATTAAAATGCCACAGTGTCATGCATATTAAACCCCTGCCCATTTAAAAATGGCTGCAGGATGCTTTGTCTAAACCTCATTTGATAATGTTTAGTTAAAGTACCCCACGGACATTTTTAAATGCTCAAGAGCTTAATCATGTGATGCTGTGATGATGCTGCAGTGCCCTAATTAGAGCATGGAGCAGACTTGATTAATCAATAATTAATTAGAATATGTTAATTAGAGCGCACCGGAACATGCGCATAGGCAGCCTTACTGGTCAAGCTAGGGAGTCGAGCTGTAGGAGGAGTTCCAGCTCAGAGTACTCTATAGCCTGCTGGTTAGCATAGCGCTCAGCTGCGAGACCAGGGACAAGAGATCCAGTAATGCTAATCTTGGTATAGTTTTGAGGGATGAATTCTGGTTTACCTCTAGTATCCATATTTGATTGTTTAAAGTATATTCATAGAATCCAATCCTTTGTGCTTTATGCTTCTGTTTTGAATGAAGCAAGAAAATGCACTTTGCATTTTCAATAGAGTAAATTGTCTATACTCTAAACACCTACATAAATATTCCTTGGAAAAATCAAAGACATTTTAAGTGAATGAAGAATAGAGTTCTATAACTTTAATTCTCAACATGTAAAACCTCTGTAAATGAAGCATAGCATATCGCAGCATTTTAAAAATAGCCCTTTAAATAATAGAATCAATGCTGTGTTTTAAATTTATGTACAGCCAAAATTAAGGGTTTTTTATTGTACCGCTGTAGCATGTAATAATGCTTTCAGTTGATTTAACGTAATGTATTTAGTTTCCAATGAGAACAAATAGTAATTACCATGTGTCTGGAGTTAATTATTACTTGTGATAGAACTTCTGCAGATTTAAGGAAAGAGTCTTAGCTAGTCAAGTTAATGTAGGTCCACCAACTTGAATGGATCCATGTTGATTGCCTACTGAGAATCTGACCCAGAGATCTTTCAACTCCCCACATAAATCTGATGTTTTCTGAAATAAGGTAAATGTTTTCTCCTATTCTTAAATTATAATAATATCGCTTTTCATACCTTTTTCAGATTTGTTAAAGAACTTCTTGAAAAAAAAGTAAGTAGGCTTACATTTTAAAAACATAAGACACGTTCTCTGCATTTTGTACATACATTTTTCCCATGCACTGTATCAAATGGAAAAAAGAGAGTTCTCCCTAGCATGCATTCATTTCTGTAAAAGAAGATTTACCAGTGCATAACCTTGTTAACCCTCTGATAAATCATTAACTACTGACCTTTCAGTATATTATAAACAAATAAAAATGTAATGAATTTCCTATAAAAAGTGATCAAGTGAATTCTGGATCTGGATTTAGGACAACTGGTCTATATTTCTGTATACTGTACCTTCAGTACTATTCATTCAGAGCACTGGAGAATAATGTAATTTTAAAAAGTAAACTTTACTTCTTAAAAGGTTAGCCTGCTTTTACAAAGGACGGTTCCCCAGTCTTAGAAAGAAATATTTAATCATTTTAATGTTAATAAACTGTAAGGATAAATCTTTGGTTTATTTCAGAAAATAAATGTCTTAATATAACTTCAGAATAATGCCCTTACTCTAGAGTTCATTTAATAAATCCTTTTACATGAATGTTGTGGATCAATTCATTCCTATCCATGAAGGAATTTCTAAAGAAATTTTGGAGATAAATGGCCCCTCTATCTTTAGTGGTTTAATTTGTTTGACACTTGTCAAATTTTTCAAGAATAGGTGCTTAAAATTAGGTTCTTAAATTCATATTTATTGTCTGCATAACTGACCTGATTTTCAAAAGCCGTGAGCGCTATGCAAATAAAGAGTAAGCTAAGGAGGCTGCAAGCCAAAATACCACATTCTCTCATAAGCAGCAGGCTTACTTCACCTCTCATTGCTGCTTCCAGTTTAGAAGCTCTGCTTCACGCAGTCCCTTCACAGCATCTGGTGAAATAAGCCTGCTGCTTATGAAAGCTTACCCTATGCTTCTCTTGAGTTAGTTAGTCTATAAAGTTGCAAATCTACCCTGCCTTCTGCTTGAGGAAAAATTGTCAAGAAAAGATCTTCATAGGTCACTGTAAAATTATTTAGGGGGGAAAAAAATGATGGTCTCTTCCCGTGACAAGGAAAATCATAATAAACAACAACAGTTACAATGACAACACATATAAATATAATAATAAAAATAGTAATACTATCTATGACTGTATAGTGATTTATTCATAGAAGTAAAGGAAGATACAGAGCAATACACACCAAAGTTTGTTGCTTTTTTTGCTGAGTATTATGTAAGTTTGTGGTTCAGGGTATATTTGCTATGGTATACAGATGCTTACGTATAATCTAATATATGTCATTTGAATACTTCCAGTATCCAAGGGTACATCCCATAGTGACACCTCGTTTTGGACCTTCCTGCACTGAAGAGTTGCTGTGTTCACTTGGTAACTTAGCGGAAGCTCACAATATCTATGTGCAGGTAAGATTTTGTGACTTCTCCAGTAACTATTTCCAGGGCAAGATAACCCAGAAAGCATGCCATTTTCATAAGCGATCAATATCAAATTATTTGTCTGATAATATCTAATTCATCAAAGGATGTAACCCACATACTTAACTGTCTTTGAATTTCTCTAAAATGTCAGCTCAGTGCAATAGTCAGCACTGGGACCAAGCAGGCTCATCACTGGAACACTGGATGCGTCTCCATGAGACTCTTAATGAGCAGTAGACTAATTGTACTGTGCATTAGCATGCCCAGCAAAAAATGTGCTAATATGCTAATAGGCAGTAGTATTGGTCTACTGCTCATTAAGTGTCACATAAAAAGTGTGCGATCAAGCTAATGCACAGTATGGTAGCCTACTACAAATGTATTTAATACTTGATTATAAAAGTACTAAATTTTAATTTGCAGTAGGCACCGTGCATTAATGAACATGTGGATGTGCCCACCGTGTGCTAGAATAAATGCCTAGTTAGTGCATGAGGGAAGTACATGGGAGACCATACCTAATCGCTATAGGCTAGAGCAGCCTACAGGCTGTTCTAATCCATACCAGGGATGCCACAAATACAACTGAGTGTGGAGACCTGGAGGCTTACAACCATCTTCCTCATTGCTCCTGCACAAAATAAATCTCAGCAGAGAACAGAATGTGAGCCTTTGTATTCAAAGCAGCATGTCTGAACCTCATTAACATAGAAGTGCATCTTACTATGTCATTAAGTTGCAGTTTCAAAGTGCCTTTTAAAACCTACAGCTGTATTAAAACAGGGAGAGGCTTTTTGGTTACATAATCCTAATCCTAATGACATACTTTATTAGAATTACCCTACTGTGGGGTTATTTAACATTGCATGCTGGGGCATTTGGATATATTAGAAATATATACTCCAGCAGACAGCACATAATAAGCCAGATTCTCAGCTGAAGCTGAGGGAGGAAGGAGTGCTTACTCCATCTGAGGACAATCCTGGGCAACAATTCAGAACTGGTACCTCACCCTTTCAACTCCAGGTCTTAAATGCTGCTTTTACATTTGCCAGTCCCCTATGACATCTGGGGTTTATTATGGTCTTTGGGATCAATGTACTGCGATGTCCAGCCACACACCCCAATCTTTTGTCTGATGTAGGAAAAGAGGGTAAACAGAAGCTGGTATGACAGCTTTGTGCTACCTAAAGGATCTTTTCTACAGAGTGAGTCTCCAGGTACTGAAGACTCACAGACAATCACAGAATTGCTTTGCAGCAATGGAATAATGCAAAGTGGGCACATCTACACGTTCATTAATGCACTTTTGCTACTGCACATTAAATTTAGTACTTCTGGGCAATTTTACACATGCCAGTGCTACAGTACGAGGTGCTTTGAAAAGCGCCTGATGCTGCAACGCTTGCAGTTGTATAAGCGGCAAAATGCGCATCAGCACTGAGAAAATGGTGGCAGCACACTTGTGAACTAAAACACACGGGAGGGGATTTTTTTCAAAAGCGCACTGCTGCCATTTTCTACGCTCTGACACACATTTTGCCACTTATACAACTGCATGCAGCGCAGCGCAGTTTGCCTCAGCTCACGTGTGGCGCATACTTGAGTAACTGAGTCTGCTCTTAAGTAGTGGATCTCCAGTGCATTGTGGGACAGAAAATTATGTGTATAAATGCTCTCTAATGTGAGGTACTAACTAAATGCACAGTAGGCTGCACTAATGTGCAGTAGCAAAAGCACACTTCTTTTTAGTGATGCTTAATGTGCTGTAGCCTAATTTTACTGCACGTTAGTGTAGTAGCATGATTTTTGCCATGATGCTCTAATGTGCAGTAAGATAGGCTACTGCACATTAAAGCACATGTGTAGATGTGTCCAGTGTCTGCTTATCATAATTTTATTGTAAATCAGTTTTTGTAGGGACATGTGTAGTCAATTTGTAATTTGTTGTTGTTTACAGTAAATAAGTACTCATGATTGTATATTTTCCTTACAGAGTCACATCAGTGAGACAGAAGGAGAAATGAAACTTGTGGAGGAAATGTTTCCTACTTATAAAAATTACACTGATTTATATGACAAAAACAAGCTACTTACAAGCAAGGTAGTGTTAAGGAACCCTCCATAGCTTAAGTTATGAGATTTTTCAATACAGAAAAAATAACCGTGACTTGTATTTGCCACTTACATGCTTGAAAAAGAAATCTATTGCTGTACAGTCAAGAAGATGCAGTAATATCTGAGAGATGATGGAAATATGATTTGCTATAATGCAATTATGATCATAGAAAATAAAAGCATTGGAACTTGTGATATACTGGAACTCTGCTCAGCGCTCTTTGACAAGAGAGGAAGGATAAAGACTGGATCCGGCTTTTAACAGCTCAGTTGAAAACTGGGAATAGCAAGGGGACAAGAGCAAACTATGTAGAATCACTTAGGCAGCACTGAAGTCACAGGGAAGTTTCCAGGCACCTAGTACTCAGCTTTCCTGCCCTTTTGCACTGCTTGAAAGTTTGACCTAGTGACTGGTGTATGATTAAATTAATTTTAAAATGTTGTAGGCGGTGCAGACAGATTTATTTTTGGCTGAGTAGCAGATGTGCTATTTCATGATGCATGCGTGTCAATATAAAAAGTATAAAAGAGTGGTAATATAAAAACTCTAGGTTTTCACACGTGAGCTGTGCAGTGTTCCTTAAAATATACTTTAGGGCCACTGTATCAGTTGTTGCCATATTAGTGAATACAGTTGTACTATTTAGTGGAAATATCAGATTTTTCTTAGCAGAAACATTGTAGGGAGGAATATACATTATATGCATTACTTAATTTTAAAATCAGTTTGAAAATGTTAGGGAGAGATTTTTTTCAAAGGCATAAAGGGCAATTAGAGAGTGAATGGGACTAAACCTCCATTTAAAAATCTTCCACAGATTTAAAAAATGCATCTTTTTTGGCCGATCAATACAAATGATATGTTTATATATGATGTTCTAAAACAGCAATGTGACTATTATACACTAGCATACCCAAAATGATGCCAAACACTTTTTCAAAAATACCCTGGTTATTTGGAGAAAGGAAGAGGTATTTATCTTTTGATATATTTGGCTGCTTATCTAAGAGTAATAGGTTTATATCCCCCTAAACAACATGATCCTATGCCTGTTAGGCTTTGTATGTCTTGTATGCTGAGAACTTATACAACCCTAATGATTGAAAAAAGAAACATCATTCTTACAATTAATTTCCACAGCAGTGGTATTCACCCCCAGGCTCCAGAACTGCCCAGCTAACATGCTCAGAGCTCATGGTACACATGGACCTTCTAGCTGGAGCTGTGTTGACATGCCAGTAACCTCATGCATGTATGGCACACAACCAAAGACCATGCCACTGCACCTCCCTGGATCTGCCCCACATAAAGGACAAGTTTCTCCTGGAAAGCAGCACAGAATCTATATGGGGCTGCATTTTACAAACATGTCCCTTCCTGCATCTGATATACCCCCCTGCCTTGCAGCGTGGGGGGAATTGGGGGCTTGGCCTGGCTTCAGTGGAGCTGGGGGAGGGAGTTTGGCCTGGTTCTGACCTGGTCCTGCAGTAACAGAGGATTTGGAAGCAGGGAAATGTAGAGGTATTGCCACTACTCTCTGTCACAAAATGTCCTGACTTGTGGGAAGTCCCGTGGGCTAGTTGCCACGTTGCCCTGGGCCACATTTGGTCAAGTACCCCTGGATAGTATTGTTAATCATCCTGCTCTTTCATCTCTGACAGTGGGAGGGAACCTTTTGGATGATGCAAGTAAAACAACAATTTCTAAAGACAGCAAAATAAACTCTGTTTTGAAGAAATATTGTGGTATTATTTCCCTAGACAGTGATGGCCCACGGCTGTTATCTCTCAGAAGAAGAGCTGGACATTTTTAATCTTCGAGGAGCTTCAATTGCCCATTGCCCCAACTCCAATTTTTTGTAAGTAGAAAACAGTTAACAAAAAGTTGTGGTTCAAACAGAGCTTTCAATCGTACCTGCTGCCACATGGTAATCCTGTTTTGGGGACTTCAAAATAATGTGAACTGTGAGAGTGAGATTGCTGTTTACATTTCATTTCTGCCCGGTGAAGATTTGAAATGACATAACAGCTCTTAGTGATTTTAGTGGAGCTACTCCAGACTCAGAGGGTTATAAAAAATTCAAAATTGGGCACTAAAGAAATCCAAGTTGATAGGATTTTCATATGAAAGGTTGGAGAAAATGTAGGGTAAAAAGTAATCAGTGAACTTTTCCCCTCCCTGCTCTAACTCACAGCTTCTTATTATCAGTTTCTCCTCCTGCTCCTTTCTCTTGTATGATGGAGCAATGTCCCTTCATGAAGTCTTCAAAGAGTTTGTTGTTACTGCTGAAGCAATCCTTGGTGATATATTAGGTATGACATGTCTCAAGAACACCTGGACTGCTTAACTCATTTCTCACTCCCTTCTTCTCACCATGGAACCTCCCTTTCCTGATGACCCATCAGCCTCCAGAACAGGACACTGCCTTTTAACAGATTCATCTTCTTGCCCTCTGGTGATCTAGTACATTTTAACAGATTTGTGGTGTTAAGGTACACCTCCACATTAAAAATGAATGTGTTATTTAGACTAGCTCACTTCTGCTTTTGGTTTTGGCCCATTCTGAATATGCTAAAGATCTAATTTTTTGTTATGAACATGAAACTGCAGAGATCTTCTAGTGAGTTTGTTTTATTGATCCATATCATTTTAAAGATGCATTGTTCAGATTTATAAATATACATGGTTTCTCTCTACTGGATAAGGTATTACTGGTCACATTTTGGAAAATACTTTGTATAGAGACACATTGCCATGAAACTGTCTTAGTGGCATACTCTTCTGTTATTGCTCAAGAACATGTACAGACATTCAGGGTACCTATACACATGATGGAGCAATTTCGATGAATTGAGTCTGCTGCGAGTCTGCTGGAGCATGCTAATTAATGCGAGCAGCCTCTGCATCATATGTATTCAGCGTCCTCATGTTTCAACACGGGTGCTTTAACTAAAGCTCATCAAATGCAAAGCACCCATCCTCCACCCCGGAGCACATGAATAGATGCACTCAGTTTCTACTGGGAGAGTTGCTGCTCTCCCGCTAGAAACTGCAAGTGTGCAGATGCTCAGGATTTTTTTTCCCTAGAGCAAAAATGTTTACTTGGGAGGAAAAAAACCCAAACCGTGGGAACACACTCCCAGGAGAGTTTCTCCTGGAAAACAAAATTTCTGTACACTTTTCCTTCTGAGAAGCTGCAGGACAATGCTTCAGCCACCCAGGGTGCTTTGCTCCTGGTTCTCCTTTCTCTTTGCAGAGAGACAGGGTGTTGCTTGAGATGGCCTCTATTGCTCCAACAGAGCAGAGAGCAGAACACCCTTCACAATCCCCAAAATGTGCAGTTTGAGCAGTCTGGGCTAGCCAGTCAGGGCTGCCCCATGCACTGCTGCCATCTGTCACCAGATGGATTGAGGGAGCCTGCAGAGCACACCGAGATGCATACAAAAGGGCTCTGTGGGTGTGCAGCGTCAGCACTGTGAACTCTGTGCTCCTCAGGGGCTTGGCATTTGAATATCTTTTCTGGGGTCTCTAGGTAAGTGTTTTCTACCTGATCACTTGAACAAGTATACACAGCCCAAGTAAAACCCCAGTAACATCTTGTTTGAGCAACGACTACAGAAATGAGCCTTTACACTTTTTGTTGTGCGTGTGATATAAGACCTGTTTCTTTCCAATCCAGGTTGTGTAGTGGCAATTTAAATGTGCGAAAAGTTCTGAAACACAAAGTCAAACTGGGCTTGGGAACAGGTTAGTAATTTCCTATAGGACTATTTGTTTTAGAGCTATTTTATCCTGCAAATAAATTGATAAATATTTATATTAAAGTTTTAACTTGCGTACAAGTTAACTAGTGGATCTAGTTTCCCATTGCCTTAGATCTTGAACTGATCAAAACATTTAAAATGTTGTGAAAATGAATGGAGATAATATGTTCCTCTGATCAAAAGTAATGAGCATGTGATCTGGAATTATGATTTTCTGTATTATCTGTATCACTCATACAGCTGTTCATGCAGCTGTCATATCAATTTTGCTTAGGAATTTTTCAGTGGAAGATATGGCATAACAGTGATTTTTTTTCTATATTACCTGCCATTATCTAACATTGTATTGCAGTTTATACATTTTAAACCTAACACTATATCCAAAAATCTGAGCTTTATGATTTTGATCTGTTGTAGATGTTGCTGGTGGGTATTCAGCATCCATGCTGGATGTTATAAGGAAAACAATGATTATGTCTAATAGCCTTAAAATAAATAAAATCAATGAGGAAGGCCTAACAATTAAAGAAGTTTTCCGACTAGCAACTCTTGGAGGAAGCCAAGGTAAGGAGACATTTTATTCTCTGTAGATTATGTATATTGTGTTCTGATTACAGCTATTTTACAATGTTTTTGCTGTCCTCAAAATGTAGCCCTATCAACCCACTCCAGAATATCTGGGATCAAGATAAAGTTCTTTAACAAAATCTTATTTTTACTTTGAGAGCTCCTTCAGGCTCTATAATTTTTTAATATATATTTTTTTTTCTGGGAAGAAAAAAAGCAGAGAAAAATAAGATATTCTGTAGTGGTATGAACCCAACAGTAGAGGGTGGTTCATAAAGATATCAGATATGATACCTGAAAAACATTCATACTGACATTGCCAGTTTGGATAATTAAGACTCATTGCATTTTCAAGGCTTTACATTTTCTCTAAAGAAATCCTGAGTTCTCTGCCATGGAGAGATGCTGGATTTCTGTATGTTGCAACTGCAAGCTAATTCAGCAGCCAAGTCTTCAAAAAGCATGATGCAACTATTATAAATTGTATTTCATATCCAGTTCACATACGTGCTTTATTCCTTCTTTTTTGAGCCACTGTGAGACAGCCTATTATTTTATTAAAACACGACATATTGCAAATCACCTCTGAGCCAGAAATAAGTGTGAATAGAATCTAAACAACAGACACAATATCGTTTAAAGTTCAGCAGCACTGTCAGACTATAGCATTTATAGCCAATACATCTAGTAATCTGGTTCACTAAGATAGTTTGTTATGGTTGATATACATGATTACTGCTTTTAAAAAGAAAAAAAAAACAAGCATAATGTTACAATAAAACTTGCACTGTTTAGTAGAAAGCAAATCTAAGCGTGGGTACAGATGTCATGATTTAATTGGCAGCAGATATAGCAGAAGAGGTAGTCAGATATATTTTTTGGTTAGAAAATACCAGTTAATGTAAAACAAGTTGACAAATAGATTGTGCTAGGTTCCATAAAAAGGTTCAGCTCCTGCACTGAAGCACATTCATGCTTCAGGCATTCCCATCAGCATGTACACATGTGTTGCAGTGCACTAAAAATGCTGCTGTAGGGCAGCACCTGTGTTTACAAGTATTATCCTATGGCAGCATTTATTAGTTTACTGTGGCCTAATAGTATAGACATTGAGATATTTGCTGCAGAGGTAATTAGCTCCATAGTAAAAGTCTCATGTAGACATGCCTACTGGCTAACTAGTGGCTAAGGCACTCATTTGAGATGTTACAGACCAAGGCTGACACTGATACAAGAGATGTGGTGGTACTTTAATTAGAGCAGCTCTCAGACCTGCTCTAATTAAAGTGCTGACTGCCCTCTGCCCTGGAGCACATGTAAAAGTGCCCCTGACGCCCAGTGTTAGCCCTCACCTATATACTGCGGTAGTCTGCATTGAACTTGGGTTTTTAGGTTACAAAAATATGGCGGGCAGTAGCATAAAAAAAGTGGGGGTGGCAACTGGGCACTAGCCCCAGGTGCTGACTTCACTGGGGCACAAAAATAACAGCTACCACCACTGCTTTCCTCACCATTGCCAGCAGAATTGTACAGTTATGCTGCTGATGGTAGGTTTACTTTACATAGCCATTTAAAAATGATTGTAGATGTATTGAATCACCTTTCTTTCTTTCTAAAACTGTAAGTTACTATTAAATGCTAAATTGTATTATTGTTTTGTTCAACCACCCACCTCAAGCAATGTGACTTGGGAAAGTCTGGATTGGGACAATTTCTCCTTGTTATTTACTACTTTGCTATGTGATTTGACTGCTAAGACTTCTGATCCTTTAACACCCCCTTGTGTTTAAATCAGAAATTGCAATAGGCACACTAAAGAAAAAAATCACAATAGACCCTTTCAGGTGAAGTTGGTATTTAATTGCATCTACTACCAATTTGACAAAGCTATTATTTTACCATTCTTATTTTTGTTAAACCTTGCTACAATACCAAGCAAATTTCTAGACCAACTAAATTCTATACCAACTGTAATTTCAGTTGCCAGCCTTGAACCTTTCAAATTAGAGAACAGATTCTGTGCTGGTATTTTGCTCTGGGCAATACCAGTGGAATTCCTACTGAAGTTTATTTTATCTTACAGATACATCATACCAGTTTAATTATTTTAAAAAGAGAGTAGAATGACACAAATGCTTAATTTTAGAGATGCTGAACACCTGCAAATACTATCGACTTCAACAGTGGTTGCTTGACATCTCTAAAAACCAGACCCAGAGGTTATAATTTAATAGTACTGTGAGCTGTGAGGTGGAAAATAATAAAAGGAAAAAAAGCAGATCCCACTATCCAATAAAACAAGCCTTAGGGGTTGTGTTTTTGGCCTCTCTGCTTTCCTGTCCCGCCACAAGGAACTATTCTGTAGACATCCTACAGATGAAAACTCGAGACTTGTTTGCAGTAGGGCTTCATACTAACTCCTTCATGTGGGACTTTCCTGTAAAATGAACTAACAGGATGCTTCATCAGCTAAGGACCACAGGATCATAGGAAACTAGGCCCGTAAGGGTCATCTACGCCAATCTCCATATAAACTAGTCCCATGCTCGATAACTACACAGCAGAATTTGGGCTATGTCTGAGCTGTTAGGAAACTCGAAAATCTGAAGCCCAGTTCTAGTCCTCAGTTACATCCTGCACTAGTTGACACTGAATTTGGGATCAACAATTCTTCCATCCAAAGATCCCAAAGCATTCAGCAATCATGTCCAATGTAATTAGAAACTACATAAATACCCATAATATCAAGAGCTGACCACTTAGGTGACTTCGTAGAGCAACATTACATGAAAACAAATCCACCAACGCTCATTGAAATCAGTCAGAGTTTGACTGTGGCTGGATGAGGCTGGGATATGTTCCTCCCGTGGGCTGGATGGAACTAGACCATGCCTCCTTCCCTCCATGGGGCCTGGTTGAGGCTCGCCCTCCCCCTTCAAAGGGCCAGGTCAAGCCCTTTACCCTTCATGGGGCTGGGCCACTTTCTCTCCCTCCTATTTGTGGGGCCAGGTTGGAGCTGGGATGCTCCCTGCCCCCCTCCTCATGGCTTGGTGGGACCCTGACATAACTTTCCCATGTGGTTTGGCACCATCATCCAGATCCAGTCCACAGACGGCTTGGCCACTGCCCATCCAACCCACCAGTTGAGCACCATTGCCCTAGACAGATCAGGCCCTCACTGAAGTATGGTTTATTTAGTTCACCTCTAGATTCACATTTGCAGAAATCTGCCCTAGAGTTGTCTAGTTAGGGTGGCTTAGACACCAGATCCTCCAACTGGAGCAGCATGGGCAAGATCTCAAAAACAATGGAGCTCTATGCAGTCACTGCACATTATTGGATTGAAGTCATAACGTTCTAAGCTTCAGGGTTGAATGAGCTGAATTACTTGTACCACAAAGTCAGATTCTGGCAGCATCCATTTAGCCCTTTATCCTTGAAAATAAAAGAGCTGTTATCGAAAATATTCAGCACCCTCAGCTCCTCTTTAATGACACTCAAGACAATCGGGTGAAAGCTTTTCAGATAAGACTTTGAATAAAATGTGGATTAAAATAACTTGGCATTCGGAATTGTGGATTTATGGAAAATTAGAGATTCCTTGATTAACTGGTTATGTTTCACAGCCCTAGGACTAGATAATGTAATCGGAAACTTTGAGGTCGGAAAAGAATTTGATGCACTGCTGGTCAACTCCAAGGCGTCAGACAGCCCCTTTGATTTGTTTGCTGCTGATACTTTTGAGGTAATCAACGCATTAAGTTTGTGGAGTGACCCAGAAAGTTAGTGCTACATATTTATGAAGTGGCCAGGGGTACTGCAGCCTTCAGGGCCTGAAGTGGCCCCAATCCATGGGGAGTATTTCTGTAACAAGCAGATGTCCTGTACCCTACAATACGTCAGACTCATTGCTCAGGATAAATACAAATGTCTGGGAGGTTAGATCATGTTAAAAATGGACACCTGATCTAACTTAGTTCACCAAGATTCAGATCTTATATTTATATCCCTAGTTAGGTAGATACAAGTGCAAACTGCCCAGAAGTTCAGGAAGGTTAGATTAGTCTAAAAACAGCAGACTTGATCTAAATTAACTGTACCTTGGTGGTAGTCTAACTTAGATTGGGCCTAGTGAGACTGATCTAACTGAACTTCTGTACAGTTTCCAGTGTGGCCCCATGGCTGGAAGAGCCCAGCTGCTGGCCCCAGCCCTGCAGTCATGCTTTTGCTAGTACCTCTCCCCACCCCAGCATCAAGCAGTTTCTAGCCCCCTGATCGCCTCCCCCTACACACGCACCTTTAGATGGACAATCCCCCAGTTAATCAGCCAGCACCTACCTTTCCCCGAGCCTGTCAAACCCTGCAAGCCCTCAGTCTGCTCCTGGTGCCAGTTTTACTGGTGTTTACCAGTGCTTAGAGCTGATGGAAATAAGTCAGGGGGGGGGGGCAGGTGGGAGTGGGAAAGTGGGGTTGGTTTGCTGGGGGTGGTTCTTCATTTGAGGGTGGGGGGATGGGAGACTACATATAGGTCCTGGGGGTGGAGAGAGCTCTGATCCTGCCAATCTCCCCATCTTTGCAGAGCCACCACTCCCCTCATCCCAACTTATTTCAATTAGGCTCCTGGAACTTGTGAAAACTGATAAAAGGGCCTGGGAGCAGTTTGGGGGATATGGGGCAGTTCAGCAGCACTGAGAAGAGGCTTGGGGGGGATAGCAGAATCAGAGAGCCATTACAATCTCACTGACCCCCCACAATTTCCCTAGCCCTCCCCAGCAAATCTTGCTTGCCTCCCTGATCCTGCCAAACCCTTTGGGACCCAACCAGGCCCCCTGTGGAACTCAATCCTCCCAAGCTTCCCACCAGTCGCTCCTAATCTCCCCAAGCAGCCCTGCAGCCCTCCCACACACATTTCTTGGCCTCACAAGCCCCTGCCTGCTAACCCCATCTCATCTTGATTTACTTTACATTGAGAAGCCATTTTTAATCCAAGCGAAACACCCATCCTAAATGTCTTTAAGTAACCTTAGTATCTACATTGTAGCTGACAGCTGTGATGATATTAGTTTACCCCAATAACCCCTGAGAACTAGTGGCCTATGATGGTATATCTACACTGGAAAAATACTGTTGTGTTCTTAGGTTGGCAAACTCAGCTCCAGAACAGGAAAGAAAGCACTGAGGACAAGGCAACTTCTAAGACACAATCTCTTTTTTTAAAAAAGAAGAAATTTGCAAATATAGAAGTTTAACTTTATACTTCAGAATAAAATAAACATCAATGTAATGTGATTTGTTTTTAAAAACTACTTTAAATTTTGGATTGTTATGAGGGTAGAATCTGATTTTTGAAATTTGGTTTCCCCACCTTATTTTCAGGATAGCTTCCAGAAGTTCCTGTATCTAGGTATGTACTAGTTCTTATTATACAGAAAATTCTCCTTTCATCTCATACTGAGCTAGATAATTTTCTAACATGATAAAAAGATGGATCACTTTCCCTTTATAAAATCATAAGGTGCATCTACACGTTCATTAATGTGCTATAGTTTCGGTGCATTAAGTTTAGTACTTGTATAATCAAGTACTAAATCACTGTGCAAAACTTATATTACTGCGGTAGTGCCAGTGGACACCTTTTTAGTGATGCTACGGCATAGTAGCCAAATAATACTGTGCAGAAGCGTATTAGCACCGTTATGCACTACTGTGCATTGTTATTAGGCTACTGTGCAGTTAGCATCTCACGTAGACGTGCCTACAATGATTTACATAATTAAGTGCATTTTTTCCTTTTGCTCTATAATTAACAAGAATTACACAGTTTACTGTGATCAGTTTACAGTGATCAGCTGGGTAGGTTAATCTATTTGACTACTAGCTGTGTAAGCCCAATTGTCTTTATCTATGGACTCTGCCACATGTTCAAATTAAAGCTGGATAGAAACCATCTATAGAGATGTTACATATTTTCAAGCAGTAACTTTATAGTGTGTTAGCTCTTTTTATAGCTGGATGGATATTTTTATAACATGATAATTACTTTGCACGTGTGGCTGGGCTAAATTTATTGTGCAATTAACCAATTGATTTTGTAATATATGTAACATGTGGCAGGGACCTATACTGCATGATGTTTAACAATGAGGTAATATCAATATATTTTAAAAATACAAATGATTTTTCCAGTCTACACAAAACTAAACCCTGGCAATGATCTTTCATGAATGGTAACTATTGTGCCCCTGTTTTCCATAAAAAGGCAGGAAACCACTGTCTATGAAAATATTATATAGTCTGCATGGAACTAGGTGTACTTTCCTACATACATGGTACGTTCACTTGGCACAATGTAGTATTGTGTAGAGACTGAAGTGGGTTAACTAGTTCTAAATACTGTATCTTGATGACCAGAAATAGTTTGCCCATATTAGCATATAGCTGTGCTCAGGATACACTGGTAGCATTTAAAGCTAGATTGGTTATCTCTAATATGGCATTGTGCCATATAGACATCCTCCTGTGTTTTTGCATCAATTTAATGAAATGCATAATAGAAGCAGATTAATTAATTATTTTTAAAACTGTGTGTTTTTACATACAGAGTTGCCTTTATTCTTACAAGAAAACCGTGTGGTTTTATCCTCTTGAGGCTTAAGGTACTAGCACTCAACTAAAGAGCAAAGTTTGGTTGGCAATTTCTCCCTAGAGGAGGACCACATCATAGTTATTTCATTGTGCAGAAAGGCTATGCACTGCAGTCTTTCAAATTAGTACCATTCACAAGGGGTGCATCTACGTGAGAAGCTGACTGTGCAATAGTTGGAAAATACTGTGTAGTAGCGTGTCACAGCATGGACAGTGCTAATACACTATTGTGCCGTATTACTAAGCTATTGCACAGTAGCATCACCTAAAAGACATTCACTTACTAATACATGTACTAACTGCATAAAATGTGTATATCAGTATAAAAACCTCTTTTGACTGTATTGTTTCAGGTGATGATCGGAATATTTCTGAAGTGTATGTGGCTGGCAAGCAAGTGGTTCCTTTTTCGAGTTCAGTATAATTCTGTTTCCCTTCTGCAAAACTGTCTGCTGACCCTTCTACATCTGAATCTGAAAGGATTGGTTAAACACAGTGCCTCATTGTCAAGAATGACACCTAACATTTTTGTTTAATGTTGTTACTGTGTAGAATATTATAAATATCATTAGATCTATCAAGATTAAAGTTACCAAAATTATCACATTTGTAAGAAAAACATTGCATTTGAATCCAACTCCATAAATCACATTTGGGGGGGAACTAGAAAAACAGGGTAACTATTATTCATTATTTCACAAGCATCAGGCAGTCATCAAGAAAATGTAGGAAGAGTTAATAGCAATGATGCAAAAGCAACTTGCCTCTGAGGAATCGTAAGCAAAACACCCCCCAAAAACTATAAATCCATTTTTAAAAAGATGCATGTCACAGAAGAGTGCAGGTTCCTCATTATTGCTATTAGATGTGGGAATCTCAATGACATTTTTATATTTATACATTTGGAATATATTTTAAAGTTCTGGGGTGCTCAAAAATTTTTAAATATTTTCCCTGTACTTTAGATATTATTTTTTTCCAATAGAAATGTAGCAAGAAACATGCATTTATAAATAAGTGGAAGCCTGAGCTAAGCAAAGAGAAAAGAATGGTGTTGATAGTAAGCTGGCCCTACTTGTAGGACTGGCAGAAGCATCAAACAAAAAATATGCAGCTCTTCAAAGAGTTTGTAGACTACCAAAACCAAATGCAACTTGAACCTCAAATGTTTTTAGTTATATTCCGATTGGCTGAATTCTCCTCTCGTGGTGGTTCTCAGCCTTTTTTGGACTCAAGGAACCCCTCCATAACTTTTGTGAATTGAGTGACACACACATTCAAAAACTAGTTTATGTATGCAGTATTTGCCTCCTTACAGGGGGGTGGGAGGTGGCAGCAGGGGATCAGCCAGGCAGGGGCAAGCTTGAGCCTGTGCTGCTTATCTCTTCACTCTTGCTTATGTCCTCACACCTTGTGGGACCCTTCAAAGCATCTGGTGGCACCCCAGGGTGCTACAGCTCGTCAGTTGAGAATCACTGAGCTAAATTAACTTCAGCAGAGTTCTGTACAAATTCAGTTAGAAACTGCCTCTGATTTTTTCCAGAAAGTCTGTGCGATTTTCACAATGTAAAGGAAGCACACTTGAATTTAAATATCCTCAGAGACATTTCTTCCACAATACTGTGTTGAGTAACCTCACTGTTTATTAGTTGAGCATGGCTTTAAGGCCTGACCAAATCCTTTAGAAATCAGTATGAAGATTCAGTTTATTTCAGTGAGCTGTAGTTCGATCCCTTAATTCATTGCTGGATGCTGCAGAGGCAGTTGACTTCTCTTTATTCATAGGACGGGGGCGCTCTTTGTGTGGAAGACTCTCCTTTAAATACAGGTTTAAGAGAATCATTGGCCCAAATGGCCAACAAACTATGTTCAGATTTAAAGGATATTTGTTTCAGCGTGCTAAGAATCAATGAGCCTCCTTAGTGTTCATCACATTTAGATTCTTGGAACTGATTAGGATTTTCATACTTCTCTCCAGTAAATATACCTAGAATGGTTTAGAGACCTATTTGTCATCTGCTCCAGCCTCCTACACAATAACTCATTTTCCTGGCCATGAGCTCCCCTTGCACTTCAACTTCTTTTCCTGGCTCAGGAAGTGTTTTTCCTTACAACTTTTAACATGTATCTAAATTAGCCTCACTTTTCCCTTCCAAACCAAAGATTTGTGCAGTTTCAGTCTCCTTTATTATTGCTTGGAATTATCTTTAGAGGAAGGCAAGGTTTACAGCTGTGGCTCTCCTGCAGGAATTAGTCTGGGATGGAGAAAACCTATAAAGTCTCTGAGCACAAAACCATCTTTTTGTTCTGACTGAGTTGTGGGATAAAAATATGCACTTCTATTTTAGGCTGTAGGCCAAATGATGCCTAATTGTATCACTTTCCATCCCCTTTGTAGTTTTTAATGCTTTTTAAAATTCAGGTTAGGTAAAAAAAAAAAAAAAAAGTAACCTTTAGCTGAAATGAGCTCAACATCTCTGGCTCAGCTATAAGGAGATTCTGTAGTATAGCTGCTATTTGAGATAATTTGACATGTAGTTTTAGCTGTGGTAACATGCCAATGGGCTTCCCACAAATTTTGGCACAAGATGAAAATAGTAGCTACCTGCCATTGTCTGTCTAGCAAACATAAAACTGGAAATAAATGGCAGTTTTTTTAATCTACCAAGGAAGATCAGCTCTTGCAGAAGAGTGAAGTTCAGTGACCTCCACAGCACCATACCCTCCCCCAAATCCAACAGCATGTGCTACAAGGATAGAAGCCAAGAAGGGGTTAAGCAGCATAGGGTAGGGTTAGGTTATGCAGGGACTTTACAGTAAAGAACAAAGTCCATGTTTGATGTCAAGGTTGAAGAGAAGCCAATGGAGGGGCTCTTAAAAGATGCTGATGTGACTTGCATTTCTTGTACAAGCCAAGAACCATTTTAGCAGAAATGTCGCAATTAGACTGGAGGGGAGCTTGACTGCAATACATGAAGGCCATAAAAGAAGGGTCCCAGCTGAGGCCCCTTCCAGGCGGTTCATGGAGCTAGGGCCTTTGCATGGAAGGTTTTGTGACTCCAGGGGATCCCTAAAGGTATACAAAGTCAAGCAGCCAAACTATTGCAAAGCAGATTTGGGGCAGGTCACTGGGGATCCCATTGTGGAAATATACTGTTTAGGGCTGGTATAGAATTCTGTTACTAACCAATCCCCACGGTCATTGCATTGCTCACAGGAGGGTGAATCAAGTCACAAGCCCTCACAAAAGCCAAACTCTACAAGGCATAAAAGGGACAGAAGATCCTTGGTCGGTGTAAAAATTGTCATAGCACCATTGACTTCAGCTGACCCAATGAGTTTAGAGGGAAGACAGAACCTGTGGAAGAGCACAGGCCCAACTTTCCAGATACCCCTCTTAGTTACCATCCCAGACTGTGGGCAGAATCTTAGTTTCTTCCCTGTTCAGCGTCAGCATTTGATTCAGACAGGGAGAAAAGGGATGGGTTATAGAAGGCTTGCTCATCGGACACCATGCTTCATGCCCACTATATTCAGACTAGCACACTTACCTGTTGTAAACTGAATCTATTTGAAATTTTTATATGTTTTATCTTTTTGTGTCATTTCTAAACCTTATGTTTTCAGTTATTTATGAAAGTGCTAAATACTGCCTGTGCTTTTTGCAGCATTATTTGAATTATTCATGTGTGACAAGTGGAGTTCCTCCCCTTAAAATATTGCTTTGGCCTAATGTCTGTTTTAGTCTGTGATTTCTGCAGAAAGCAAAGCTTTATAGGCCTAAGGAGAGATGTATTTATTCATTGGTATTGAATTTTATCATGGAATGTTTTCATTCTTCCGGAAAAGAAAAGTTAAAAGACGCATGTTAAGAAATTTATACCTGAATATTGGTTTGGGTAGTGTGAGAACAGTGATTTGATAGACAATGATATAGACTTGTTTTTTATATTAAAAATAGAAACAGGCCTTTTAATTTAACTGTGCTTCTGGAATGTGAATTATCCAAACACCTCAGCATTGTTGTTGCTACACGGACAGTGACTAAGAAAGCTGGTCTAGTTTATCACTGCGCTATACAAAATAGAAAAGCAACTTAAACAAGTAGAACCGAGTTCTTTTAAAGACTGTTAGTTTTAGAAATCAAAGATATATCCAGTATAACTTGGATAAAGACATTAAAAATACATAACCTTAAGTGTTCCCATAGTTAATCATTAATACAGGGAAAGGAGTGCCATCTTTGAATATTATAATGTGCTTACGCAAATCAAAGAGATAGCCTTATCAGGATTATTGTGTGCAGTCACAGCTTCTCAAAAAGGATATTAGAGAACTAGAAGGTGGTTCTTTGTCTCAAGACACAAGAACCAAAGGAAAAGTAAAGGAAATTCAAAACTGACCAAAGGAAATACTTTTTCACACTTTGTGCGATTAAACCGATATATAGGAAGTCATTGCTATCGGAAGTCATTGAGGTCAAAAGGTCAATAAAATTCCAAACAGGATCAGGTATTGACATGGATAACACCGTCACAAGTCACCAGTGCTAAGAATGATTTTTGTTTTTAATTATTCAGTCTCATGCTTCAGGCCAGTACAGATGAGGCTGAAGCCCAAAGGGCATGCCTGGTTTCATTGCTTCTGGGTTCTTACAGCTTCCGCTGAAGTATCTGGCTCCATCCATGTCAAAGATAGGACCCTTGATTTGACATATGGCAATTTCTATATAAACAAGATATTGTGCCCCTGGCTTCTGTTGTGAGATGTGAAAATAATGACCAAGGCCAACCAATAATTCTATATAGTTAATGTAACTATGCTTTTAAAATGAATTATATTTAAAAAAAAATTAAACTCTACAGAAAATATCATCTTCTAAAGAAGACAGAGAGATCTAATAATTTTTATACCCTGAACTCCACAATACTTTAGGAGCCAAAAGTCTCCCAACATTGGTTGTAGGATTTTGTGAACAGACCCTGCTGATCTCCATAATGAAGCTGGAAAGTGAAGTGTGTATGAATCAGTTTAAGAGGAAAAAAGAAAACAAACAGACAACTTAAGAGCCAAAATGTCCAAAGTAAATTATCTTAGGAATAAAGACTGATGCTTTCCTTGTCCTTCTTCCTTGAATGAATGAAACACTATTTTGGAGAGGGAATTATCTTATGATTTTTTTATTTAAATTGTTTCTCAGAATACCTAGAGTTCAGAGCCTTTACCAGCTCTTTAGATCCCCCTTATATAATGCCAGTGACTTGTGCATACAAATCAGATATCGATTAACTTCGCCAGTGTTCAGGATTGTTCATGTCTGTGGGCTAGATGGTTCCTGGTTTCTAGGACCTTTCATTTAAATTTGTAACTTATGAATTATTGCAAGAGGATGAAGATTGGCATAATACATTATTCTAGGTTACTTGGTTTTACATTTCAGCTAAGAGGGTTTGTGTACATTAGAAAATGTCATTGTGTTTAAACAAATTGTTCATTATTACTGTGTTTGAATAATGCAGAATTTAAGTTCTTAGCGGTCACGGAAAATAAGGACAAATCATATTCAGTATTGTGTCAGCAAGTAATAATCTCTGTCAATACCAAAGTTTACTGTGAGTTACTGACATGTTGCTGAATATAATTTGTCCTAGTCTATAATGATTATAGAGCTGGGGTCAGCATTTTATTGTCTAATGCAAGTGCTCCCAATGGTTTCTAAATATATTAACATTTTCCAATGCAAATAGGCCTTCAGCTGAAGGGGCCCACACTCATTGCAACTACATGGTTTCACTCCCATTGTCAGACAGTGTTTCACACTTCCCTTGCACTGGGTATGTTGGTAGGTTTTATGGTATGGATACCAGTCGCATAGGATCTGCTTGAGACATCTTATGGTCACGCTCAGCTGACAGTAAAGTCCCTAGTTAGCGGGATAGGGTGGCATTAACTGATATACACCTTATTGTATATATCAGAATATCCTATTGTAGGTCACTGATGGTATAACATTTACTAAAGGATTAGACTGAAGTTGTACAAAGCACTTTTATAAACTCTTCTAGGCTGCATTAGCTGAAGACACCAAAACATCCAGAATGCAGCCCCAGATGTTCCTTCAGCCTCTGGAATCAGAAGTAGGCTATCCCATTTCCAGCTACACTCAGTGCTGCTGTAGTAGTAGGCAGTAATAATAGGCATCTGTCTGTTTCATGAGATAACAGAATTGCACTGAGTGAGCCATCAGCATACTGAACATCTGCCCTAGTGCTATACTGCAGACAGGCTACTTAGTCTGTGTACAAAGGGATGCACATCTGGCCTTGCTGCTTCCCAGGGAGGTAGCCCATTGCTTCCTTCTGAATGGGAAACAGCATAGCTATGTGCATACAACACTGTGTTCAAACTAATTAGAGCTGCTTCTCAAGAGAACCAATTAGCATAGCCACAGGGAATCTCCATCCCTGGAAATTTTCAAGAGCAGGTTGGACAGGCACTTGGCTGAAATGGTTTAGTCATGGATGATCCTGCCTTGAGCAGGATCTGGGACAAGATGACTTTGTGAGGTCCCTTCCAGCCCTCCTTTTCTATGATCCTGTGTGCACAAGACAGAGGCAGCGTTAACCTGTGTACAGCATTGCACATGCCTAGCTGTACTGCTTTCAGTTCAACCCAAATCAAACCAGAAGTAGCGCAGCTGCATTCATGTGGTGCTAAGCAGTATTGTACAAGAATCATAGAAAATAAGGGTTGGACGGGACCTCAGGAGGCCATCTAGTTCAACCCACAGCTCAAACTAGGACACCAACTATATCATCCCAGCCAAGGATTTGTTTACCC
>JAGPOW010003395.1:9978647-9998435 GCA_030014935.1 Caiman crocodilus | reverse complement strand
TACTGATCTGCTGTGGAGTTTATTAGTTTCCTGTAACCCAATAAGGCCATGGTTATAGATGCCAAAACATTTACTGCAGATCTAATTAGCCAACTCCACAATAAATGTCATGTGTAGACGTGCCCACATAGCATTTTTTCTGGGCTTATGTCTAATGCCATAATTCTAGTTCACCTGCTAGTCCAACAAATATAACCATTTCTTTTCCTTGGCTATTAAAACAGTCTACTGTAAATACATGCAGAAAGTTCAAAATTTTCACTCATACCCACTTTCATTATTCAGATGAGCATTTGGAAGTATGGCACTTTGTTTTCTAAATTGTCCTTCAAAAATATGTCTGGGCAAGCACTCATATACCACAGTAACAAGTATGAGATGGATAGACAGAATTAAGTAGGACTTTTCCTGTGAGAAATGGTTACATAAAGCCTCCAGATGGTAGCATCAAGAACTGTTTTGTAGTAACCACTGCATTATTAGACTCTAAATAGGTCCAATCACCTATTTAAACCTTCTATGTAATCATCCAATTATAAGGTCTTTGGACAAGAGTATTTTTACTTCCCACCTTTGTGCAGTGCCTAGCACAATGGCATCATAGGCCATGACTGAGGCTCCTCAGGACTGTTATAAAGCTAATTAATGATACTCAGTACTCAGTGCTTTGCTGCATCAGTTTCTACAACAGACTCATCATATTGTATTGGCAGTGCTGCTGTGTAAACACACCATCCCCACTTCTGCTTTCCGAAGGCCACATGATATAGAAGTTGTTACATAGCTCCATTGGAGGAGCCTGAAGCTGTCGGTGGCTGTGGATACACCAGTCGTGTCTACATGAGCAAGCACATGTCTGTTGCAGCATCTCAAAGCCATTCAAGATGCCTCAGAAGGCACGCCACTAACTAAAAAAATGCTCCCCATGCTTCAAATTTGATACTGTGCTGCAGCTCTAATAAGTTTGATACCAGGGAATCCTGGTATCAAAAGAAACCATGGCATAAAATTGGCTCAGGGCATGCTTTAGGACCATGCCCCAAAGCAAATGGACGCTAGGTCCTCCAAGAAAATGCTCTAGCACCGGGCCAGAACATCTCTATGCCTGCTGTATGCCCCTGCTGCTCTAGCATGCTGCCTCAACATGATGGGAGAAATAGAAGTGAGGCATGGCTGGCAGCCATGGCTCAGAGCTGGCTGGGACCCAGACTCTGTCCCTGCTAAACAGGGACGTGGGGTGGGAGGACTGTGTGGGGGTGGGGGTGAAGGGACTTTGTGCTGTGTGGGCAGGGCCATCTCTTGTGGTGGGGGTGAGTGGGGCAGCTGCTTCAGGCCCTGCACTTTGGGGGACCCCACAAACAGTGCTGCACAGGCCCCCCCCCAGCTTGCTGTGTGCCGCCAGCTCTGCGGTCCGGCTGCTCACCGCTCTCCCCCTGCTCTGTGCTTGGGCTGCTCACCACCCCCTCCCACCACAGCCCTGCATAGGCTGATATGCCTTGGATCCCACACATCCCTAGGGATGGCTCTGTGTGGGTGTGTGGTTTGTGGGGGAAGGCACCATACGCCTGCCTACCTCTTGCCCCACCCCATGGCACACAGCCTCTGCCTGAGACCCGGGGGCTACATGTGGTGCATGGAGCTGGCCCAGCCCGCTGGTGCACACCTTCAGACAAACCAGGCCAGCTCCTGTTGCCACCCAGGGCTCCCAGTACTGCATCCTGGAGCCTTACGCCATCAAATCAGGCCAGCTCTTTCTTCCACAGGGGCAGCATACCATCAGGCTACGCTGGCTTCTGTCTCCATTTGCCCACTATGCTGAGGCAGGAGCTGGCTTGGCCCATTGGTGCACGACTCCCGCATTCAGTGCTAGGAGCTCTGTGTAGCAGCAGCAGTTGGCCCAGTCCTATTCAAAGACATGCACCATGGACTGCGCTAACTTTGTGCACCACATGTAGCACCCAGGTCTCAGGTGGTGCCATGCACCATTGGGGGGCTCTGCCTTCAGGAGGCCATGAGCACCCTGAGGGCCCACTGCTAGCTGCTGCTGCCAGCAGCAGGGTCTGTGTACCATGAAGGGAGCAGGCAGGTGGGCATGTGGTAGCCCCCCTCACAAACCCCACACCCTCCCAGAATCCCCACACCCACAACCCCCACATGCACAAACTCCATGTCCACAAACCCCACACCCACACCCACCTCCCCTGACAAACCCCACATACCCACTACATATCTCACACCCTGAATGCCCAGCCACCAGATGGGACAGGACCTGCTGGTGGGAGTTGCAGGGGAAACTGCCACACTGCAGTCCTGCCCCATACTCACTCCAGTGATGGGATATACAGCCCTGGCCTGGGAGGGGAGAGTGCTGGTTCCAGGAACCCACTGGGTAGTGCGATATGCTGTGGGGAGGGGTGGAGGTGGCAGCAGGGGTGGGTGTTGGGTGTAGGGGAATTGAGGTAGCAGTGGGGTCTATGGAGGGGTGTGTGAGCATGTGAGAGAGAGTGAGGGAGTGCTTCAGTTAGGAGCGGGTGTCCAAGTTGGGCTTGGAGCCCCTCTGCCCCCATACAGCAACTTGTGCAGGGGGAGGCCAGCCTGAAAGGGAAGGGGCTTCCTGAGCCCAGTCCCTAAGCCCCAGTCAAGGGCTTCCTAGGTAGGGCATGGGGATAGCTGGGGTGGGCACAAGCACAGGGAGAAGAACAGCAAGGCCTGGCACTGCTCAGAGCCACAAAGCAGTGAGTGGGACAGCTGCAGCTGGACCTGTGTCTTGGTGCTGGGAGGGAGTTGCTGACAGGAGGAAGTGATGAAGGACAGGCAGGGGCTGCAGGTCAGGAGTGAGGGGCACGGGCAGGACTGTGGGGGCATGGGCCTGGACTGGGGCAGGACACCAGCATATCAGTGTTGCTCAGCACCATAAAGCAGCTGTGGGTACAGCTGCAACCGTCCCCACAACCTGGTAAGTGAAGGAGGCTGGGACAGCTCTGATTTTTCTATGAAAAAAACCAAAAGCAAATGCCAAAGTGTACAGATATTTAGAATTTATTTTATTATGATGACAGAGGCACTGGTAGGTTTCCAAATTGCTTTAAACTTGTAAAGATATCAATAAAACATTGTTCAACTGATCTCTCGCTATATATAGTGGCATTTCTTTTTAACTGCAGAAGAACACAGATTTTGTGTATTTTAATGAGAGAATTTGGGCTCTTATCAGAAAATTTGCAATTTTTAAACAGGGAATATCAGGATCCCTGCTGGTGAGGCAAATGGTAGGAACCAGGCAGCAGAGCCTGCCCAGGGCCAGCACCGGGGACCTAGTTGGAGGGCAGATGAGGTGGCTGACCTCCTGGCCATTTGGGGTCAGGAGAACATGCTTCGACAGCTCCAAGTAGGTCACTGCAATGAGCCTGTCTTCTGGGTGAGAGCTTCCCAGATGGCGGAGCGGGGGCACAGAAAGACATGACAACAGTGCCACATGAAGGCCCACTGTGGTGCCATGGCCCACTGGCAGTTGGCCCAGAGTTGCAGGCAGCTCTGCCACAGTGGCCCTACTGCAGCCCAAGTGTCTGTGCGGTCTCTGTCGGGGTCTGGCAGGTGCGCAGCCTTGGGGATGCAGGTCCAAGGTGGTGGATGCTGTTGCATATGACAACAGGTCACAGCCATGCAGCAGCCTCCACTGCCAGACTGCTGCAGTGGGTAGAGGGGGAAGGGCCACTCCAGGTTTGGGCTGCTTCAGCAGTCCTGCTGGCACAAGGAGCTAATGTCCACTGGCTGGGCGGCAAAAGTTCCTGAGGGCAAGTAATAGAGGTGTCTGAAACGGGACATATTTGATTGGGATTTGGCCTGAATCAGGGATAGTGATTCGGATCACTATCCTGATTTGATTCAGCTGAATCCAAATCTGAACATTCGATGCCGATTCGGAGAACCAGCAATTCGGCCATAGACACAGCTTTAAATGTTTTTTCTACATACCTCGAGGTACCAGGCATGGCTCATGGACACTGCAATGGTGGGGCAGATGGAACGTCCCACTGGAGCGTGGCCTCCTTCCCCACCTTGCTTGGTGGCAGATTCAGAAGTGGACCAGAAGCACCCACCATCTCAGTGTTCACGAGCCTCCTGGTACCTTAAGGTAAGCACAAAAAACATTTAAAGCTGTGTCTATGTCTGAATCGTTGAATCTTTGTGAATCTCTCCGAATAGATTTGGAGGGTTCCAATTCAATTCAGAGAGATTAAGGGGTCCTCGGATTCAATATGGATTTGGAGATTTGGCCACTGAATCAGGTTGAATCTCCACCGAATTGAATCAGCAACAGAAACTTCACACAGCCCTTGAAAGTAGTCCTGAGCTGCTCACCAGGGTAGGTTACTATCCTGCTGGGGCAAGCACAGGTGCTGGCCCCAATCTCTAGCTCCCCCTGTGTGGTGATCTGGGCACCGTTAGTTTGCCCCAAGTGGCACAATTTGCCCCACACCAAGGTTCATGTTCAGGCATGTAGGCTGAGGCACAAATTTGGGCCACTACTACTTGAGCAGCTGCAAGCGCAAGTGCCTGCATGGATGTGCCCACCCTAGGCATCAAAAAACAGCTAGGTGACACTTTTTTCAAACTTTTGATGTTTGTGTAGAGCGACTCAGTGAGACACATTTTTACCATGACACCTCCTCTCAACACTGTTTGACACTGTGTAGGCATGTGCTAGCCCAGCAATATATTCCTGCTATTCTATATAACAGCACAATTTTAATCTTAAATCTAGCTGTCATTTTGGGGAAGTAAATCATTTTGTGTCCACAGTTAGACTTATTGTTCTGATTTTGTTCATAATTGTACAAAGGCCACTCTCCCTTCTTTGCCATTCAACACAGCATGCAACGCTGATTGCAAATTTATCATAAAGACTTACTTTCCGTGTTTTTAATATTTAGTTAGGTTTCTGAAATGTTAATTGTATGTATAAGAATAGTGCAAAATGCTTAGATTTCTTTCCTATATGCTGAGATGGTGACTCAGTTCTCTAAATCTCCATTTGTACAGTCCCAAAGTATGGGGGCTTAGCTAATGGATTTCAATTAGGCATTTAATAAGCAGATTCCTCCATAGCCCACTCATTTGCATGCTAATAACTAGCCAGGAAACAGTGTGAGAGCAGTTTCTGCAGTATGCCTCTATGGGGCAAACTGTCTTCCTCCATGTTCCTTAATCTTGAAGATGGCTTGCACATTCAGTAGAACAATGATTCTGCTACCTGGTTTGTAATAATTAGGTTCAACACCACTAATTGACTATTAGCAAAATGACTTCAAGAATCATTTTTTAAAAATCAAATCATCCTAACATAACATGGATACCTGATGCAGAATTCTCCAACAAGCTATTATAGGTACTAAATATATACTGGGCACGTTTACATGTGTGATTAATGCTCACAAATAAACTCTGGAATGTATTGCTCCACAGGTTTTTGCTCCAGGACCTGCCCCAGGAGCAAAAAACTCCAGAGCATATTGCCCCGGAGTTTATTTGTACGCAGCATGTGAAGCACAGTCAGAACAGCCTGCACTGGCTGGGGACCCAGGGATCAGCCCGGCAGCTCAGGGCTGCTCTGCCCAAGCTCCATGTGCTAAGAGCAGCTGGGTGAGGCACAAGGGTGCTTCAAGTTGGTGGATGCCATACTGAAGCACCCTGTGCCCCAGCCAGCCAGGGCAGCATCTATGCCATAGACTACTGCACACAAAAAAACTCTGAAGAGTTTATTAATTTCACACACCTTAATAGGGATGCATGTTTAGATGCTGAGCTATTTTTCTGCTCAGTCAATTGTGCAGTAAGCATCTCATGTAGATGCACACACCGATTTCCTTTTTAGTTGACTGATACAGCAATAATTATTTTGCCCTTTCAAATTTCACAGACATATTTAAACTGAATCAATACTTGGATCAGAGGCTTGCAAGGGACCAGGAGCTGCATAAAGTTATAGAAAATTAACTACAGGAAGAAATTAAAGAAATAAGCAACTAAGCCCAGTGCAAAATATTGAGAGAAAATGGCATCAAGGATGTTCACTTATATATGGGATTCAATAGGTGGCACTCTTCCCTTTGAGTTTGTTGATTTACAAACGCTGATTTATAAACATTATGTTGCTGGAAGGGGTATATTTTGAATGACAGGTAAAACCCAGGTCATGGTCACTTGTGGTTATTGAAGTTTCCATGACACTTTTAGTGAGTGTGTGGGTGTTAGACCTGTGTCCTCATCAAATTCAAATTCTATACAAGAGTATATAGTGATTGGGAAACAAATCTTCTCTTTGTTGAATACAGAGGGCCTACTGAATCTCAAATCTCCTTTCAAGCAGAAAGCTAACACAGCTAACTTCCTCTCTCTATCCCAATTTTGTGAATGCAATTAGATTCCTATTGTTCATAAAGCCCTTCATTTTCAAATACATTTTGCTTTTAGAACAACAAAGATGCCCCCAAATCAAAATGAAATGTTCCTATTTGTATCGCACAAAAAGCAAAATATTTTGGAATGATCAGCAAATCAGAACAGAAACTAAAAGAATCAGTTATTGACCCAGTTCTAGTATCAACTAACCATCAGTAAACACCACGATGTCTTACAGGTTTGTGGATCTCACTAATCTTTGCTGAACTTTATGAAGCATTACTGAACTTTCTTGAGTTACACTTACTTGTTAATGTGTAGGGAAGTGCAGGAGTGAATCGGGCCCTCCAACATTACAGATGTTCTGTTTCCTGTGAGCATCACAACATATTGCAAACAATAAATACAGGCATAGGTGCACTGTGTTTAATCTGGGCGCTTATTTGGGGGATACAAGTTAAGCCTTTGACCATGAGAGAGTTCCCATTAAATTTGTCCTGTCATTTTTCATAGGAAATAATCATAATACTAATAAAATTACTTCTTTTTGAGTGTCTTCTTGGGTAACTGAGGAAAGACAATTTAACAATTTCTGGATTAATACAAGCTAGTAATTAAAACTGCAGACTGCATAAAATGCTAACATTAATCATAGCAGCAGACATCATCAGGCACTTTGTAACAGCAAACTAGTGAGAGCCATCTTTTACTGCTGATATTGTGAACAAGGCTAGGTACAGACAGTCAAAAAGCCCAATGCTGAATTGATTCAGTCTTTGCTGGTTAGTCTAAACTGCAGAGATTAAATTGAAACAGAAGCGAACAGACATTTACCTTTGATTCAGGAATGCAGCCACATACCCACAGTGACTCAGGCTAGAACCCAAGAAGCACTAGAGCACAGCTCTCTGGATGTGTTAACTTCCTCTTCCTGCTGCCCCAGTGGTCTCTGGGATTTGCAGTCTAGAATTACAGCAGCAGGAGTCTGTAGGGTTGCACATTGCTTCCTCTTCCTGCTTTCAGGTGCCTTTGGGATTTTTAGTCTGCATCCCAGCTAGGCCTCCCTGCTTCTCCCATGTTGTCAGCCAGCCAGCCCTCACTGCTCCAGATAGGAAGCAGAGGGCCAGGATCAGCCCTGATATGTGAAGCAGACAATACAGCCCAACCCAGAGCTGTAAAGCATGCTGGGAGACTGTGATTTAACTTGAACCAGGAAAAGGTCTGGGACAGAAGTTTCATAAACTGGTTTGACTCAAATCAGTTAAGTCCAATACTACATTCAACCAGGTTTATCTTAAACCAGTTCAAGCCATTTTGAAACTGGTTTATGTGCCCTGAGCTTCAATTTTGCTACAAATTTAAACCAGTTTCTGATCACTTAAATCGGTTTATGCATAACTTCTGTCCCTAGCCCAAGAGGTCATGGTCAGACATGTGGTATGCGGTGCCTCAGATATCTATTATTGGACCAAAAATGTGGTTAGGATAAAGTTAGACAAGCTTTCAAATTTAATGCATTCTTCATCAGGTCTCTGAACTATCATGGTTACAACATCACTCTCATACTTCGGAGAATATATAAACTCATGTTGAACCCTTTGGTTAAAAAGGACCAGAGCTTAGCAAAAAATATGGAGAATACCAGTAACAGAGAAGCAGGCTACACAGAAATAAGGGGAAGTTACCAAAAATCAAATGGCATTTACAGTCAATAACAATACTGTGTCAGCTTTTTTTTTAAAATAGCTCTCTATTTCCAGCTTAAAACAGCATACTTCTTTATACTCAGAAGCAGACAGTGCATATATTAGCAATCTTTCTCCAGCACTCAGTCCTGCAGTGATGTATTCCTGGCATAATCTTCTGCTTCTGTTTAGATAGTAAAAAAATAAACTCACTCAGTAGCCTTTCAAATCAAGTGACTGTTTGCCTTAAGTGAGGCAAGCTTGCTTTGGACACTACTAGACAGTTATCGGGGGCTTGAATGGTGGAATAAATTATAAGAAAGGTGAGCAGAAAAATGGGCAAGGGTGAGAGGTGACTTTTTTGGAAGGGAAGAGAAGTGAAGTATTTTTGGAGGCACAAATGTAAAAGCATCAAAAAAGAATCACTGTGCTCTACTCTTTTCATTGTTACAGGTGGGTATGATTTGATCATTTCCTGAAGCATAGAAGCCAACAACTGAAGTTTATTAAGGCTAGGGACAGAAATTACACACAAATTGATATAAGTGTTTGGAAACCAGTTCAAATCTGTAACGCAACAGGGCTGTGTCCAGATGAGTGTGCACGTGCCTCTTGCCCCACTTCAACCCCTTTGAGGCAGGGCAAGAGGCATATGTGAGAATAAAAAAATGTTCCCCATGTGGCAAGTTTGCAGCGTGGGGAGAAAGTTAGACCCCCTGGATAAAAATAAAAGTTTAAAAAAGTGCAGCAGAGCACGGTCCTGGACCATGCCCTGAGGCACCCAAAGACTGGGTCCTCCAGAGATGCTCTGGCTGCCAGAGCATCTCTGTGGTTGGCCCCTTGCCCTGGTGCTGGTGAGTAAGGGGTCAGGGGGCTGGAGGAGGGGGAAGGGGACCATGTGGGGACCCTCACCAGCCCTACCCACTCCCCCTGCCCTACCCCACCCCTCGTCAGGCCCCCCAAGGCCCCACACCCCTACCCTGGCTAGTCCCTTCCTCTGCCAGCACCCCCACCCGAGGCCAACCTTTGCCCTGCCCAGCTCCATCCTCCTATCCCTGAGCCTCCCTGATCCCTGCCTGCCCCCCATAGTTTAAAAAAAAAGCCCCAGAACCCCGGCACTTACCAGCAGCTCCAACTGCTGTCTCGCTGACTGGGGCCCTGCCTACACAGTGCCGGGCAGAGGGACAACCCCAGCAGCCCCATCCTGGGCCCTTCTGCCCCACCCCTGTCCTGTACTACCTGGGGGACTCTGCCAGGAGGATCTGGAGCCCCCTCCACCCCTGCTTCTAAGGTAAGCAGAGGCTTTTTTTGTCTTTTTTGTTTGTTTTTTTTTAATTGACAGTGCCTGGGGTTGTGGGGGTAGTCATGGGGGTCTGGGGATGCAATTTGCAGGGGGGCAGCCATTGGGGGGGGTGTGGGAGCAGGGGGTGGGGCTGGGTGGGGAAGCCATTAGGGGGCTGCAGCAGCTGGTGTGGAATGGGGCCAGGTGAGGCAGCAATTGGGAGGCTGCGGTAGGGCACGTGAGCCTTGCGGGGAGTGGTAGCCCCTGCAGGGGCCATTTGGTTCCTGTTGGGAGGCTGTGCCCTTTGTGTGGGGGCCATAGTCCTGTTGGGGGGCCATAGCCTTGTGTGGGAACTGTTGGGGGGCTGAACCCCCATTCATAGATTTCATTAGGGCTGGAAGGGACCTTGGAAGATCATTGAGTCCAGCACCCTGCTCCAGGGGCAGGAAGTCAGCTGGGGTCATAGGATCCCAGCAAGAAAAACATCCAGGTTTCTCTTGAATGTAGGTTCAATGTAGGTCCTTGAACCACCTCCGGTGGCAGGCCATTCCAAACCTTGGGGGCTCAGACAGTAAAGAAGTTCTTCCTTATGTCCAGCCTGAACTGGTCTTGCAGGAGTTTATAACCGTTCTACCTTGTCATCCCTTGGGGCGCAGTGGTGACCAAACTTTCCCTCAGGTCCTGGTGAACACCTCTTATAGGTAGCCATTAAATTACCCCTGAGCCTGCACTTTTCCAGGCTGAAGAGTTCCATGGCTCTCAGTCTCTTGTCATAAAGGTCTGTTTTCCTGACTTCTGCTCATGTGTGTGGCTCTTCTCTGGACTCTCTCTAACTTCTCCACATTCTTTTTGAATTGTGGAGCCCAAAACTGGATGCAGTACTCCAGCTGTGGCCTCACCAAGGCTGAGTACAATGGAAGAATGATGTCCTGGGATTTGCTTGTTAAGCATCTATGGATGCAAGCCAGGGTTTTGCTCACTTTACTGGCTGCAGCATCACATTGCAGGCTCATGTTCATCTTGTGGTCAATCCTGACCCTCAAGTCCCTCATCCATAGTGCTAGTCAGTGTAGCACTGCCAAGCCTATAGACATGCTGCAGGTTTTTCCTCTCAAGGTGGAGAACCTTGCATTTTTCAGTGTTAAACACCGTCAGGTTCCTGTCTGCCCATTTCCTGACCCTGTCAAGGTCAGCCTGGATTAGTTCCCATCCTCAGGTGTGAATGCTTTACCCCAAAGCTTGGTATCATCAGCAAACTTGGCCAGTCCACTTCTGACTCCAATGTCCACATCATTAATGAAGAGGTTGAACAAAATAGGTCCAAGGAGAGAGCCTTGAGGGCCCCCACTGGGTCACAGGGCACCATGACAATTGACTTCTGTTAACCACCACCCTCTGGGTCTGACCACAGAGCCAGTTCCCCAGCCAGCATATCATGGTGGACCGAGGCTGCAGTTGGCCAGTTTTGCCAAAATGTGATCATGGGATACCAAATCGAAGGCTTTTTTAAAGTCAAGATATATGACATCAATCTCTTCCCCCTTGTCCAGGTGATAGGTCACTTGGTCATAAAAGAAAATGAGATTGATCAAGAACAACCTACCCACAACAAAGCCGTGCTGGCTATCCTTCAGGATGTTTCCATTTGCCTGTCTATTAAGAATGGCCTCTTTGATGATTTTTTTCTAAGACGTTCCCTGGGATAGAGGTCAGGCTGATGGGCCTGTAGTTTGCTGGATCCGCTTTCCTCCTTTTCTTGAAGACAGGCACCACAATGGCCATCTTCCAATCATTGGCCACTTCACCAGAGTACCAGGAGCTCTTGAAGATCTGTGCCAGGGGCTGAGCTATGATGCAGGCCAGTTCCTTGAGTACTCAGGGATGTAAATTGTCAGGGTCAGCTGACTTGAAGGTGTCCAGCCTGTCAAGGTGTTCCTTCACAAGGTCAGCACTGATGAAGGGCAAGAAAACTCCCTCACTTGGGCGTCCCTGTCCCATAATGGGCAGGGGCATCCCATGGGACTTGTAAAAGACCGATGCAAAGTACCCATTTACCAAGTTGGCTTCTTCCCAGGCTTGGGTCATCAGTTCTCCCTTCTGGTTCAGCAGGGGTCCAATGTTGCCCTTGCTTTTCCTTCGGCTCCCCACATATCCAAAAAAGGACTTTTTATTGTCCTTGATACTTGTAGCCAGTTGGAGTTCCATCGCAGCCTTAGCTTTCCTGTTGGGGAGCCAAACCCCTTGTGTGGGGGCTGAACCCCCTGTGGGGGGGGCTGTAACTCCTGTGTGATGGCCATCGCCTCTGTGGGAGGGCAGCAAAATATGTATTCGTGAATTCATGAAACCTGCATTTAGAGTTCACTTTATTATTATGATAAGGGATTTGCTTTAACACTGTAGATATATCAATAAAACATTGTCCAACTGATCACTGTCTATGTCTCACTCTTTCTCTCTCTTTACAGTAGTCTTTTGTTTTACTTGTGGAGGAACATGGATTTGCGGGTATTTTGCAGAGTGACTTTGGGATTTTTTTTATCAGGGATTTTTAAGTTTTCCAATAGCGAACACTAGAATTCCTGCTAGGGAGGCCATTGGCAGGACCCTGCTTGCTCAGAGCTGGCAGCTTGGATCCAGCTGGCTGTGGCTGACCTAAGGATATGCTTTGACAGCTCAAAGCAGGCCACCATACCTAGAACATCTTTCAGGCAATAGCTGCCCAGATGGCCAGGCAGGGGGCACACGTGGCAGTAGTGCCACACAGAAGTGAGCCCTGCAACCACAGTCCCTTGGCAGCTTGCCTAGCGGGGCAGATGCTTCTACTGGCTGTGCAGTCCCCATTTGGGTCTAGCAGGTGCACAGCAGGTCACAGCCAGGCAGCAGACAGACTGCTGAAGGGTGTAGAGGGTACAGGGAACTCTCAGGGCTGCTTCAGCAGTCCAGCTGGCACAAGGGGTAGTGTCCCCAGGTACCAAATGACTACGCCCCAGAAGCTCCTGAGAGCTAGTAGCCCTGAGCTACTTGCCAGGATGACTTTGTATACTGCTGGGGCCAGGACAGGGCAGCTTTTTATACTGCTGGGGACAGCACAGGTGCTGGCCTCAGGCTCTAGCTCCCTGGGCTGCAGATCCGGGAGGAGCTAAGCAGGGTTATTTTGCCCCAAGTGGCACAATTTGCTCCATAACAAAGTGCATGTCTGAGCATGTGCACTGAGTTGGGGCAAAAAGTTCAGGCTCAAATCTGCACTGCTTCTTTTTGAGCTGCTGCAAGTGCACACGCTTGCATGTGTGGATGAGCCCCAAGAGTTCAGTGCACATAAACTGCTTTCAAAATGGCCAAAGCTGGTTTAAGATAAACCTGGATGGATGTAGTATGATATTTAACTGATTTAGATTAAATCAGTTTATTGAAATTCTGTCCCAGATCCCCTCCAGATTCAAGTCAACTCACAGTCCCTCACCATCCCAGGATGCTTTGTACCTCCTCCACAACCCCCCTCCACCCTCACAGGGGGGCTAGCCTTGCCCAAACTGTCTGGTCCAGCAAAGCAAGGAGTATAGTGCCCCCTGGCTTCTGGCCTGGGCCACTGCAGGCATGTAGCTGCAGTTCCAGAATCAAAAGTGAATCTCTGTTCACTTGCTTGTCAGTTCAATCTACACAGCTTACACTAACCTGCAAAACGGAATCAATTCAGCCTCAGACTTTTTGACCATCTCTACTTAGTCTAATAGTCCTATGTAGGGAATAGGGGACATGAGGGACACACCAGGAGCCTCCCTTGAAAAACACTGGAGCAGATGGATATTTTTGGTAGGAGTATACTTTCTGCTAAAAATAGGGACACTTACAGCTAGTGTTCATCTAAACCTATCTATTAATAGTGTGTCCTGGAAGCACTAGCTGTTGTTTAGATGCCTGCACAGTAGCAAAAACTCCACATAACTTTACCTTGCTTTTTCCTTTCCTTGGAAAGAGACAGAAGCTGGGAGTCCTGCCAGCTCTTGTAAGAAAATGAGCCTGTGTTTGAGGAGTGGTACTTTTGGATATAGCAGTAGAATTCTGGATGATTTGAGAAAGAGGGTTTTTTTTTTTAATGTCGTCTTCTAAGACCCTCAGGTTAGAGGTAACTATGGCAGCTAATGAGCAGAGTTTTAAATGTGGTCCCCAGTGAGGGTCCCAGCAGAGAAGGCAGGAGCACTGGCTTCTATTCTCCACTCCACTACTACTGTATTGGGAGGTGACTGACTTAACCTGTCTGTGCATCCATCTCCTTATGGATACAATCAGAACAAAATACATTTCTCTTCCTATGAGTTGTACAGTTGGAAAGGCTGATATGAGTTTTAAGTATTTATTACTCCTTGGCACACCACTCAGTTTCATCAGTAACATTTATGATTTAAATGTCAATACTTATTTTAGGGCTTGTCTTACACCAAGACATTACCTCATGCTCGTGCTAGCTGTTAACCCCTACCAGCTGATGTGTTAAACACAATAGACCTTGTTTGCACTGAATGTTTAACATTGTTTTAATTGCCACAACTCCTCAGGGTCATTTTCCAACCTAATGTAATTGCCAAATGAGACAAATACTAAAAGCCTAGAAATGCTCACCAGGAGAACTCAGTGTACACCAGGTTCATTTCCATTGTCAGCTCAGTCATTTATTTAGGTTTATCAGGTTTTTCAAAATACATTTTTCACAGATATAGATGCATGCACATGTGTAAATATAAACCTAGAAGCTAAAGCTCCGCTTTCACATTCAAATATAAAACCTGACTTGAGTGTCTACAATTCCCACTGTCCAATACAAAAACCAGAGAAAACATGTTTGGAAGGTCACCTGGCTTCTGAAACTGGTAGGGGAAGCAAGCTAAACAAGAGCATCCTCCAAAGACACCTTCCTGCTACCAAGAATCTAAACTTTCTGCACATCAGGAAATGCAGTTGCATCTTATTCAGTATTTTCTGTTGTAATGGAGGATAAATTAAGACGTACATATTGCCACACTTCACAGAGCCATGTACCTAGAACCTAAGAAAGATTCATGTGCAGTATGGGTATAAGGAGCTATTGCTAAGCTAGTAGCCTCTAAACATAGCTTCTGAATGTGCATCGAAGTTAGTCCATACAGGGCGCGTCTACATGTGCCGCTATGGTGCTGTTGTTACTGTGCTGTCCAAAAGGAAGTACTAAAAGATGGTGAAGTAATAGCCCATACTATGCCATGTGCACTGCTCATGGTTTATTTTTTTCTTTTTAAACGAGGGAGTGCGTCGCTACGGCAATGTAGATGTAGCATCATGGTTTTTGCCTGCGGATGCTACATCGCCATAGCACATTGCTATGACGATGTAGTGTCACGTGTAGATGAGCCCACAAAATACACTGCAGTCATCCAGTGATAGTGGGGAACAAAGGCATGGGGGGCAATAGTAAAATGCACATCTGAGAATGATGATGTCTGTAGGTAAGGCACACGCAAGTTAGAACGAATAATTCTAGCTCCTGATGACACTGGTACAAAAGGACTAGTTCTAGGAGTATGCCTGATACACACATTTTACTGGCAAGTCTTTGAGGTCATAACACTAGACACTGGCCCTGTCATAAGCTCTGGATTCTGTCCCCAACCAATCACCACTTCTGTCTGATCAGGATTGATCAGGCCTTTCATCCAAGTTCATTTCACCAAGTGCTGGAAAATCACTGTAGTATTTCCTCTTGGTTTGATGGCAAGAAGAGGCAAACTGTATCCCCCACCTAGTGATGGCATTACAGCCCAAACCACCCTGTTCTTTCTCTTAAGAGACCTCAGGTATATTCAGTGTTGGAGAGAAGAAACTGTTTAGGCTCCTGCAGAAAAGAGAAGCCCTGGCATGTTGGGCATTAGTATGCAATACTGTAAATTCTGTCTAGGAGGATGAAACTGTCTCAGCCACCAGAACCAGTGTCTGCAACTAAGAGAACAAAACTTCATGGTTAATCATATTGGAAGCCAGCTGACAGAAATAAATCAATCAATAAGGATGTCCAAATTGCATGGCCTCTTGCTAAGAAGAGATCAGTTAGAGACACCAACTCAATCTTCACTCCACAATCAGGTCTGCAACCTGTTTGAGAAGGATCAAGATTTTTCCAGGGTTGTAAACTTACTTTCCCTTTATAAACCCTTTGGTCCTTAAAGCATGTCAAAAGAAAATCTGCTCTAATCTAAATCTAATCCTACTTAACCTAGTCTGACCTGGTCTTCCAGAATGCTATAGGAGTCAAAGAGTCCCATTCAAATTATATTTTATGCACCTCTTTTGTACTTGGAAGCTGGTATTCTGTCACATACCTTGAAGACTTACTAGTATAAACCTGAACAAAGGCCAGAGCACTATAAGAATAGTGTAATATTCAAGAAAGAGCCTAGATATTTAGAAATATTTGAGATATTAATTAAGATTAATAAGAAACCAAGACAACCTAGAAGTATTCAGTAAATGCGTGTGCTTACTTGGAAATTATAAAGTTATAATATTGCATCAGATATATAGGGGAAAAGGGAACGATGAGTTAATGAGTTACATTTTCACCTCTAAATATCTGTGTTCTAATCTTCACTGATGGTACAGGTAAGAGAGGATAGTATAAGGTAAGACTTCATGATCTCGTCTTACTGAGTCCCTATTTGCATGGGAATATCAACCCAACAGTTTGGTATGAAGTCAGGTAGTAGAGGTGGGGATTAAGGTGCACTGTCAGAGCCAGGTGGGGATGCTTTCATAATGCCTGTCTGCATTGAGCTTAGCTGAGCTCATGCTTCTAGATCCTTTCTTTCACAGATGCTCAATGCATCCACATATTTTAAAGCATCTCACTACATCCCTTTAAAAAATATTTTTCAGTCACTGAATGTACTCAAAAGTGCCTAAGAATTGTTGTGCCCGGTTTTATAGACAAGGAAAAAGAAGTTCACAAAACTGAAATGATTTGCCTTAAAAGCATGCGATGGATTTGAGAACCAACCTATTCTTCTGCCTTCCACTCACTAACCTCATCCTCTGGGTTATACAGCCTCCTATTTTGTTTTTACTGAACCATTAGATGGTGCTGTAGGAAGAGCCTGTGACTATGAAAGTGAACTAAAAGTGTAAATTAAAAGTGATCAGTAAAGAAAAAAATGTGTTGTGTCCTTTATTTTTTACTTCTTTTCAAAGTACAAAAACCTTAACATTTTTACAAAATACGTATTTTTTTTCGTTTAAGAAAGGAGTCCTGTCCAGGCTGGCTGTCAATGATAGCAGGAGAAGATATAGCACAAACTAATATGCTACCAGATTTTAAAGGCATACAAGGCAAAATTTTCCCTGTATAGCTCTGACTGTGAACCTTAATCCTGACCTATAACCTGACTTTATGCCAAATTGTTTGGTGATTTTCAAGGCATCCAAAATGCTGTTTGTATACCTAGCTTAACACCATGAATGAACCTAATTATCAGAGAGTGGGTGTTCAGCATTTTCTGAAAATCAGCTTCCTTATATGAGTCTGAGGTCGGACAAACGGCAATAGAGACATCCAAAATCACTAGTCACTTTTGAAAATGTTAAGCATACTGAGATAATATTTCAGCATGCATGCACAAAGAAAAACTATTGGGCAATTCCTGAGCTGCTATTAAAAAAAGTGAAATGGTTTAGCTGTAGACAGGGGCAGCTATGTTCACTCTCACTTTGCATTTCATTTATATAAGAAGGGATATTTCTCCACAACCAACGCTTTTCTCTAGTAGAGTCAGTTCCACAAGGCCATTTGGGCTTCACTCTTTAGCCTATGACTGTTTTCCTTATTTGACCTCTTCTCCTTACTAAGAGTTTCAGTAAGATTTGTCAGAAGTTTTACTCTGAGAGGACATCACGTAAAAGTTTCACCAGCAATCTGTGTATTAAAAATGCACGTGCTTCTCTTGTCACAATCAATCTCGGCTCCATTTTTGCTCCTTTTACTAAAGCTGTCACATTTTTGGCAGACTTGAGGGATACATGCTTGCAGCCTACTGGGACTTTGAATGTGGAGTTGCCAAGTGTCTAATTTGGTTTCCTGAGAGTTCATGACCCTCATTGGATAAGTACATTTGGCCATCAGACAGCCAGTACCATTATACTTCAACTGTCTACTTCGATGTAAAAGTTTTCAAGGGTGAAACAGCTCTGGTGGTTCATTTAGCAGATTAAGTTGCACCAGGGCAACTACATTTTCACCACGCGGTTTAGGTAGTTTAGGGTCCTACATCAATGTAACTTCACTTATTTGGTGTAACTCCTGTTATGTAGACAAGGACATTTTCTAATAGGTGTTAAATGAATTTGCGTACATCAGGCTTATGTTTATCTACCAAACATTTATCCAAGTTCAAGGAAATCTGAAAGAAAGATATCAAGAAGTTTTGATCTGGCTAACAAAAGTAGCTGGTAACAAAAGTAAATGGAATTAAAAATATATGAAATATGAGGTTACTCCAGGATAGTGTAACTGAGAAATATAGTCCTCCAGGTGCAGATTAAAAATGGTAACACCATGTCTGAATGTGCTTCCAAATGCAGTCATGCCCTGATCAGACAGCCTGACATTGAAGTTCAAAGACTACAAAGGATTAAACACCTGGATGTGCAGCAAAGAGAAGGTAGTGGAATGTTTTTTATTGGCACTGGGTGCCACAACTCCCATGAAGAGCCAGCAGAAAAAGAGGTGCCTGGCAGCAATAGAGTACAGATTGATGCAGTCTCCTACAAATGAAAGACTCCTGATCTGTCCTGAACCAATACTAATTACAAAGTTTGTTTTAGCCAGCATCCCATGCCTATTTCTCATACTTTAAACCAAATACAATTAATCTGTTTACCTTTGATTTTCCCTCTATATTAAACAGGCCTAAATTTATTTAAGATTATTGGGCTTTCTGACTGCTTCTTGGAGGGTTAAGTGTTGGGAGCTGTTCTTGCAGTGAAAAGAAAAAACACATTAAAGATACCGAGGAGCTGCAGGAGGGACAGGAATACTTGCTGACAGCACTTGATCCAAAATGCAAGGAACATGGGAAGCGTTAGTAGGATATTAGCTCAGATCATTTGGGGAAGGGGAAAGCTTACAAACATTTAAACATTCTGTACTTATTTCAAACCCTCCCACTTGTGAAACAAAAGCTTCAGGAAGACAGGAGCTTGGACAAGAAAGACTGCTGGGGCCATCTGATCTAAGCAGTCTTTTCTGCCCAAGTGCAGGGGGCTGGACCCAAATATCTATAGGTCCCTTCCAGTTCCTACCAACTACAAAACTATGAGAATATATGGGCACGCTTTATTTTGAAAATCACCACAAACATTTAATTTATTTTTAACTAGATACAAATTTAGATGTATAGCTATACAGCATATAAACACCCAAAATAATCATGTTTTCATGTGCTGCTTGCTTTAGGAAACCATTACTAGGTTTCTTAGGGACTTGTAATGACAATGTGTAGAAAGAAAAAAAAAAAATCGCATCACAGAAAATTAAATTTGTGTAGTGAAAATGTCTTCCATGCTCCTTTCCATCTAGTCCACACAAAGTGATTTTGCAGGGATTCATTGTTTCATAAAGACTTTTAGTATACAAAACAGACTCTCTGGAGACTAAAATGTAGTGGATACGAGTTCTGCATCCCATCTGTGCGCATAATGGACGCAGGTGTACATTATATATGGTGATTTCCCTTTTTTTGAGTTGATAGCCTTATATCAGTCACTTCTCTTAAAGGGTTTAAGTTTTTACTGTTACTGTCTTTGGTATTATAACACCAGTTACAGGTGCTTCTCCTAATTCCTCTTTGGTGTTTCATTGCCCACATAACTATGTTAACATTATTCTTCATAGCCTGTTGGCATTGTAAGAACCCAGACACTTTCTGATCTGCCCATGCCCTTCAGTATTTGGACCATTTCTTTAGTTGTTCATCATACGTTTTCTTATTACAAGCTTCAGGCAATATTTTACCATTTCTCAGTCTCACTCCATAGACATGTGCTTCTTCCACTGAAATTGACTTGAGTTACAGGTGTATATGCGAGGGAAGAATCCAGACTCCCGTGCCATTTTCTTACTGATGATTGCCTTCGGGTTTTTTTTGCGTTGGTTACATTGCTGCCTCCTTTGATGAATTTGCTTTCAAGCATTAGCACAGGAACTGTCCAGTCATTCCCTGAAACTGAACAGAGTAAATTAAAACAAAATCAGATGTTCTTGGTTAAACTACAATTGGCAATTTAAAGGCCAAAGTACATTCTGCTAAAGTGCAGAATGCCAAGAGGAAATTATAGTTATTTGTTTCAAAGCTCTGAGAGGTAACACTACTTATACAACTTTCTCCTGCTGAATCTTAGCCT
>JAGPOW010003395.1:9933519-9956390 GCA_030014935.1 Caiman crocodilus | reverse complement strand
GCCGCCGCCGCCGCCGAGCGCGAGGATGGCCGCCGCCGCCCGCGCGCGCCGTCGGAGTCACTGGCGCCGGGGGGAGGGGCCTTGCAGGCAGGAAGAGGCGGGGCGGGGCGTGACGTCACCGAAACCCCCGGCGGGGAGGGGCAGTCTGCGTGCGTGTGTGTGTGGAGGGGCCGTGTGCAGAGCGGCGGCGGCGGCGGCGGTGGTGATGTCACTGGGCAGTCCCTGTCAGTCGCTCGCCGTCCCCGAACTGCGTGTGGGGCCGGGGCAGCCCCTGCGCTCCGGGGCCCCCAGGCCGCGAGGTGCCGCGGGCCGGGGCGGGGAAGGTAGCCCCTAGCCCCTCTGGTGAAGCCCTGGGGTTTCTAGGCGCCCGGACTTGCCTGTGGAAAATCCCTTCCCGCAGCCCGCACGATCCCGCTCCGAAGTCCAGAGCCCGGCTGGCCAATGTGGCCCCCAGCCCCTCCTGTGAAGGCCGGCGTGGATCCTCCGCTCCCCCCAGCCCCAGGAACCAGGGGGGCCGCGGCTTCTCCCCACCGCGGCTCGCGCAGCAGATCGAGGTGTCTCCGTCTGGCTTGAAGCCTCTCTTGAGGCGTTTCCTCCTCGTGGAAAAAATGCGGGCGGCTCTCTGGGTGCCTTGGCCCATTTGGTCTTGAAGCTTAGTTAAAAAAAAGAAGGCAAAAGGAGTGGCATAGGAAGGCCTAGCTGTGCCTGTTCGTAGCTGTGATGCCAGGGGTCAAGGGCTGGCTGGGTTGACCAGGTGCAGCGAAACATGTTAAACAGTGATGGCACTGAGCAGCCAGGGGTGTGTGTGCACTTTGCTTCGGTGCCTGTAACCCAAGGGTGGTAGATGCCAGGGACGGGATGACAGGGAACAGGTCACTGTGGAACGGGGGTATCAAAGATACGGCCCATGGGAGTCGCATTTTCTGACCCTGGCGCTGGACCTGGGTCTCGAGTTAACCCACATGGTGCGCGCCCGACCTGCTCTGCATGCAGGCCCCAGGACACATGATGCACAAGCCACCTGCGCAGGGCCAGTGTGGGACTTCCCTCGTAAGCCAGTGCCGGCACCCTCAGTGCCCGTTCAGGCCAGTTCGGGATGTGAGCCTCATGTGCCACCTGCTCCAGCCCTTCTGGAGCAGGCACCATGTGTGGGTGCAGTCCCGGACCAAGGAGAGTGGGTGCTAGATCCAGCGTGCAGGTAGTGGGGGTCTTTGGGTCTCCCATACGCTGGGGCCAGCACCTGCTTTGTGCAGTCCAGGAGTACACTGCATGTGGCACCTGCTACAGGTAGTCCAGGACTCACTCTGCATGTGGGGCCCGTTTTCGTGGATCAGCTAGAGCAGGCATCTCATGTAGCTTACATCCTGATCTGGCCAGAATGGGTGCCACATGCAATGCAATCCTGGACTGGCTGAAGCAGGCTCCACATGCACTGGATCTGGCAAGCGAGTGTGTGTGGTATCTGTGGGGCCAGCCCCACACCATTCATTAGGCCCATGGGCCAGATGAGTTTGACACCCCTGCTCTAGATGTACCCTGTTCATATGCTCTCCCTGAAGCATCCAATGCTGCCACTGTGAGAACTGGGCTAAATGGACTTTTAGTCTGATCCAGTCTGGTACTTCTCAGGTTCACATAAATAATGCTGTAATGCATGGAGGACTGTAAAGTGGAGTATTCTTCTCCAGTGAGCGCTGGAGGTAATGTATCAGTATGAGCATCATTATGATGCCTATTAACAACGTTCAGAGATAGTTTTATCTATCACATGCATTTATGTTTGTACAAGTTTATAGAAAATTATTTTTAAATTAAAAATTGCATTTACTGTAATGATGCAAGCTAATGGTTCTATTGTGAGGATTAAGCAGCTCACAATAATTTTTTTCCTATGATATTACTTTTGTTGGTTTGTAATTTAGCCTTCTACCTTTATCCTTTCCCCAAAACTTAACATGAATGCAGCTTAGCTAATGCTAGTATCTGAGGTAGTTTTTTCAGGTACAGCTTGTGTATCTACATGATACCATGAGGTCCATAGTGAATATGTGCCTTGCTTCTGGCCACTAGCATTCATAAAATTATTGCCATCTGAAAGACACCTAAGTTTCTGTTAGACAGTGTGTACATAACACTGCTACTACTATGTTCTGCAGAGCCCTAGCTCATCCCAAAGTCTTGGGGATTCAACCTAAGTGTGTCATTCCAAGGGGCCAGCGTATCTCCTGTTAAAGTTTTCCTATTAAAAATATTCATTACTAAAGGATTCAAAACTCGTGGCAGCGGAGATATCTTTTATTAGATCAACTGGATACTTGCAAAAGCTTTTTGGCACAAGCACCCTTCATCAGGCATAGGAGAGTGCAAGGATTAGAAAAGTTCTCCTAGGTAGAAATGAAAATTCATATTTGTTAAGACTAGGAACTTTCAATCTGGTTTTCCCACTCCTGGTTCCACTAGAGATCAGAGGCCCTAGGAGTAAGTTTTTGCAACTCATCCTTTTTTGATCTTGGGAGAATGAGTAGCCAGGTTTCTCTCTCTGGATGAATCTTTTGGTCCTACAGCTCATCATAGATATGTCCAGCCATACCTTTCCCAGTGGCTGATAGGGAGAGATTCTTCTTTAACCCTTTCTGACTGAGATCCTACAAAGTTATTTTGCTACTGATCCCATGCATTAGACTGGTATTTGTGCTGTCTACAAAGCCTCTGGCCCTGAGCTACATTCAAATGATGCTTAGAAGACCAGTTGAAGTCCAAGGGCAAACCCAGACCCATCACTTGGGAAGTAGGTAATTAGGCAGAGGTTGGGGTTCTGTGCCTCCTTCCTGTGGTACCTTAAAAGGTCACTCCTTTCTGGGGCATAGTGCTCCACTTCTTACATGCATTTGCTCTACATTATTTTAAATTACACTATTATTGTACATTTATGTACCCCAATTAGGGGTGGATCCATGATTTGGCAAAGAGGTACAGGAGAAACCACCTGTGCTGCAGGGGTGACTGCACCCCTGCTCCTAGCCAGCCTCCTCCTGTGCAACCTAACAGTGTGGATATAGTGTGCCAAGTCCCCAGAACAGGTGAAAATCCCCTCCATACTCAAAGGCATGTCCCTTCCCCTGCCTGCTCTTGTTGCTTTTCTACTGTTCCAGGTATAGGCCAAGGTTCAAAGCACCTCCTGCCTGTGGCAACCAGGCTGTCTGGGGGATGGGCTCAGTGACAGCGGCAGCAGCAGCATCGGGCAAGGAGGTGGGTTCCCTCAGCCAGCCCAATGTCCTCGGAGCCGGTATAAGGAGTAGGAACTCAACCCCCTAACCATTGCCCCCCCACACTGTTGTTCCCATCTAAGTCCAGCCCTCCTGCAACCTGGACTGGAGAGGAAGGGGAAATGGCTTAGCCATATAGAGGAAAGGGGCATGGCTTGGCCCGACAGTGGGGAGCGGGGTAGAGGGCATGACTTAGCCCTGTGGGAGAAAGCGGGCAAGGCCTGGCCCCAACCCGGCACTGTGGAGGAGGGCTTGCAGCTTGGATTCCTGGGGAAAGGGGACATGGGCCACTCCCAAACTAGTCCCATAGCGGGGGAAGGAGTTATGGCCTGGCCCTGATTCAGATGCAGGGATGGGGCTTGGTCTGGCTGCAACCAGGAGTGTGGGGATTGGAGTCTGGGAATTTGGCAGGGGGAAGGTGATCATCATATTAATAGCAATCACTCCACCCAACACACCAAATTTCCCACCCCTGAGTAGTCAGTTTTAATAAGCATTCCTAGTTCCCTCTCGTAAAAAATTAACTTCGATTATACTTTCATACATTATTCTTGAAATGAAATGTATGTGCATACTACTGCTACATTTTTCCAAATAAATATTTAATCTGTGATGTAATACACTGCTGGAGAGGTTGTTTCTCTTAATAACACATTGAATTTTTGATGAGTGTGATAAATATAATAATTTATTCTTAAATGATTTGTGTTTCTATAAGTATCAGAAATATTTACTACAAACAAAATTAAAGTAAAATATGTAATGATAAAATGGAAATCTTATTCCCATGACATTTTTAAACAAATATGATCTTTTTTCCTCCTGTGTTAATCTAAGTAACATTAGCTTACAGATTAAACATTCAGGAGAACTCAAGAGATATTGATATTTTCCATATTTAGTTTAATGAAAACATGTTAATTTTTATCCTATCCTTTCAAATATTAACATTTTTAATTTAATGTATAAAGTACATACAGATTTTATGCTACTCATAAAAGAACAGAAAAAAAAACCTAGATGCAAACTTCTCAGGATACTGAGTGCAGCAGAACAATATTATAAATACCCAGAGATAATTTCTTCTATCATCTCTCATATTGCAGGGTTGGGGCAAAAACTGGGCTTTGCAGTATATTCAGAAGTTTAACAAACTTGGAATGTAAAGGACTAATGCAGAGAGTAAGGTCTATCATCAGTAAATCCAGCTGCTTGGTAGCAGTCTCCTTATCTGAACAGAACTCTAATTTAAATGGCTCTGCTCATCGCTGCTACAGAATTCGCATACGGAAAAATATGTTCTCTGGAGGAGTCAGAGTTGCATGTGTCAAAATCAATACTGATATCTGCTTGCTATGTGTTCAGTTACCATTACAAATTGTGGGGCAAATGATGTAATAATGCCACTAACATGCTCTGCACAAAAAGCCCACCTAACCATTTTGCTTTGACTTCAGGTTCTGAGTCACCCCCCAAAATGGATGGTGTGTTATTTTTCAGCCACTTTGTGAAGATAGTTTTAAGATCTCTCTTTTCACCTTCCCAAGGCTTTTCATAGGGTTTTATTTGTTGGATGAAATTGGCACAGTTAAAAATTCTTAGGTTTTTTAAATTTAAATGCATTGTTCTCTTCCCATTGCAGCCAGAGGGAATTTTGCTTTAAATGGTGGTGGGAGCAAGATGGGGGGCATTTTATGGTAACCGTTGGTGTTTTCTTTTTGTCACAAACACTTATTTCAATGAATGGTTCCTGTGTATTTGGATTGGAACAAATAATTATTAGAAATAACTTTACTTCTATTATAATCTATTTTTATTGCACTTTCAGGCCTACTTAAATGTATGTAGTCTTATGTAAGACAATATATAATTTTACTATATAAAATAGATGAGAAAGAGATTTAGATGTGAACAATAAGAGATTGTTTCATTTTATTTTAATTTTTTTTGCCATTTGTCTTCTGTTGCTTGCTAAACAGCTGTGACCTTTGTCCTATATATTCTTCACGAGACACATGTGTTCTTGGTAGGGTCTTCTAGTTTTCAATCATGCAACATGTTTTTTGTCGTGTTTGAACAGAATAATAGTTTTTGATAGAGTGAAACTAATAATCTTCACATCAAAACTAAGAACCCGATATTACTGTATCTTAAAACCTCCTTTTGATCCTATTGAAATCAGTGGGAGTGTTATAAACCACAGGGCTTATAAAATGTTTTATAAAAGGACAAGGAAAAAGAAAATTATGTAACCAACAACATAATAAACCAGAAGTATATCTTAATAGATGGTAAGGGTGAGGCTCCTTACCAAGATACCTTTTCTACAGATATATAATAAATCCATACAAAGATACCACCACTTAGAGCCTATTTCGAATAACAATCTAAGTCAATTTATTCATTTTATAGAACATCTTTTAAATCAATGTACTATATAGCTATGGGTGTTTTCTTTGCTCTGAGAGGATCTTCATTCCCAGTTGTATGTATTTCAAAGATAGGAGATATATATCAAAGAATGTTGGCTTAAGGCTACGCTTTCTAGTTTTTAGGATTCTCGTGGCCCAAAAGCCATCAATGCTTTTAAGGGTCATTATCAATTATTTAAATCTAAAAGCATGAAAACAAACATCAAATTATATTTTGAAGGATGAAATTGTTAGTTTCTTGGACTTGATCCTGATCCTACTGATACCTGTATAAATTAGGAGTACCTCTGACAAAGTCAATGGTATTGTACCAGCCTAAATTTGTTGTGTGAGAAATACCAGGTCCCAAAGGAGAGGAGGGCTCCTTGAAGCTTTACCATGGCATTTCAAAGCTTGATTTTCATCAACTTGTGACTGCTCCCAGTGCAGCTAATAGTACTACTCACTCACTTCAATAAGAACAGCATTATGGCAATGCTAAGTCCTTTTCATATTCCCACCCTAAATCACTAACCAACTGTAGCTCAAATATCTATTGTCCGCTGTAAATGGTCAGGGCAGATTGCTCCTTTGTCTTTGTTCCTCTAGCTCCCTCACAATGATTTTCCTGAGTACACTGTAGAGCTGGGTGTGTACTTTTGTTTTTACTGCTTATCCACTTTATTTTCTAGCCTCATTCAACCCCCTCTATTGTTCTCCTTTAAAGACTAGGCTAATTATTTGTATGTTTTTTGTTTCCTCTTATAGACTTTTAAATACATGCCAATAAAAGTCAAAGCCTGAGTCAGAGTGTAGGTAGAGTGTGCCCAGCCTTCCCCTCATTTTGTGCCTCCTGATATGTGAGCCTCACCTTTTATCTGCTGAGATCTTTTATTTTATTTTTGGATGTCTCCTGAGCGAAGACTATCAAACATAGCAAATCTTATCATTGATGGTACTGATCTTAAAAAAATATCAACAAGCCATTTCATCAGACCTGAAAAGCTTAGCTCATTACCAACCTGGCCCTCAATCCTACAGAAATTATAAATACGTTTTCATTGTTCAGAAATCAGAAGGTATTTAAGAAATGGATTTTGCTGTGTTGACTGATGACCCGTTAATACAACTGAAGTTGGCAGGCAGGAGTATATTATGAAAGCAGATGTGAATCAACTGAAGTACATTAAAAAAAAATACTATAGTTCCACAGTCATGGGAATTTATGTATGCTGACCCCACTGAGCTTCTGCAGATATGATCAGGATACCGGCTAAGTACATACAGTCAAAAAACCTGAGGCTGAAACAATTTCAGTCTCCACAGGTTAGTCTAAGCTGCATAGATTGAACCAATGAGCAAGTAAACAGGCATTCACTTTTAATTCCAGAAATGCAGCCACATACCCGCAGTGGCCCAGGCCAGAAGCCGGAGGACACTAGAGAATGCCTCCCTGCTCAGCTGAAGCAGAAAGCTTGGGCCAAAGCTAGTTACTCATCCTGTGAGTGAGGGTTTGCAGGGAGGTGCAAAGCATCCTGGGATGCTGGGGCATTGTGAGTTAACTTGAATTTGGAGGGATCTGGGACAGAAATTCAATAAACTGATTTAACCTATATCAGTTAAGTCTGATACTACATTCATCCACGTTTATCTTAAATTGCATTTGGCCATTTTAAAAGTGGTTTATGTGCAGTGAATTTCTTTTCTGTTACAGAAATGGTATGTTACAGAAATGGTCACTTATACAGGTTTGTGTGTAATTGTTGTCCCTAAACAGTTTATGGCCCACAGTGCTGGTAACTACAGTTGTTTCTGACTGATGTAATATGACAGAGTGTGAATTGAACCTTTTTGACCAATTTTAGAGTTTACGTAATGTCAAGGTACTTTCTTAATGTCACAGCAGTTACTTAGATTCCTGCTGTATGCACTGTGGAACATAAATATTATTGCACTAAGTCAAGGATTTATTTAGAACTAGCAGCCTTCCCATACATTCAGATGTGGCAATATTTTAGTTAATTTGAATACATGGGCTGTGATTCTGCTAACCACAATCATCACTACTAATGATCTGTGAATATACCTGTTCAGTGGAGGAAGGGGGAGGGGAGGAAGAATTGCTGCATTTACTCACAGAAGTTTTCAGGGCAATTTTAGTTTAGTTTCTCTGGTACGAGGAGAGGCTAAAGGAATGTTTGCTCAGTTTTCAGGGTAAATAATTTGCCACCTCAGTTTCCCCATACCAGAATGTTTGCAGTATCATGCAGTAATTTTGCTGCATGTTGATCTTGTATTCACTAAAGCTTTGAATCAAAAACAATTTATAGTTAATGTTTTGAGAGCGGAAGAGAAATGAACTTGGTAGAACTGTTGAAGGAAGTGTTAAGATTACCCCTGTGGAGTAGTTAGAACTTGTTTACAAAAGATACAAAAATTCTTATGTCTTGGTGCTAACATCAGATTTAGAAAATAAAGGGAAAATAATTTCATATTTTGCAGCATGGAAACTCATGCCAGATAAAAAAAGATCTGATGAATGGGTGTCCAAGTTTGGGTATGCAAAAGTCAAATGTATTTTTTTGATGAAGTGAAACTTTTCAAAGAGTCGGCTTTTGAAGACATAGCTGAAACATACTTATGCATCAGAGAGACAGATAGTCTCATCTCTCATCAGAGAGACAGTTAGTCTGAAGTCAGGCAGAAGAAGGATAAAGATACACCTTAGAGACTAACTGAATCAGAGATAATAAGGTTTTGTTAGCAAGATCAGTTCATCAGACATCAATTTATGCACCTCTGATTAGTCTCTAAGGGTGCTGATACACAAGTGTAGATGCTGTTCCAACACACTGTAATTACAATGATTACATCAGAGCAGGTTCGATTAATTGAGTCTGCTGCAGCATGGTAATTACCACGCTCCAGCCAGCCTCCATGTCTTGTGTATCAGTGTCCCTACACTTCAAAATGGTGGCAGGGGTGCTTTATCTTGTCCTGGGTCCCAATAAAATGGCCCAGAAGGTACAATAAACAAGATCAGATTGTCAAGCAGACAAGTGCATGGAGAGGTCGAGACAGCATATTGGTTGCAAAATGAGATTTTACTTATGCCTCTGAAGACACTAGTGTAGGTGAGAAGTACTTGCTTGATTACAGGTAACTCTGAAGACAACACAACAGACGATGTAACAGGTAACCCAACTGGTAACAGAGCAAACGAGTCGACAAGTTCGTTAATGCAGTGAGCCGGCAAGGAACAGGGGTACGTCTGGAAGGTTGGTAATGGGGAGAGGTTGGAGGGTGATCAGGCCGCCAACCGTCTCAGAGGTACTCTCAGAGATCTCCGACACGTATGCACGGATCTCTCCTCAGAGCTCTCCTCTGAGTTCTCTGGTTTGGGCGGAAACTGCTTCAACCTTTTATATGGCTAGCGAGCCAATAGCTAACCGCTAAGTAGGAATAATTTACAACCAACCAATGGTGTGCGTGTATCTATATAAAGTTGTCGGGAACTTTTTCTAAGCTGTAACTTTCCGTGACGTAGCATATAGTTGCTGGGCTCTGGCATAGCGGAATTTTCCAGTTGTGACCTAGTTTCTCGCGGTGACCTACTTTTGCGGTGCCATATGTATCAAGCCAATGGAATTTGCCACAGAGGCCAGATCAAAAGGGAACCATCAACTAAGGTGACCGACAGTTCATATAGGCATGACCACATTAGGTGGCAACATCAGTTTCTCGGGGGTGGGGTAGGTTGCTGCTCAATCTATTGTGACAGGAGCACTTAACTATTTCAAGAACTCATTTATGACATATCTAAAGTTTGTCCAACTGATAAGATGCTCTGGGCGTTTTAATTAGAGCATCTCACAGAGCGACGCTAATTAACCTCCCCTCCCCCTGAGCACGTGTCTAGACACCCTAAGGGCTCTGCTACATATTCAAATGAATGCTGGATATAAACCATTTACATAGAGTTGCTATACATTTTCAAGCACTAACTCTATAGCCAGTTGCTCTTCTCATAGCTGGATAGTCATTCTTATCATGTGATAATTACTTGACTCATTTGGGTGCTTTAAATTTATTGTGTGATTAACCATATAATTGCATAATGTATGTAACATGTAGCAGGGTCCTCCGGTGCATCTCTACACTGCTTTCTGCCATACTTACATATCAGCGTCTTTCAAAAGAGTAATATGTTCTACAGTGATTACTAGCTTGTATATCCTGTATGTACCTCAATAAATTAACTGCCTTATTTATCCCTATTGATATATTCAATCCACCTTCACTTCTCTCAGCAATGTCCCCTTCTCTTACCTTTTCTTTTTAAATTTCTTACTATATAGAGTCCCTGCTTTGTGCAAGTCCATTCATAGCATCTGGTGAAAGCTGGGGAAGTTTTCCTTGGACTACTTATGCCCCTTTGTATGAACACGTCTCTGAGGTACCCTTCTTTCTAGCCCTTAACTAGAACCTGAACGTGGCGTACTCTCTTTTTAGGAAGAGTGAAATTTGCTGTTTGTGCAGCAAACTGTTGATTACTGTTTGTAATGTGCTACTATATGGACATTAGTGGTAGTAGAAGATATACAAATACCCACATGATCCTGGCCATAAAAATGACTATCACATGAGGTAAAATAAGAAGACATAAAGCAAATTTTAAAAAAATGCTTTTTCAAACTGAAATTTAATTTAAAATCAATGCTTGTGATCTTAAATGAAAAAGTATGCCATTACATTGGGATGTTCGTAACCCTTTGTGTTAGTGATATGTAGTCTAAGAACAATAATATAAATATAACATTTTCTAGGATAAACTGATTATTTGCCCTCCCTCTTCCCATCTAAGAGTGGGGTATATTCATCACTTTATATACTCTGTTATTCTTAATCTTATGCATATACATGGAGGAAAATTATAGTTTTTCATTAACTGTTTAAAAATAAGACATCTAAAATTGTGCTTGCAAATTGTGCCCATGATTGCCCTGTGTTTAGTTTTTATAACAACAAATTCTTCTGGGAGAATTAAGACGCATTTTAAAATTTGGCTTATATTGTATGAAACGTTCCTCTTTTGAAAGGTCCAGTTCAGAAGTTGTGTAGCACTAGAGTTTATAGGAAATATGGTGTGTGCGTGCACCATCGATTAAAATAGGAAGATGAGCAAGATACAACTAAGTAACTAATCTACTGCGCTGAGCAAAGCTGGTCTTAGGGAAAATGGTGCCCTGAATGAATTTGTATTTTGGTGCCCTCCCTACTTGCCCAAGTGAGTGGCACCACTGCAAGCAGCAGCAGGGGTGTGGGGCACAGTTCAGCAGAGAGGCAAAGTGGCCAGGCAGGCGGGTGGGCAGGCACTGTTGCTGCTGTGCAGGAACAGTGGAGGCAAAGTAAACCTGCTCAGTAAATCTCACTAATTGTGAGTAAATTTGCTACCTTCAAATGCAATGTAACTGCCGGTGCCAGACCAGTAAGTGACGAGTAGCTCAGGACTGCACTGACCAGGACTGAGACCCTGTCTGTGCTGACACATTGGTATGCTGAGTGTTTTTCCTTTGGGAGGTCTTAGCTGCCATGTCTTGATCTTAAGGTCAAAATAAGGGAGGTTAAAAGTATGTCATTGACTGCCCTAGTGTACGCTTTATATATGTGTTTCTTGGGGCTCCTCCACCTCTACACCCCATCCATACACCACTGCAGCTTACCAGCCTTAGGGTGTTCAGTATTCAAATTATAGGCAACCAGCTAGGTTTGGTGTTTTTCTTCCTCAAAGGATGTCTTGATTAAAGGGACGTCCCATGTATAATTAATTTGACTGCCCCGGAGATGTTACAAATCAAATACTTTCATTAATTAATTCACTATTAAAAAAAAGAAGCCTTAGTCTTAATTGAGAAATCATCACAGTCCACGATCAAAATTCATCAGGCAATAATGTTTGAAATTAATTCATAAATCACATCAGTCCAACTCAAGTTCAAAATCAAATGGGTCTCTAATTAATTTTCAGACCGCATGAGTCCTCAGTAAGTTACTGAGCACTCTTAATTCAACACTGCCCTTTTTCAGGTGACTGGCTGTCCTAACCACTTGCCCTTAGCTAATTCTGCTCATAGGGGTGTTTGTCCACTCCTGGGCCCCTTCTGGATGTGGCTCAATCAAAAGAAAAAAATGAAACAGTGCAACAGAAAAAAGGAAAAAAAGGAGAGATGGTATTGTTTCCACCTCACTCATGCATCCTCTTGTTCGTGTCCAAGTGTTGAGGTCCTGGACCCTGCATCCTTCTGTGCCGCTCAAACCCTTCCCATGGAGTTTCTGGTCCCCAGGACCAGTCACATTTCCTCAGAGTTGAGCAGGAAACAGGTTCTCCAGTCCCTGCCCTGCAATCATGGAGCAGGGGCTGGGAATTCTCCTGGTCAGGGGCAGGTCCCAGCCCTGTGCCCTGGCCAGGTGACTGAGGCATGGGACGTGGAATGAGCTGCAGGGGTGGCGTAGGTCCTAGCCCCCTACCCCAATCCACTGATCCTAGAACTCCCCCTGGTGGTGGAAGGGGCCCATTATAGGACCCCAGGAAGCAGGAACAGTTTGCTACCATTAGCAGCCAATCTGCTCCCGCTTCCCTGCATTTGTAGACACCTGCCTGGGAACATTTACTGGTGAGTAGTTTTCTCACAAGTAAACTGATTGTGGATCAAATGCACGTGTAGACACGCCCAGTAACTAGCAATTTCAGGTACAGCTGTTGTTGGGTAACAAACTTGAGATACTTTTGAAGGCTGTTTTTTTTTTTTGTGGAACCCATTCTTCTAAAATCAGTCACCTTCAAGATGTCTCAAGTTTAGAAGCTACTTCTTGAGACAATCAAAATTACTAATTAAAAATCAATCTTTATCTAAGGGACTTGCTCAAGGTCATAAGCAAATTAATGGCAAGGCCAGGTACCAAAGCACAGAATCCGGTGGTCCATTTAACATCTGAGTGTCTTCAGTTCCCAGAGGCTCTATTTGGAGCTCTTAACCTCTCTAGAAATAAGGTCTTTGACTGCTAGTCCAGTGTTCATACCACAAGATCATGATAGCAGTATGTTGTGAAACATTTGTAATGGTCTTTCACTTGTAAGCAACTTGTTTCAGATGCACCTCAGAGGTCTCTACTTGTTTTGGCTGCTTTGTAACCCCGTGTGACCCAGACTTCTTTAAGCCTGAATTGTAAACAAATGCTTGTATTTTTCCCCGGAACTTCAAAGAATATCACTCATGTTGCATTTTCCAAGATAACATACTTTTGAAGAAAACTTTCACAAAGCTGCCCAAAAATGCATTGTGACAGATGATGAATATGCAGAATTAGTGAACCAGGGCACGCAGTTCCCTTAATACACTCCAAAGGGACAGCAAGCCAAGAGAAACCTTATCTTCCACTCCATCTCTCAGCATTTATGAGATTTCTTTGTTCCCCTGTTTTCCTGGTTCCCTACAGATATTTGACAGACTCAGGTTATAATTTCATGGTTCAGGACTACTTTTGCCTTTTGTAGTCTTTGTATAAGAAAAATATTATTGAATTTCCTTTATAAAAGATTTTAAATGATATTTAATTGGACTTATGCACAAGGTAATGACAGTATAGGATACAGCACAGGATTAAAAGGGAGTATTGTCTTAGACAGTCTGGTCTAACATGATATATCTTGGCATTTTCTATTAATCAGAAGTAGTACTTCTATAACTGATCGTTTTTGATTGACATCGAATAACAGTCATTTTATCGTTCGTTATTTTATATAGTTTACCTTATTTCTGGCTGGGATGATGTGGTTTGGAATGATCCTACTTTGAGCAAGGGGTTAGACTAGATGACCTCCTGAGGTCCCTTCCAACCCTAATTTTCTATGATTCTTATTTTCGTTTGCTTTTCCCTAAGGAGGGAATCCACTTATTACATCCCTGGCTTTAGAAGTCCTTGCTGTAATAGGAACCAAGTGGGAATTATGTTCAAAACTTCTGAAAAATGGGATACTTTAATTTAGATGCTTAAATCCGAATTCATGTGTCTAACTTTAATCACCTAGTCTGGATCATTTGGCTTAAGTGACCTACCCTGGAGTTCTTTACAAGGAGACTGGATGAACACCTTGCTGCGCTTATTTATCCCCAGCAATCTTTCCTGCCCGGAGCAGGGGGGCTGGACCTGATGATCTCATGAGGTCCTTTCCAGCCCTAAACTTCTGTGAACGGGTGAATCTGTGTGACCTATTCAAGGTTAAGAATGTGTCAGTGGCAGAATCTGGGAAAGAAACCAGTCTTAGTTCCCAGTCAGGTGTTGTAATCATTAGAATATTGCTTAATAGGGAAGATTAACCTACCCAGAGCTAAGTGGCAACCTCTGGGCTGTATAAGGCCCCCAGGTGCAACCCCTGTCCACTCCCCAGGTGCCAATCCCTCCATTTTCCTGGTGGCTGCTACCAGGTTTCCCAGGCTCATCCTCCCTCCTCCTTCCCTTGGGGTGGCGCAGCTGTAGGGGTCTGGGGCCCCAGTGCAGTGGAGTGCAGTGTGTGGACCCTGTATATTCCAAAGTTGGAGAGCCCTGGCTTAGCCCATCCATGCCAGCATATACAAACTCAGATAAATCTGTCTTTAGACACAGTACAATCTTGAGAAGTGAACTTTCTCTTTCAGATCTGTCCCTGGATGACACTAGGTACTGTTTAAACTGTACTGATCCTCAGTGCTCTGATAACTTAGTTACTCTGCAACTGGGAAGTTTGATTGCTATGTAATCTTAAGGTCAAAAGTCACAGTAGCAGGGTAAGTAAAGGGAGAACCCCTTTAAAAACTGGTGCTTTTTCATTCTAGTTTAGATTTCTCCTGAACAGTGTGAGTGACCCCCTAAGATATTAGGCCCGGTCTACAATAGTTTGCCAACTCTTTAAATTACTCTCTGCAGTGTTTTTTTCTGGCAGCAGGCTAGAATAACTGAATTTAGGTCCAAGATGGCCTGGCGCTAGAACCCAGGTAAGGCGTGGCATGGATAAAGCTTTCTGCTGTACAGCCAGGGCTTGGTGCAGATGAAGCTCTCCCTCTACCCTAGTGACCTGTTCCTGAATGCTGCTGAAGCCTCCAGTGGCTCCATGTGTTACATCCAGCCCATGGCTTGTAAATTGCTGGCACCCAGCGTTCCAGTTGACAAAGTTGATAATTTTTTTTTGGAAAATAAAATAAAATAAAAGCATATTTATTTAATAAGTAGGGAAAAATAGTGCTTTCTCTTCAGACAAATATATTATCTGCATCTCATCTTTTGCTGTTTTTTTTCCATTCTATTTAATATCTTATTTATACCCTTTTTCTACCCAGTTAATCTTTAGTTGCCTGGCCTTGATTTGATTTCTCTACTTTCTTTTTTAACTTTTTGAACTTCTTCTTGGGTTGTGTTTGCATGTTAATAGGTTGACGCGCTCATCATGGGAACGCTCAGAGCCTGGGACCCCAACAACATGAGCATCCTGCATGCCTACCTCATCTCCTGCTACTATGTCAATCTAATGCACTGCCTCATGGTGTATGACACAATCTGCTGGTCCCGTGACATCTACATCATCATAGGCCACTGCCAATTCACCGACCCCGCCAGACTGATTGCCACCAGACTGGACCAGAGGGAACTGCCTGAACCCCACTCTGCACCTCACAGACTTAGAGAGCAATCTTCAACAAGGCACCACCCCACTCCACCCAAAGAAGACCCCCACAATGAGACTCTATATGGACTTCCTCCAACCTGCTTACTCCACTATTGCGGACTATTGAATGGGTTTGTTTGTCTCTATCTTCTTTCTCTCTCAGTGTTGCAAACCCCCTCCCCCCTTCCCTCACCCTGGGCTTAGTTGGCTAACATTGTATTTTCTTTAACCTAGTTGCATTCTCCTCCTCCACACCGTCTCTCCTATGTTAGTCCCTTGCGCGGGTGATCTGTATTTCCCTACTGGCTTGTCATCTTTTTAGGTTCATAACTTTTAATGTCTACTAATAAAATTCAGTCCTCTCTGTGATCTCACAGTCTACAATGTTGTATTTTAGACCTCATCATAAGACTAAGATTTAAAAATCAAAGAGGTTTTAAAGTAATATATATTTGGGATGGTTGTCTGAAACTAATCATATTTTACTGAACTGTTAAGTTATCTCAATAGATCACCAATTAGATGTTCTTGTTCTCTGTAGACATAAACCCTTTTAATGTGCCCCAGTTGCCCCACTTAAGTGCCCCACCTATGTGCTTTGTCTTCTAGAAAGTGACCCAGTGACCTGTTACCTTACTAGGTGTTCATATTTCAGTTTGAAATGAGTAACTCACTTCTCTGTTCTATTTTCTCCCCTTCTTTTCTGGATACAGCATGTTCCTCTCATTTCAGTTTTGAGCTATCGTTTGGGGGTAGCATGACATCTCAATCTGATTCATCACAACCTATAAACCTAGCTTTCAGCTAATCTGCCACTTAAAATGGCTTCTATCCCACCCAGGAGTGAACAAAAGAGCTGCAATTTCTCCCTCTTCCTGAAGAAGGCTGTTTGTACCTGAAATCTTGTAAAGAACAATTTTTCCAATTTAGTTGGTCTAATAAAAGATATCACATTTATGTAAAGAACCTTGTCCGCCAAAAGCAGAGTAGAACATACACCTGAGAGCACGGTGAAATACTAGAGTCAGTAGTCTTTCGTCTCATTCCAAAGATGCTGGTTTCTACAATACTGCATATAAACAATGTTGAGATGATTATTAACAAATGAAATAGGAAGTAAGGAAACATGTAGAGTGGTGATTGCCAAAGGGTGCTGCAGTACGCTAGTGTGTTGTGAGAGCAATGGAAGTGTCATCAGATCCTTTTAGGGGTACATGTTCTCCTCCCTCATCCAGCACCTTGCACCTGCCCCAGCTTCTCCAGTGGCTGCTCCTGTGGCTGCTCCTCTGGGGACTGTCACTGCTGCTTCTGCCTCCGTCCACCTTTCCCTGCCTCCAAATTACCTCTGTACTGGTGCCCCCATGTTCCCAGAAGCAATCCTGGACATGGGGGTGGCTGCTGGTATGTGGAGCACTGGAAGAGCAGCTTCTACAGCAGAGGCTGTCCTTAGCCCCTGAGGTACATGCCAGAGTTTAGTAGGGGGCAGACAGTGGAAAGGACAAGGCACAGAGGGGAGAGGTCCTGCCTCTGCTACAGTTAAATGGCACTAGATAATTCAATGATTCTTAACCTCTTTATCCCCCATGCTCCCTCCATATGTCTTCTGAATTTGAATCTATCGAAATAAACTGGGATGCCATACAATTCAGAAAAATGCACTGCCAATTTTAATCTGAAAAAAAAAAGTATGTTCTAGGCATCAAAAGCTTGGGAAACACTGATGTATAGCATCAGAAATAGTAATTTCTGAGTTTTGATGGCAAAAATGAAATATATGCCTAAAATAGAACCAAGAAGCTGACTTGTGAGACCCTTTCTTACACTGAAATCTTTACTTTTTAAAATAATTTCAGAGTTAAAGCTCAGATCTCTTATCAACAAGTCCAGATGAGAATGGAAATATGTGATGGGTCCTAAGTATAGGCAGAGCTAATAGTGATGCCAGAGTTAATCTTGTTTATACGAAAGGGTTCTGTTTTTAGTTCTTCATATCTTAGTCAAATTTGGGATTGTGTAAATGGAGGTAATGTCTACCCTATAGAATTCTGTCGACATGGGTCTGCTGGTCAGGGGTCAGAAAAGATGAGCCCTGACTGACATATCCGTGTTGGCAGAAACTTCTCATGTAGAAGTAATTATACCAGAAAAAAATGTGCTTTATAACATAGCTTGTCTTGATGGGTTTAACCAATTGCACATCTGCTAGGATAGGACTCATGCTAGTAGTTGTTTGTCAGTATACTACGCCGACTTTCTATACTGGTAGAGCATTCCTACCAGAGACATGGCAAGAGACCAGCCTAATCATAAAAGGGCTGAATTAAAAATTGCATAGGCATCTTTAATTCTGCAATTCCATAGCTTTCAAATGCTTGACTTTGCAACCTTTCAAGTACTTTTTAAAACAAAATACCATCACAAATCTAGTGTGGCTGTACTTAGGTAAGTAGGTGTGAAAATAGCATAACATGAAGTATATGAGAATATAAATCCTGTAGCTTTTCTGCAAGGTGATTTGTCCCTGGGAGGCAAGAGAGCATGAAAGAAAATGATGCTTGTTTATTATTGAGCTCAGACTACACAGACTCTAGTGCAGTCCTTTCCCATCTCCTTGTGATAAGTTGTTTAGCAGAAATCACAGATCTACTAGACTCTGACATGGCTACACTGTGGGCACTTCTAGTATGGCTTTGAACTCATGACCTCTGGGCTATTAACCATGCAGCTTAGCACCCACACCACTCCAGCTGCCTTTTATTACAAGTTACAAAGAGGAGTGTGTGTAGGGGGAGAGGAAGTGAATTCACATTCACTACACAGATCCTCTTGCCAAAATCCTAGCTAGTAAATCATATCTGTCACTTCTATATGCCATGAGGGCTGTGTACCAGGTTCAAGCTGGCTATTACAGATTGGGATCACAGATTCTGTTTTGTCCTTTGCCTCATTTGACATACTCTTAAGCACGCGGTCCACTTACTTGAGCTATATGTTCATTATCAAAATTAGGTTTGTAATGATGAAAGTAAAGATGAAACCAAGTATTGACAGAATCAAAGGATGAAGAGATGGTGGAATTAGCTGAGTCATTAGCAGAATCAAAGGGAATATAAGAGTGATTGTCATCAGCCTAGAAATAATACCCTACAAGTAATATTTTAAAATTATATGACTGGGTTAAGAAAACAACAAAAAACTAACAAGCTGAGAGGTGGCTGTCTGTGGGAGATGGACTGAGCTAAAATGGTATGGTAATTCTTATACTGTCATAGAGAGCTATGCTGCTCATTATGGGATAAAAATTCATATCACTATGGTTATTACTAAAAAGCTAGAATTTTACTGGAAGGTTAAAAAAAACCCTATTGAAAACCTCCAGTGGGTCTGATCCAAGCTCTTCTGAAGTCAATAGAAAGACTATTCATGTGCTCAGATTTGTAAGACTGAGACATGCATTTCTGCTGGCTAATTCAAGAAAAATTCCATCCTCCGTTTATATGTAACTCCTCCAATGTCTGTTTGATGAATGAAAAAAGCAGGATTGTATTCTAAACAAAACTGGGTTTTTTTGTATTCCCTTTGTTGTTTTCTATGTATGATGTGATCTATGTGATATCCTTTATTGCCTTAAAGTTATTGGTTTAACAACAAATACATAGAAAAGTGAAAAAAGTGTATTTTTTTTGGTTTTTTTGTTTTCGTAAATTATGCTCAGCATTGGTCTAGCTTAGCTTCTCCTCCAGTTAATAGTAAAACTCTTGCTGACTTCACTGGAACAAAATTAAATCAATGTTGAGTGTTTCTGAAAATCCCACCCAAAATATATAATAAAACAGGGCCAAATTGTGCCTTTGGATATACACAGCTCTTATTGAGGCTAATGGGAACCATGTGCAAATATCTGTGGTCAGAATTTGGCCCAAAGACATTAAGTTGTTCCGTTTTGGAGGATCTGATTTTACTCACAATAGCTAATGAAGAGAAGTACCTCTTTGACATTGCCAAAGTATGGGAATGGCATTAAGGCCTTCAGGCATCAGAACCACAAACGGATTATTTTCTCCCTTGCTGTGCTTTATCACACTCTGATTCCATTTGCTTCATGCTGAACAACACTGCTTTGTTATTAAATAAAGTTTACTCTCCCCAGTTATGAAAGAGATGTTACTCCAGCAAGCTTTGCTACTTTAACATTTCTGGTAGAATTGCATCTGCACTAAACTTTTACTCATTTGATTAAGTTGCCAAAAAAAAATCATATCCTTAACCTGCAGATACAGATATGTACAGGTACAAGTTTCGGTTTAACTCTTATTTATTACTAGCTCTTAATATTATTTATTACTAGCCCTTAGACTCTCAGTATTGTTCCATTCTGAGTTCAAGCAAAATGATTCCATTTTCTCCCATTTGAAAGCTATCCATAAATGTACATTAATCATAGCACTTGGTCCTTTCTACAATATGCTCCCAATTCTCAGTAAATACTGTGGGTGAAAATCGGGCAACTCCCTTTTGGCTGAAGGGAGAATCAGGGATACATTCAGGCTGGGTGTACATTAACTTCTTTCCCTATAAAGTCAGGCATAGGGTCCCTGAGGCAGGAAAGGTCCACCAGGAGAGATGGCGAGAGCTCTGGAAAGCATCTACCCTCTTCCCTTTGCTAATAATAAGACTATCCCAACAAATGGCAGAGAGGAGTCAGGAAAAGGGTGTGACCAGAATGGCCATCCAGCGAATGCTTCCTCTGAGCTGCAACTCTTTTGCAGCTCTATGGCACTCTCTTGATTTGCACTCCAACAGAGGGTAGAAAACCCTAACATAGCATGGTGTCTATTAAATCCTATCTGGAAGGGCAAAAGGGACATTCTGTTCAATTGTCCTGTCTGTTAATATGATTGAAAAGTCATCCTAATGCATGCTAACCCATCAAGTAATCCCTTTGAAGCCAGGGGGAGATGGCTTCAAAGCTGTTCATGAGCATTAACTGGGCTCTCAGTGCTGCTAAGCTCTCTCAGCTGAATTAGTATGATTTAAAAAAACAAACAAAAACACTCATTTTGCTCCTCATCTTGTTGAATTTTGCCCACAGGGAAAACACACACATGGAATAAAAGTAGTGTGAAATGTAGTGTTACTGGGCTTTTGTACACACAGTAAAATTGGCCTTTAAAGTGGCTTAAATGCCCTTTTGCACCGCTTTAATGGCATTACCGTTTGCACGCTCAGTGGCATATTACACTTTAAATGACTTTGGGCGTGTGTAGACAAAATGAGGGCCCTAAATTGAAGCAGTGGGTTTTAAAAAACACCGCGTCAATTTAGGGCTGATTAAACCCACATGTTATGTGCACACCCTGCTGACTTACCTACCTCTGTGGCAGGCAAGAGAGGGTGAGCTGCCAGGGGGTTGAGTGGTCCCTGGGCTGGCGTACGTGCGCTGGTGCTTTCCTCCATGGCACCTGTGCTCTGCACCACCCCGCTACCCGGCAGCACCTGCCCACGGGCACCTAGATTGGGCGGTCCCATGGGGCACCACAGCTGCAGAGGGAAGCACCAGGCCTCTGCGCAGCTCAGGCAGGCAGGCAAACAGGCAGGCTGCGGGGGTTAGCGGGGGAAAGATCAGGCTTGCTGCTTTTCTTGCATGGAGCTGCTTTCCCAGGCTGCTGGCAGGCTGCCTGCAGGGCTTCCTGGAGGAGCTGCAAGCAACCCAGTGCTTCACTCCACTCTAGAAGCAGCAAACTAAAACTCCTCAAAGGAGTGACTCCCTGAGCCGTGAGGACCCTGGTGCTTTCCTCCCTGGCATGGGGCCTCCCAGATGACACCTACCCATTGACACCAGCCTGGGCGGTCTGGGGGTGGGGGGGTGCTGCACAGCTCAGGAGCTCTGTGACCCAGTGGCAACCCATGCAGGCAGTCCCCACCGAAGAAAAGAAATGCGCGGCAAAAAGCCTGATCTTTTTTTTTCTTCTCCCCAGAGCCTGCCTGAGCTGTGCGGGGCCTGGTGCTTCCCTCCATGGCTGCGGCGCCCCACCCTGGGACCCCCTGCTGCCAGAGAGGCAAGCAAAGATTGGGCCCCCATGCTTGTGTACATGCTACGGGTGTTTAGTTCTGTTTATTTCTTCCTAAATTGAAGCGGTGGAAATGGTGGGTTTTTAAAAAATCCACCATTTGAATTTAGGAAGAACTAAGCTGAGTTAAACCCCCATGGCATGTACCCACTGACATTTGTCTGAAGAACACTGTAATGGGCCAGGATATGGGCAGCCTTTGGTAGGTGTGCAGGAGCATACAAGATGCTTCACCCTTTACACAGTTGAGCAAAGGCTGAATAAGAATTATTCATTCTTGTACCTCATTCTGAAAAGCAAATAGTGAGAGGCCAAAAAGAGGCAGGGTCATAGCCATGCGTCCCTTCTCACCCATCCCTGCTGCAAAGCCGATGATTGCCTAGGTTATGTACAGGTATTCAAAAGCTCGGTGGAATCGATTTAAGTTACATGGTTTTCTGTAAGTGGCATAGTTTAGATCAGTAGTGAACAGAATACACATTCACTCTTGGGGAGGGAGAGGCAAAGCTTAGACCAGGATCTGTCATTTTCAAACCAGTCTCTGTGTGCCAAATTTCTGTTCTGCTATGGGTATAGACTGATTTCTGATCACTTATACTGATAAAATATGTCCGTACCTAGCCCTGGAAAGCAAGGTTGCACACCAGAGAAACAAATGGCTCCACTTTGCTCATGGGCATTTATACACTTACACTTGTTTGCTGCAATAAGCCAGAGATCCAGTGTGTTGGAGCAGACGTCTGCAGGCAAGCTGATGTGCCCAGCGCTGCATCTCATGCATTTGTATAAATAGCAAAATGGTAGTGGCAGACAAGGTTCCTTGGGTGAATTTGATATCTTTTATTAGACCAACCCAAATAGCTGGAGAATAGTTATTAAGCAAGCTTTCGGGTTCAAAAACCCTTCATGAGGCTAAGGAAGTTTTAGTTCAAAAGTGTGCCCCTGCCGTTTTCTGAGCTCTGATGCACATTTTGCCATTTATACAAATGCAAGTGCTGCAGCGCCAAGCACTTTTAAAAGCACCCAGGGCTATAATGCAAATATATGTACAAATCCCTATAATAAATGAAGCAGACTGAACTACATCAGCTTCCTTATCTTCCTCCTCCTTTCTCTTCATTCTCAAGGAGCCACAGGCACTCCCTGGAGCGGCATGAATCTGTAGCACTCCAACCAGAGCATAACCACCATGACCAAGCCTTATATTTTTATTGACAAATGTGATTTAACAACTTCTTGTCACGCTAACACAAAGACCTCTTTGACTTTGTTGGGCTTCAGATCGAGCCCACAGCTATCAACAAAAATTGAAACCAAGCCTTTCCATTTTGTAGCTGCATGTTTCCTAGTTTAAGACCTACCAATTCAGCTCGGCATGGGATTACTTTGTGATTTGTTTTACCATGCCCCCCTGCAGAGAAGG
>JAGPOW010003395.1:9917796-9933116 GCA_030014935.1 Caiman crocodilus | reverse complement strand
GCCAGCGCACACATGAGTATGCCCCTTACTTTCAGTTTTTCCCAATTGCTTCAGCACTGCTATTAAATAACAGGGAATTAGAAAACATTTTAGGCATTGATGTATGTCAGCGAGTATAACAGGCATCCTGCTTCGGCAGATGAATGCTAATGCTCTGAGCTCTTTTCCAGCTCACAGCTGTTTCGTAGTGGTGCTGGTGTCTGTGCTCTAGGAACAAATGAAAACAAAAGGGTGGCTTGTCTGCACACTGAGCTCTTTCTAATGTTCTGCTTTGTAAAGGAGAATGGTGGAAGGTTTTCCACACTTCTGGCTTCCATATCTCTTTTGTGTGGGGTTTTTTGCTTGTTTCAAGTACAAAATTAGTCATGCTTGTTAGAGTCATTGCCAAGTCTGTGGGTTATCAATGACTTTGGGTAAGTTTTATTCATGCATTGCAGGCTTGCTTAGAGAAAATGATCACTGTGGACCGCTGGTGTAGAAACAGCCTCAAAACTATTGAAGAGGTGGGCAAAATGTCAAGCTTTGTTCTCTGGCCCTTGTGTAAAACTTTACCTTGTGTGGACTTCTACCGTCAAAACCAAAATTCCCAGTGAAATGAAAAGATTTCCTTGTATTTTCATTAGTGTAACGCCATTTGGCCACATAGACCTTTCTTACCTATCTTTTGGACACAGTGGGAGCATCTTCCTGTGATGCTATGTCACCATAGCCATGCACTACAGTGTAGTGTTGGTGGTCACAAACTGTGACATTACAGTTATGTCACTGTAATAATGCACTCCCTATGGTGACATGGCAGCCAAGAATAGCTGTGCATGGCACATACAATGCAGTATGGGCTGTTACTATCCTGTCATTTAGTACAGGAAAAGGAAGTACTAAATGACAGCGCAGAAACAACGGTGCAGTAGGGGAATGTGTAGATGTGCCCAGTGACTGGTGGCTTGGTAATGTTTTTTTCTCTAAGATGTTTAAGGGATGTTCGCTTGTCCCCTCCCTTTCTAGTCTGCAATTCTGGAAAGCTGTCGCTTGTATCTACACGGAATGGGGTCCCATGCTACCTATTTTTCCAGCCATAGGGCTTTGAATGATCGTCCTCTGAAATGATGCTGGAAAGGTTTGCCTTATTCTTAAATTGAAGCATTCCCAAATGACCCATACATTCTATTCCCTACAAAAAAGGGAAGGTAGATAGAGAGGATCTTGTCTGATCCAGGGATAAACAGACTCTTTCAAGAGGGAAAAATAACTCTGGATATTGAACAAGTTATGTGGCAACCCCTAGGGATCTGGAGTTCAGTGGGTTTCCTCTCTAGAATACCCATTATTATTAAAATGATTTATTCATGGTATATTGGAAAAGTCAAAAGATATAAATGAAGCAGATATGAAAGTCAGTATTAAATAATGGTTGGATTGTCAATTGGTTTGTACTGTTGGTCTCTGCTTCAGAGTACCTGTGCTATGTTACAAGACATCTGGAATCAAATTCAAACTATTAACATGGGTTAGCATTTGAAATACCTAAGAATGTAAGTGTTATTTAATGCACATATCATACCATTGATCTTTCTCCTGAACTGATTTGAGACTATCTGGAAGGAGCAATTACACACACATGCACACACATATATAGATTCTGTGAATATTTAGCACACAGGCAACCAACCTATGGCACGAATGCCACAAGTGGCACACACATCTCCCACGTGTGGCATGCAAGCAGATGGAGGAGTGGACAGGCAACACAGTGGCAGTTAGGGCAGGGACAGATAGCAGAGCAGCAGCTTAGTAAAGGGAAAGGGACTGGAGTGGTACTCAGGGAGAGTGTTGGGTTAATTTTGTGGCATGCCTGACAAAATGGTTGGCATCCACTGACATAGCAGATAATGTACAAAGCAGGTCATCAGCCATTTCTGGGAGCAGGTTGGAATGATCGAGCTTGGGTCCAAGGCAGACTCATGCTTGGACTTGGCTGCTACTGCTTCTGCCTGCTACTGCGTCTCTAAAATCAGACAGAGGGCAGGACAGAGTTGTGCCTTATAGAAAAAAATTCAGAAATGCATAAACTTGCTGTATTTAAATCACTCTTTCTTTTTAAATGCCTGGTCCCTGCAAGTCCTTTCATAGCATCTGACAAAGTAAGCTATTGCTTACAAGTGCTTATGCATCTCTGAATTATTCAGTGTATAAGGCACAATTCTGTCCTGCCTTCTGCCTTAAATTTATTTGTGAACCTGCTGGGCTAGGGACAGAAATGACACACAGACTGGTATAAGTGATCAGAAACTGGTTCAGATCTGTAACACAACAGAAGTCATGCAATAGAATAAACTGCTTTCAAAATGGCAAAAACTGATTTTGGATAAACCTGGATGGATGTGATACCAGACTTCGCTGATTTAGGTTAAATCAGTTTATTGAACTTCTGTCCCAGATCCCCTCCAGATACAAGTTAACTCATAGTCCCCAGCATCCTAGGAAGCTTTGCACCTCCCCTGCAAACCCTCCTTCACATAGTGAGTGGACTAACCTTGGCCTAAGATATCTGCTCCAATTAATCGGGGAGTCATACTCTAGCACCCCTGTCTTCTGACCTGGGCCACTGCAGGTATGTGGCTGTATTTCCAGAATTAGAAGTGAGTAACTGTTCACTTGATTATTGGTTCAATTCATGCAGCTTAGACTAACTTGCAAAAATTGAAACAATTTAGCCTTAGCCTTTTTTACTTAGCCCTGTAGTCCATCCCCAATAGAGTTTTACAGTCATAATAAACTCTTTCCTTCTGCCCTTGCATCCTCTCAGATTATGGATAGATGAATAGATTAAAAGCACAGGAACCTCTGGCAAGTTAAGTTTCCTATTTAAAAAGAGCAACAAATAAGCCACAGGACAATATAGCCCTCCTCAACAGAGGTAAATTCACTCCTTGACAAAATCAAGCTGTCAGATGCTGCCTTTCAAATGTCCAGCCTGCTTGTTTGTGTGAATTTGCCATGGTGCTTGAGGTTTATGCCTCAAAATTTACTTAGCACTCATATGGCTGTTGTCTTAGATATGTTAAGGTGACTGATTAAAACAGATTGATTTGGTGATTGCAAACTCAGTTTCAGCAAGTTAACCAAATTTATAGTGCCATTCCAATAGCATTAGCTATTCCTCTTTGGCTGGGATTCTCAAAAGGGTCTGAAGATATTAGGTGCCCAACATCATAAAAAATGTCCCAGCCCCATATTTAAAAATCTGAGCCATTTATATAAAGACTTGATCCTCCATTTACTCTGGTGGGTTTTGCACTAGTGAACTATTTGGATTTCAGTATTGTTATTCCTATGCCTATAGGTTGTCAATAATGCATCATAAACTTTAGCATATCTTTATTTTATTATATTTAGCTGACTTCACATTCAGACAAGGGATAAATGTCAGTGGCTTCAGTGGAGCTAGGATTTCACCCATAGGTGACTGGTAGTACCTTAGTCAGCAGTGGGGTACATGTCCTCACCCCTGCAACCAGTCCCACCGACCAGGGGGAGTCCCCCCGCAGATGATCCTGTGGACCGGGGCATCCCCCCCGCAGGTGATCCTGTGATGGCCGATCTGTAACCATCGATTGCTGTGATCACAGCAGCCACTCCCAGAAGCAGCTGCAGCGATCGCAGAGATCGGTGGGCACTTGTCGGGGGGGAGCGCCGTTGCTCCCACAAGCCCCCCTGCCCATCACCTAAGCAGCGAATGTGGTCAGTCAGTGCTGTCAGGGGGCGCATGTGCACCCCCTTGCACTCCCTATGCGTCACCACTGATTTCACCCACAATTTCTTCTTGTCTTCTTTTTCTTCTTTTTCATTCTTTAATCCCTCTACTTCTATAGTTTCTGAGTTTGATTTTTTAATTGGAAGACTCCGAGCCTGATTTATGTTTGAGAACAAATAGATTCATTTTAGAGTTGTTGTTTTTTACACTCTTGCTATAATTAAAAAAAAAAATTAACATGCTAAGACTGTATTAGTTCAATATTTTGGAGGATCAAGTTAGCTGTCAGCAGAAGAGAGTTCAGATTTTTTTTGTGGTTGAAAGACTTATTTCTGTCTTGCTTTAAGCTATTCATATCGTAAAAAATCAGCCATGTGAGATTAAAAGGTTATATTTGAAGAAGTCTGATTGTGCTCCTGAAATCAACCAGCTGTTACAACAGGCACTCCCAATGCTGTGACAAATGATATAACACTGTAGTGACATTCATATACTCGGACCTTTTGACCTTTCCTGTTGAACTTGTTTCAAAAGCTTTCAAAACCTTTTAAAGGCTGAGCTTTATGTTTTAGCCTCAGCAACAATGACAATGTCCCATTTGTGTATCTAAGTTCTGTCAGTGGTTCTGTCTTGCCCTTGATCAGCATGAATAATTTGCTCAGGACCTGCTTTTGATTTAGTAATGAGGAGGGCCTATAGCTGACAGTTAATTTTAATGAAACAGGCTACACTGGCAAACACAGGATTTTGCTGATCTAAATGTCTTTGGCAGCATTTTTTTATATAAAAATGTTGTAAACAATCTGCCCTTTAATGAGGAATATTATCTGGGTGACTTAGCAAATGGTAAAGTCGCAAAATTCTAATGGAGATGGTTTATAAAATAGGAAACTTAGAGCAGAAGTTATAGTACATGAGACCTTGGCCTTAGGTAACCAGCAACATGATGATGTTCACTGTGTAAAAGTTGTGAAGAAGAATGGGTAGGGGTTTCTGAAATTATTTTAACAAATTAGAAAATGAATAATCAATTTGGCATATGCAATCATCATTATGTTAACATTTTGTCTCACTTTAGGAGTAGGTGATCCTCATGAGATTTTATAAACTGTTGTTACTATGGTGCATATCCATTTTTTGGAGGTGTGACGGATCACTTTTTTTAAATACATATTTTCACATTTGTGCTGCAGGTATGTTTTTCAAGGAGATGCCTGTCCTTTCCACTGTAATTCTGATATTTCCTAACTGTTTTGTGCTTTACTTTGCAACACTTTCATTCTTTTAACATAGGGGTTTTTCTTTTTTGAGAAATTGGGTTAGGAAGATATAATTTCCCAAGTGTTTAAAACAAGTAAACTAAGCAAGCATTTCATCATGGTGATCCCTTCATAGTCTACAGACCATCAGATGGGTTACGATTCTGGGAATAGTAGCTATAAGCCTTAGATGTGGTCAGTGACTGAAACACCACAATGACAAGGGCAGACTCTGGACTTAGTCTAAGCTTAAATTATGACAGTATATACTTACACAAGCAGTAGCTTGGGAAAGTGCAATAAAGTCTGTTGGTCAAGCAGATTTGTGTTCGGTCAGGTCAGGAAAACAGTTTTTGAAAAAACATTAATAGCAGCTAGAAGTAGCAGCTGTAATACCTTGATGGTTTATGCTTTGATGAGAAAAACTGAATGATGCGGAGCTAGTTAGAAATAGTATACTTTTGTGAATATGCTAAGGTATAATCACTTCTTGACAGCGCTGGTCATTTTCAAGGGGACTGCGTCAAGCTACGAAGTACGGCAAGCTACAAAGTATGGCTATGCAGAAGATCTGAAGTTTGTTTCCCAAGCTGATGGAGAAGAGCTACTGAAAGATCTCACAAAGCTAAGTGGGCAAAAAAGTGAGAGATCAACTTCAAAGTTGACAAGTGCAAGTTAATGCATATGGGGAAAAATTCCCTCAATGCACCATTTTGGGTTGTGAATTAGCTATCATGACTCAGGAAAGAGACCTTGGAGTAATGTAGATAATTCTCTAAAAACAGCAGCTGAGTGTGCGGGGATGACCTAAAAAATACTGGGCATTATTAAGTAGGGAATTGGAAACAAAACAGAAAATATCATCATGCCACTATACAAATCCATGATGTGGCTACATCTTGAATAGTGCATGCAGTTCTGGTCTCTGCTTCTCAAAAAGTATGTAGTACAATTAGAAAAGGTACAGAGAAGGGCAACCAAGATGATCAAAGGTATAGAGGACTGCCATACCGAGAGAGATTAAAAAGGCCAGGGCTCTTCAGTTTGGGAAGGAAAAGGCTGAGGGAAAATACAATAGAGGGCTAAAAAAGAATGAATCATGTGGACAAAGTGAATACAGAACTGTTATTCACTAAGTCCAAGAATACTAAAGCAAGGGGGGAACCCACTGAAATGACCAGGAGACGGATTCAAAACTAACAAGAGAAAGTGTAGGTAACTTGTGGAACTCACTGTCACAGGAGTTTATAAAACAGATATATCCATGTTCAAAAAGGAGCTAGACAAATTAATGGATGAGAGAGCCATTAATAGGTACTAAACAGAACAATCAGGAATATATCTCTAAAGTAATGGTGGTAGATGCCAAGGAAGGCACAACAGGGGATAGATTGCCCTGCACGGACCCTGTTCATATGTTTTCCCTCTAAAGCATCCACTCCAGTCACTTTGGTGACGCGATGCCGGGTTACATGGACCACAGGTCTGACACAGTATGGAAAGACATAGCAAGCTTACTGAGCACTCAGGCAGGGTTGGGGGGCTGTGAGGGGATGACAACTACTGTACATGAGGGAGGGGGCGTGGGTGGAGGAAAGGGAAGTTTTACCTGCCTGTGCTATTCCTCCTGCTGCTGTAGCAGCATCTGCTCCAATGGCAGTAGCTCCATGGCTGGACTCCCTGGGAGCCAATCCTGGTGCTCTGTTCACTTCTCACCCCCTACCCCCTGACAGATAGATACTTATTCGGTGCAGGGCTGTGCATCATTCTGTTTGCCCCTCATGCTCCCACCACCTCCAGAGGCACTGCAGTGCTTCCCTAGCCATGACCAAGAGTCCTGGCAGTAGGGATTCTGGTACCCATCATAGTTGGTCCCTGGAGTTGGTGCCTCATTTGCCCCACGCTAGTTCCCTATGGCCAATACGGCACTTCCTGTGTTTTATTCTTATGTTCTGAATGGACCTGCGGACAAGCAGCCAAATTGGTCAGCAAAGGAAGGAAAGCAGTTAACAAGTCCAGCTGAACCAGATCAGATTAAACAGAGCATAGGGTCTGAAAGAAGACCTTGTAAAAGAATACCTTAAATTAGGTAATCCAAAGAGACTATATCATAGCTTTAGCTTTTAGTATTGATTAATATTAACTAAATGCATTGAGTATCATTTTATGATAGATTTATGTTAAGTATCTTAGGTAAATGGTAAAAATAAAGCAGCCTTGTTAATGAAGACCATGTCACATAGGCAGACATGGTTCTTTGTGTAAATCTGATAACTTTTATTAGACCAACTCAAATAGTTGGAAAAATTCTTCTTAGCAAATGTTCAAGTACACATACCCTTCATCAGGCTGAGGAAGCATCTGCAGATGGTCTGTGCTCTTCCTGGATGGAGAGGTAGAGCAAATCTTAGGCTTATGTGGAAGATGGGGCCCCCTCTGGAAGGGCTGGGGGAGAATGGGCAGTGGGTGAGGGGCAAGGGGCACTGACAAGCCTGTGCAGGCTGGGGGGCAGGGGCGGGGAGTGAGAGGCACAAGCAGGGACAGGAGGAGTTGTGGGGGGGGGCTTTAATTTTAATCATGGATTTGGGGGGTTTATTAGAGAATTTGCGATTTTTTAGCAGAGAATTTGCATTTTTTTTTTTTAATCAGGGAAAACGAGGATCCCTGGACATGACTAACCACTTCTGTGTTTATAGAAAGCTTATACAGTGATTTTATTAAAAAGCTGTGGGAGTTTTTAAAATAGAAATTATTTTTCACTGGTGATGGACTATTGTGAAAGAAAAAAAAGTCTTCTATGTTCGAAGCTGCTGCAAATAGGGAACTCCTCTTCCCACTTTGTTCTTAGTAGTTAACAAGATGGGGTGCTAAGAGCATGAAGCTATGAACCCCAGAAGACCCTAGGAAAATGGGGCTTAGCCTTAGTCTACACTTCGAAGTTTTGTCAACCTAGTTTTGTCAGCGAGGGATGTGATTTTTCTGTTGACGTAGGTATAAGATAGTTACACAGATATTACAGTATTGTGGACTATAAACATGCCATCTTTATCTAGATAGGCTAGTGCTGCCAGGAGCTGAGCCAGGCTTCAGGGCCTTGGCCAGCTCAGGAACCACACAGCATCAGCATGAGAATTTTGATCTCTGTACTTAATTCATTTCAAACAACCAAATCTAGCCAACAAAAGTGCTATGTTGGTTTTTTACATGTAGTGTATAAAGACCACTAGGTCTGCTTAACATCAGCCGTGAGTCCAATAAAGGTGCCCGGGGAAACATTTGAATGACATGGTACTTGTAGCATAATCTTCATCTCTTTCGACCTTGATCCTGCTTGGAACTTCTGTGTTCAATAAGTCCTGTATGCAGATGGAGCGTCACTGATGCCAGTGAGGTTCGGGGTGGGTGCATCCATTTACCCCTAGACAGGCAGCTGTAGCACTGTGATCTAATATTCTCTAATAGTTCATGTTTTATGCTTGATATGTTCAGAAGGGTCAGACCCTTAGTAAATTGGGTTTAGCTCCCTAGAGCCTGGTTAACAGCTGCCTAAGAACTAACCTTCTAAATGTCAGAATCTGATGTACATTTTACATACCTGACATTTGCTGAGAAATACCTGACCTCTGACCACTATCATTTTCAAATTGTTTTTTATTTTTTCTCCTTTTCTTTTTAAAGTGTGCTGCTAGCCAACTCTCATTTTTGTAGGGAAAGAAACCCAGAAAAAAAGGCTTCCAGTGAAAGGGGTTTTATTTTCGCCTTGTTTTTTCCATGAAAGAGTGCATTGTTCCACCTCCACAGTTTATTGCTGGCTGTGGAGAAAGGAGCAAATGACTGAGTAGCAGCAAAGAGAGAATGGGTACTGAACAGGGGTTTTCATCAAGACAAGAACTGGCCAGATAAGAAATTAATTGATTTGTGTCAAAAGACTGACGTTATATTTTAATATTCTAGTGGTTCCCACTTTATCTCTGGTGCCTTTCAGTACTGTTTGTTCTTGGATTTAATCTAGAGTTAGACCTTTCAAATGGACTTTGTAAATCCCACAGGGCAACAGTCAGTTGTCAGCTGTGATTAGGTTTAATTGGTATAAATGAGAAATTAGCCAACATTTTTTTTCTTTATCTCAGCTCATCAAGTTCTTTTGCTTTTTTGTGGGGAGTAAAGAGTAAAAATACAGCGTCATCATTTGCATCTCTAGTTTCTGCATCACCATTATACTCTCATACTGCTTTTTATCACATTGTTAAACTTTTCCAATATAAAAGAAGATAATTGATAAAATATGAGGCAATAACACCCCCCCACCAAATAAAAAAAAAACAACCCCTCCTATCACATCCAGGATGTTACACAGTATTATTTCCTTAACATATAAACAATAAACTGATTTTCTTTCTTCATAAATCTAAATACAAATGCAGAAATAAAGATATGGGCCTAGACAAATCAAGGTGAATCTGTAGTATGTAGTAGTTTCAGTTTACTAAGGGCTATTGTGCTGGAATAAATTTACCAGCTGAACTAAATGGGTATAATTATTTTTTCCAAGTATAATTTACACCAATATAAATTTAGTATGTGTATCAGCATAAATTCCAGAGCAAGAGTATTCAGCTGGGAATTTATACTGGCATAATTATAGAGGTATAATTATACCAATATATGGGTACTAGTAAATTTCTCTGGGTAGACAAGTACTTAATGAAAATATATCCAGTTGATAGCTCAAAGGTCTGATGCAAAGCACACTGAAGTCTCATTGACTTCAACAGGTTATGGAATGGGATCCAAGCATCAAGGCCTCTGTTTAATTTCTGTGTCAGTTTTTAGTTCAGCTTTAACCATTAAACTTTTCAGAATAATTCCTCTTGATAGATGGAAATCACTTAAACACCTTCATGTTTTGCTGTCAAATGGATGGACCATACAGGCATACATGTTTAATGAAAATAATATTGCCATTTTCTTGCTGTCTAATTAAATTTAGTATTCTAGAAGTGGTTCCGGAACTAATAACTAGAACTGATAGACTAGCTGTAATTGTCAATCATTCAGAATCATATCACTTACTACAAGGGAAATCAGCAATGTGCCAGACGAGCCTCTATGAAAGAAAGGACTAACAGCTTTCCTCAAGAAATTTGTCTTGAATCTGCTCTCAGATTGGTGTAAATCAGGAGTGAACGCCATTGGAATCAATAGAGTTACCATGTGGGAAAAGAGGTGTAAGTGAGAGCAAATAAATCCTAGGTGATTTCATTTACAACTTTTTAATAAATAAACTTGAAAAAAATGCATTCCCCTCATATTACTGTTAGATATCAAAGTTGCACACATGGAAAGTGCATGACACCAATTAAGGTTGAACAAAGAGGCTTGAATTTGGGTTTAGGATATGGCAAGCCCATTCGTTTTCTATTTCCTTCCCATTTGTACACATCCCTTCTATCTCATTTGGCAGCTGTCATTACAATATCTTATTTCTGGCTCAGAGGTCAGAGGAGTGTCTCCATCTGGAAGGACAACTCTCATGGCTCCTTCATTCAAGGAACTGAATACGCTGCATGTCCATATGGAAAAAGGTAATTTCCACATACTTGGTATAACAGTTCATAAAATGAACCTCACCGCTGTAAAATATATAAGACAGAGTGCTGAATTCTCATCTCCCCTGGACCAGTGTTATCCTGGTGTAACTCCACTATTTTCAGAAAGGCCACAGTAGTTTAAAATGTATGCCACACAATGGAGAAACAGGCCCAAAATCTAACACCTGGTCTCGGTTATCCATCACTCATCTTTAAGGCCATTTAATGCTATTGATGTCAGGGCAGTTATTCCTGATCTACAACACTGTGGGTGCATCTCCATATTGCCTGGGTGATGTAGTGATGCACTATGTTGCAGTATGGCACAACATAGTGACGTAGTGGTCACGTGTGTCTACATGTGATTGCCAGCTATGAGGTTGTAGTGGCGTGCTTTCTGGGTGTAGCACGTCACTACAGTGACATAGCAGTGAAGTTTACCTGTGCACTGCATGCACGGTGCATTAGCCACCCGTACTGCACCGTGCTTTAGTATTTCCAAAAGGAAATACTAATGCATAGCAATGTCGCTGTACGGCAACGTGTAGATGTGCCATGTGAATAAGGTTCTTTATTTCTACAGGGGTAAATAGACAACTCGGCAGTATTTGTAATGAGTTTGTAATGCAAAGTAATAAAACATTAGAGACAGTTGTGGGAAAACATACATAATTTAATAATTTGAAAACAGCTAATTTTGTAATTTGAGATATAGTCGATGTATTCCAAGACCAAACATATTTATTAGTGTGGAGTTACAGTTCTATATCTATACCAATGCCCTGAAAAGAAAAAGCCTTACTCCCTCCTTTAAAGAAAAAAACCCAAATTGAACACACACACACACTACACACACACAGAAAGTCTCTGTGAGATGTTATGCTTTTCTGTTTTTTCCTGCCAAAAGTGAGCCCCCCCTTCCATCCCCCACAACATATTTTTATAAATCTTTTAAAATATATTGGACCAGAATCTGATCTCAGTTACCTCAAAATAAATCATTTGTTAAACTCACTAACTTAGTGGATTCACTCCAAATTTAAACTCGGAAGAAGATGATCGTGGCCTTCTGACTTCACAGAGTCAGTTGTTATACCCATGCAAGGAGCTTTACCTAATTTCGGTGATACCACCTATAATAGACTAGAATTTGGCACCTATTATTTTTTCATTTCAGTAACTGGAGTCATTGTGGTTTCTGAGACATCACTATATTTCTCCATTCTTACCAATAGGAAGGATTGTAGTAATTTATTTACTCCTGTGCATGACTGGGCCTAAGGGCTCATCTAAACAGGAGGTCTACTTCCTAATTAACCAGGGTGCATTGGTAGATGAAGATGTGTATCTGTATGGCACAGTTCCTGGTTATGATGCCACTGGTGAATTTTACTCATGTTGGAGCCAGCAGTATTTTCACTTTGCAGTAGCTTACCCTACAGCCATGCTCAAGTAACTGCGCTTGTGCTGTGATCTATGTTGACAGTCCTTTGGTTGCCTTTCCCTACTGTTTTACATTTTGTTCTGCCTGCCAGTCTGTTTATCTGTGTGCTCTCTACTGCTCCGAGGTCACAGTGACCAGATGTTAAATGCTGGTACGAGCCAGGTTTGGTCCATTGTGCCTGCATGGCTCAGGCATTAGTATAACTTGCAGGCAACTATGAGCATTTTTTCCCCTAACCTTGAGCCAGGAATCCATGTTATATTTTCAACTGGACCCAGACTGACGTCCTGGATCTTCTTGCCCTCAGAGAAAGGCAGTAGAAAAGGAAGCCCCAGTGCCCAGAAATCGCAACAGATACTTCTGAGGGAATCACTAAAGGAGTGCCTAAACAGGATTATGACTGGTATGGCATGAAATGCTGTACTAAAAAGCTTATGAGATGGCTTACAGGGAAGCAAATGGACAGAATCTGGACCTGTACCAGAACCTGACCCACCTATCCATGTACATGATGAACAGGCTTCGGAGACCAATAGCGACCCGCATTTCATCTTAGACCTTGGGAACTGGTGCTGATGGAACTGACGAAGAAACTACTTGATGGAAAAGGGGCTTGCTTTGGTAGAGCCGAGTGTTGCTGTGACCTGGAAGACTATGGAAAAGTTAGGGGGATTCTGAGGTAGCTGAAATGAATAGATGGCATTGTTGTTGGAAAGCATGATCTATTAACGTTGTCACTTGCTGTGCACTTTCAGGCTTCTTTTCCTTGGCACCCTACTGCCACATCAGCTTCATGATGATTCGATAAGCTCCTTCTATTGGGAGCAGCAGTTCACCCCAAGAATCCCCAATTACAGAGATCCTTCTGCACAAGTAGCATCCTGTGACCAGTGTGCTAGCACTGATGTTTCTCTCGCCATGAATCCACATCTACCATTCTGTTTGAGATTAACAGAGGTATGCAGAGCAACCTCTGTCTAAACAAACATTGCACAGCAAAATACACCTGCAGAACACTACCATACCATGATAAGCAACTCAAGATGTTAGACAGAGCTTATATCCAAAACTTCAAATGCACTTTCCTCCAAGTAAGTAAATCAGGCATCCCTGATAATATAAGCCCTTTCCCTGAAGGACAGTAGCCATATTCCTTTGGCTACTGTCCTTCAAGAGAGGGCTTCTCAGGGACTATTCATCATGTCCAGAAAGTCCCTAAATTTCTGTGTTCCAGCTGTTAGCTGTCTCCCTTACTTTCACAGAAGTTGTGCGGAGCACAGTACACAGTTTCAATCTGAGATGAGTGTTGCTTGGTAGCCTCTAACTTTCTATTTGGCCACTGCCATCTACTCTTCCATCTTTCAAGAGCAGCTCCATTTTTATTCTGCAGCAACTTAGGTGGTCATTAAACAGTTCCTTCCTATTAGTGCAAAGTTTCAAAGCAAAGAGTTGCTGAAAATTTTAGCATTATAAACTTTTCCTGACCACCCCCAATTAGTGTAGTTAAATCTGTTAGCATTACTGAAAAATGGACTGTGGAGCACAATGGAAAATTAGTCCTTTTAATTAGTGAACTCCAAAGTCTGATGTTGAGGACAAATAATAGGAATGCATGCCCTAAAGTTGTTATTACAACACTGCGTGCATTTGAAATCATAATAATCTCTTGAGATTGGCAAGATTTATATGGTGCCAATACCTTTCCAATAGTGTTGCATACCTCCAACACCGGAGCCTCAACAGTTGATCTGCCCACACTAAATCAGTTAGCATCTGACAAATTGCACTTGGGCATACCAAATCAGAAATGGCCACATGCTTTTGAATGGAGAAGGGGTGTCTCATGTGGATGTATTGTTGCTAGTAGCTATGGGGGAACTCCAGGAAGGTCTCCATTCTGCAGTCTCAAGACTGAAGTACAATCTTCTCTGATTGGTTAATACTAATTTTAAGAGGTGGCAAACAGTATTGCAGAGCGAAGCCAATCAAAAACCAGTCCCTCCTGAAGCAGCTGCTCAGTTTTTTTTCTCCTTTTCTTCCTATTACCCTTAGCTTCCTTCTCATTCTTCTCTTGAAGCACCTGTAGGTGAGAAGAGAGAAACTGTAACTATAGCTGCTGATGCTAAAACTGCAGTGACAGGTTAACTGCATATGCACAAACTACAGTTGTCAACCACCAACACTACCTAAGACCATTGTTTTGACCATAATGGCCTACGTGGTGTTTGATGGGCTCTGCCCCTGGATACAGTCTGGATGCGCGCTTGAGACACATTCCCAGGATGCTTCTATACCTTGAGGTGCCCTTCTGCCCTAAACTCCCCTCTGCTGTCTCCTGCTTGACCAGTGAGACCCAGATAAGTTGTGCCAGAGGGCCTGAGGTGCCTCAGCCCTACCAACAGGCTTTGAATTAAAGGGGCGCTTGGGTGGGGGGACTAAGCCCCCCATAACAGATGAGAGCCCCCCATAAGAGATTCATAGATTCATAGACTGTAAGGCTGGAAGGAACCTCAGAAGATCATCAGGTCCAGCCCCCTGCATCAGGCAGGAAAGATAACTGAGTTCAGGTGACCCCAGCAAGGTAACTATCCAGTCTCCTCTTGAAGATTTCCAGAGTAGGCTATTGCACCACCTCTGGAGGGAGCTTATTCCACAGTCTGAATACCCTAACTGTGAAAAAGTTTTTCTTAATGTTGAGTCTGAAATGGTCTTCCAGGAGTTTGTGGCCATTATTCTTTGTTTTCCCCAAAAATGCTCTGGGAAACAGTTGTTCACTAAGCTCTTGATGTACTTCCTTAATGTACTAAAGACAAAACCATGCCCTTGAGGCAGACTTAAGTACAGTTGCTTCTCTGTCCATTAACTTGCATCACTCTTTCATTTCTAGGGGAGCTCATGCTATAGCAGTAACTTCTTGTCCTCCAAAGATGCACGTTTATTAGAAATCTTTCATGATTCAGTTAAGACCAGGAGCATATGTATGACCAGGTGACCAAATCTATGGATGCGGGCGTCCCTGTTGACGTAGTCTTTTTAGACTTCAGGAAAGCGTTTGACACGGTCTCTCACCCCATCCTCATTAAAAAGATAGGGAGTTCTGGCATTGACCCCTACACGTTTGAGTGGCTCAGAAACTGGCTGACGGGGCGCTCTTAGAGAGTGGTGGTGGATGGGTCGTACTCGACCTGGAGAGATGTGAGCAGTGGGGTCCCCCAGGGCTCGGTCCTTGGGCCTGCGCTGTTCAACATCTTCATCGCTGACTTGGACGAAGG
>JAGPOW010003395.1:9885534-9905859 GCA_030014935.1 Caiman crocodilus | reverse complement strand
GTGTACCTCGGAGGAGAACTCCGCGTGCATCTCGGAGCAAACTTGGCGGACTGATCACCCACCAACGACTCTCCGTCGCCGACCGTCCCGACGTACCCCGTACCCTGCATGCTCGAAGATATCGGTGTGTTGTTTAGAGCTCTACCCGGTGCAACTTTTATGGAGGTGCCTACGCTGTGTACATCGACAGTGCGAGTCTGTGTACTTTGACAGTGTAAGTAAAGCTATCTCAGCTTAACCAATACGTGCCTGTGCCTAATTCTGCTCCATCAGTCGAAGTACCCACCAGCCGTCTGGGCTTGTGGCCACAGCCCTGCCAACTATACTCGGCCCCCATAGGTATGATTATAATTTGTAATCTCCAACACGAAGCTCCTTATTTTTTTCTGGAAATTATGAACTGTCTAATATTCAAAGAATAAGCATATTAAACAGCATTTACTTTACTTAGAGAGAATATACTTTCTAGCCCAGCATTTCTCTGATAGAAATATAATTCTGCAGTGAAACATGCTAAAGCAGACAAAATAGCCTTGAAAGAAAGCCAAGAGTTCTCCTTTGGTAAGGTGGAGATAACTCCTGTCCTGGCCTTCTCTAAACCTGCATTTCTGTGCAGCTTTTCTGGCTAAAAAGAGATTTATTTTACATATCTTGTGTAAACTACCTTTCCCAAACACCTACTATTTTATTAATCTCAAAGCAACATGCCTCACATTTCCCAGTCTAACCTGTTTACCCTTTTCAGATTGACTCCATTCTCCTGAACTGGTTTGGACAAGAAGATAATCTTTACACTTAGCTTTTCTGATGGAACATGGGACCCTTACTGAGTGTAACTGCACCATTTTTGATTTAGCTACTTTGAGTCTTGAACAATGCTTACATAACTTTCAGTAGGAGATTCCCATTGCCTTCATTTTGGGATAACTCATTTCAGTTTGTTACAGTTAAAAGTTCTAAGCATGCCATTTAGATCTGGATCTGAATTACACCAAAGCAGCACATGAGTTTGTGGGTGTTTAGATGTGCGGTACTGATGTAGCCAGGTAAGGTAGTGGTCACTGAAGCCTGGAACTACAATCAAGGGTGTCTAAAATGTGGAGGTTTGCTTAGGCCCATATTTCTTTGTTACCTGTTACTAGAACTGGTGAAATGCTTGCATATCAAATGATGTTTTATGAACCTGGTACAAATAAGCAACTTGGCATTTTGGTTTCCTGCCACTTTGGGAGATCTGATTACTTCTGGAAAGCCCCGTTAATTGTGCAAGCAGTTTGCTAAGATCACACTTTAATTTCCTGGGGTGATGAAGCTAACAGTGAGCTACATGCTACCTTATTTTCTCATTGGTGACAATTTTATTTTCCTGTTAAACTGCTTGAAGATTAATTTTCTTCTTAAAAATCATAATTAATGCCTTGGAGTTGTGTATTTAAAAAAAAAAAACCAACACTGCCCAATATAACAATATTCCCTGATTCATCCATTAGGTGGTGTTGGCTAAATTAGCACGTGCATTTGACAGCACCAAGGCAAGTGCTTTCTGGCTATCTGCCAGTAGAGATGAATAATAAGCATTTCAGTATGACGCATCTCTGTAATACCGGCACTCCATGAACTGACACCTCCATCCTGTATACAATAACTCCCATGTCATGCTGGCCTAGTTCATAATTGTCAAAACTTGTTTACTCCTTATGTTCTCCCTGGGTCAGCTCATCAGATCACCTTGTATCATACAAGTTAACCTTATTTATTTGCCACTCATACTGTCCTTTGAAACAGCTGTCAAAAACAAGCTCCAGTCCTGTGACAAACATTATTTTGTAATGTTTTTAATGTTGTTCAATTTCTAATGTTGATGAGTCAAGTTCACTCCTCAAGGACAGCTTCATTCTTCATGGCTGACTTCAGTTTTGTTTGCTGCACTGACAGTGCTGTTGAATACCGAGATGCACACTCTGATTACCTCACCTCTTAGCAGGCTCCTACTAGAAGGTTATTTCTTAGCCACCATTAAATTATTTAAACTGAAACTTCGAGCTAAGCCAAACTAAATACAGCTCTTTCAGAGTCAGACAGGATAAGATTCCTTTGCTCATTTAATTTGCTACAGGATCACGCACATGTAACAGTTACAGCACAACAGCTTGTGTGAGCCTGGGCAGCGACTCCCCCTCCCCTATTGAAGCCACTCTAAAGGTATGCCCATGTCCCTGCACCTAGTGTCTGGCTAGTAACACAATCAGCAATGTTATTTTGTCAATCAAGCTTTTGCTGATGCTTCTCTCATTCATTCCATAAACGAGGCATAATCCAACTGAAATCAGTAGCGGTTTGCAGAGCAGAATTAACCCCACAGACTACAGCAGTTTGGGCCTGCTTAATCTAAACATGTAATTACATCTGAGGTGTGAGAGCTACAAGTTTATCTAGTAAACCAGGATCTCCCAGAAACCTCCAAGCTTTCTCCAATAATGCTTCATCATTACATACAGTTGTAATACGAACCCTTGCTCAAATCACCTGAAATAGATGCTGAACACTCTGATCTGACTGTGCCTCTTCATATCAGACTGGATCAAATGTTGAAATCTCTAATTTTTTTGTGGAATTAAATACAGCTCCCACCCCATTTCAATTCAGAAACATCTAAACGAGACATTTCATTTGAAAATGTTGGTCCAAGAATAAACCTCGTATTTTGAATGCTCCTTTTGAAAAAATCCAAATACTTCTTTGAACTTGACATTTTCCATCACAAACGTCAGCTTTAATAAAAGTTACCTATTTTGTCTGGAAAAAAAAATCAGTAGAAAATTTGGCCTGCTCTAAAATAACAAGCATTTTAGCTTTCTGTCCTTCCTTGAAGACAACAAGAAATGGAGCTTAGGGGTTGGGTTGTTTTTCGCTGTGACGTAAACACAGTTGTGTGTGAAATGCAGGACAGAGGGCTTTAATGCAGGAAAACCCATCTGAGAAGGTATGCTTTGCATTTAGTATGTAGTGCAATGAACTTGATTGTTACTCTTATTTCATCTGGCAATTATTTAGTCTTAGTCTAGATCACAGTAAAATTGAATCGTCTGGGGTCACGACCTTTCCCTTATGAATCAACATTTCCATTGTTCCAGTGGAACAATACTCCAACCCTACTCCCATGGAATAGGACAGTCCTAGCTGCAAAGAGAGGGGGTAGGGAGCTCTCAGGTAGTTAAAACCAACTTGATGTGGTGTTTTTATGAATCAGGATGGTGACCTTAGATCACGGGTGGGCAAAATGTGGCCCACGGGCCAGATGTGACCTGCCAGGCCATTATATCTGGCCCACAGGATCCCTAAATTTTAGAAAATGAATAGTTATCTGCCCCTGTCTGCCTGTCATGCAGCCATTGATGACTTGCCAAAACTCAGTAAGTGGCCCTCAACCCAAAATAATTGCCCACCCCTGCCTTAGATGGGACTCTCAGTTCCATAGTTAGGCAGGGCAAAGAGCAGCAAATTGGTAATAGGTAAACTGCATTGACAAACAAGTGGACTCCTTTGGATCAATAAAGGAGTTCTGAATATTTCCCATCGTCAGGATAGTTTCACCCTTTGGATCCAGGATATGAGAATTTTACTTATTTACTGAATTAATTCTCTGTCTGTGCCTATGTCTAGGATTTTGCCCCTGTAAGTTTACAATGGAAACAAGTTAAATATGATATTGATAGAGAAATAGGCCTGATAAATGGAAAACCATGAGAATTCCCGTATTCTTACAGCTAAGCTGTAATAATGATCAAATGCCATAGACCAATGAATCCTACTACGTCTAGAACTATTCAAACTATTAACATTCAGAAGATAGGAGTTAATCAATGATTCCCATGGGTCAATTTCTTAGAGCATGGTGCCGTTCTAAAGCATTTTCTTGCAGTCTTTTTTGCTCACTTAGTTATTTCCAGTCATGAAATGTGTATGTCAGTGAACAGAAATGAGGAAGTAATAAGGAAAAAAAGGAAAGGAGGGAGGAAGAAAAGAGTTCCTCCCCCTGGAACTGTTTCTTTCCTTTTTAGTCACTGTATAATAAATAAGTAAATAAATAAGAGGCCCTAGAGCAATTTGTTCCACCCACCTCTCTTTCACTCAAGTGTACATGTGAAGTCTCACCGAATGTCTGCCACATAAGTATGACCCTGAGCAGGAAGTGCCTGGGTGTTCTCCAGGCCTCATGTATGAAGGGAGGTGGGTGTTGCTCCACATACAAATAACAAGCTGACCCGCCCTTTGTATTTACCAAGGTTTCAGAGATGGGTCACCTCATGTCATTTCATTCATCTCTCTTTGTTTTCCCCTTGATATGGAAAAGAGCAAGAGGCCGCATTGTTTTCCATTCTTGCTGAACTAGCTCAAGGGCAGCCGTTGCCACCAACTTTTGCTTACAGCTCAAAACCACTTGACTAGTAGGAACTTGTACTGGTTCACAGGGTTCACACAAACAAAGAGGTTTCAGTCCTTTCCCTATATATGTCAGCTGCAAAGGAGGAAGTTATTTAAAGCAAGTTCTCCCGCCTGTCCTGGTCCCTTTCTATCTCCAGCAAACTTGTTTGATTTCCAGGGTATGACTAATGCCTTTCTATAAATGCTGCACACACCCTGATTCTTTCACTTTGACCAGTTGTTTCATCATATTCCTGTTTACTACTGTTTCTCAGTAAATTAGACTTGTTTGGTGCCGGAGGGCAGTGCTGGAATAACAAGTGGTTAAAGGTATTCATAACCAAGATGCAGTTCCTTCCTTCAGTGAAAGATGAGAGACTTATTATTGCTGTCATTTAAACTGGTGCAAGGCATCAGAGGCTCTGCCAATTGTCATCAATATGAGATCTGAAATACATAAGCATAGAGAATGGAGGAGAGGTCTCAGTTCCTTAGCTTTTTTCAATAGAGGTTAATACAAAGTCCCAACAGTTACTAACATTTTGTGTCTACATGTTTACACCAGAAATGATTGGGAATTTCTCTGTTGTTACAAGGCCATTGAAAGCGCATGTGAGTGACGATAAAAGGATAGCATTTTTTATCATCTACCTACTGAACAAATCTAGCTTATGCAACAGTACAAAGGCTCTCATTCCCTCTCTACATTAGTTTCCCCCGTCTTGGCACCATAAAGCCGTAGAAAACTACCTTTAAGGGACACAAAAGGGAATCTTCCACCTTGTCTTTTATGTAGATGAAATGTTGAGGACTGACATGAGCATGTAAAGAATATGCCAAGTGGTGAAAGGGTGAAAGGAGCACTACACATACATCTTCACTGGAGCAATATTTGTAAGACTAAAGTACATGGCATAGCTTAGAGCAGCCTTTACTTTGCTCTAGTCATGCTGGGCAACAACTTTGGCTCCCAGCTAGTACAGGATTAGGGGCTGAATAGGCAGCTTATTAGAGCCAGTTCCTCTACCTCCCTTGCTCTCACACAAGTGAGAATCTGTTTTTGATGCTCTATCCAGCACTTGTCTCTTTTGAGCTTTGGGGGATGTATTGTCCAAGAAGAGCACAGCTGAGTAGCGGAGTCTTCATTGGCAATGCAATGGCATACATAGCTAGTAGGGCTGTGCGAAATTTTGATGGGTGTTTCATTTTGGAGCTGTTTCAACGTGTTTTGAGCTTGAAACTGTGAAATCAAAATGAAACAAAAGGCTTCAGAAAACTTTTGAAATGAACTAGGGCACTTGAAATGTTTTGAAAGTTTTGAGTTTTGAAATAGCAAGGGAGAGTCAGGGCTGCACTCTGAGTGACTCCGCCAGCCCCATGGAGTTGAGCCTGGCAGTGGAAGACAGCAGAGAGCCGGTGGCAGAGCCACTCTGAGTGCAGCCCTGGCCCTGAGTGCAGCCCTGGCTCGTGGCTCACTGCCATCTCTGGATGCCAGGCTCAGCTCTGTAGAGCTGTGGAGCCTCCCATTGCTGGACTGAGCTCATCAGGGCTGTGCTCTGAGCGGCTCTGCCACTGGCTCTCTGGCCACCTCTCGCCACCAGGTTGAGTCCCATGGTACTCACAGAGCCATTGGGAGTGCAGCCCTGGCCAATGGCTCTCCCCAACTCCTGCTGCCAGGTTCAGCTCCAGGGGGCTGCAGAACCTCCCACTGCTGCACTGTGCTCACTAGGGCTGTGCTCTGAGCGGCTCTGCCACTGGCTTTCCCACCACCTCCCGTTGCCAGGCTGAACTCCATGGGGCTGGTGGAGCTGCTTGAAGTACAGCCCGGTAGTGAGAGGTGAGGACAGCCAGCCCACAGACCTCAACCTGCCCTCCCAGCACTGCCACCGAGTGCACCTGCTGCAGCTCCAAGAGCGTTGGATGCTGCCTGCCTGCAGCCACTGGGCTACATCGTGCCTCGAACGCCCCGGCGTGTTGCAGCCCAGTGTCTGCAGGCAGGTGGCATCCACTGCTCTCAGGGCTACAGCAGGGGCAGTACCATGCTCTCCCCCGCACTTGGGGCAGGCTACAGCAATGGAAGGGGGGGCTGATGCCACCCCAACATTCACTGTAGCCCCCCCACCTGCCTTCCCAGCACTGCCATTGAGTTGTGGGCCTCCCAGGGGGTGTGGGCCCCCAGATCTGTGTGCGGGATGACAGGAGGCTGCTGCTGCTGCTGCCTGGGGCTTAAATTCACCATTTTTAAAGCCTATTAAGGGAACACGTGTAGACATGCACCCTAATGCACCTTAAACTTCTACTAATATGCCCTAAAGTGTCTCATGTAGATGTGCCCAATACTGAATACTGGTAATAGCTAAAAAAGGCATTTATTTCCTTTAAAAACAAGTTGGAAGACAAAGATTGTTTGAGTGGGGTGGGACTATTCAAACTGTATTGAATTTAATTTTAAAGAACTTTGTCTCAGAATTTATTGTCCTCGTACTTGAGCTGCAACTAGGATCTACACACAGACATGTTTTATGATATTAGGAGTATCACCAAATGCGATACTTTGCTTAATATTAATGGGGTATATCCTTTTGGTCTGGCAAGATCTAACAATTGATAGCCATTTCCAAGGCATTTTCCCTGAGCATCTTCTGATACCCCATTGCTTTAGATTTATTGGAAGTAGTTGTTATAGCATTTCCCCTGTATGATTAAAGATTTTGCTCTGTGTGTGTTTCAAAAAAGACATTTAAAATCTCATCCATATTTAAAAAAAATCTTCTTTATTTAAATTGTTCCTGTTTTAGCAGCAGTGGGATTATTCAAACCATTCATCACAAAGGCAAATTTGCTCCCTTGAGCTGTACTGAAACCGGTATGTGGCACTCATGAGAGGCTTCACGATTTTCAGACACAGAACAAACTGTTCAGAGGGCTTTTCTTCCTTTTCTAAGGCATCATTAAAAAAAGAACTTTAGACTTGTGACAAGGAGAGGACCTAATTACAGCTTGGTCACTTGAATGTACTTGTTTGTGAGAGCCTGGATCTCTGGCCAGCGTGTTACTCCTCCAGCTGGCACATGCTTGCTTAGAGAAAGATGAAGTTTTCTTCCTCTAGATAGATACCAAATTATATCATTATATTTGATTAGAAAAAACGAATCAGCTGCATCTTTTCACAAGTGACCCTCTGATGAACTCTTTATTGGATCGTCTTCAACAGTCAGTGTTAAAGTGAAGAGAAGGATCTAAGAGGGAACAAGCACTGATGTCTCACGGAGTCTGTGTGGACACACATGCGGGGAGGGATCCTGTTCAGAAAGAGAACATTTCACAAAGGCAGCAGCTGGTACGTTCTAATTGTTATGTGTGAATGCATGTCAATGAGCTGAGAACGATTCAAATGTACTGCTTTAACTTCAACGCTGGTGGATGAAGAAGTGTTAGCTTTGTAGGATGTTGCTACACTTGAACATTTGAATCATTTCCAGCTTGCTCATACACAACAATTAGAATTTACCAGCCACTACCTTTTGAAAGGCCTTCAAGCCTTGGCCCTCTCTGAGAAGCTCATGAATTTTTCAATACTCCTCAACCAATCTGGGGGTGGCATGACATGTTCAACTTAACAGTAGCGAAGCAAGCAAAAACACTTTTAAGCAGTTTAAGCCATGTTATGTCATTACAAAGTTGCTCCCTTTTAGTTGAGGATTATCTCCCAACACTACTAACTGTAAATCATAGCAGTCCAATGATTTGCAAGTGTTGCAAATGAATGTGAGGCAAAGATGAGCTGCTCAGGTAGGATCATCAAAGATGACAAATAACAAGCATTGGCTGGATATTCTACCCCATGGGTTGGTAATGCTTTTGGGCAGAGTCCCAAAAACATTTGCAACCTCTACTTGGAAGATATTGCTGTGCCAAGGGCTGATGGTGGGGGAGTTGCAAGGGGCCTGATCCTTTTTCTGGCAGCACAGCCCAGGCCCATTCCCTGCCATCCACCCTGCTGTGTGCATGCAACCTCTACCAGCAACAAGCGGGGCTGGGGCCCTGCTAGACCCTGGTGCATCTACTTGCAGCCTCCCCACCTCCTGCTGTGAGCAGCTTGGTCTCTGTGGTAGGTGGCAGGAGACTGTCAGAGCCTAGGCCAGCTGTGGCAGGTGGCTGGGAGGTGAAAGTGGCTGCACCAGGGTCTGCAGAGCCCTGGCTTGACTCATTGCTGGCAGTGGGTACACGTGTGCCTTGGGGAAGATGACAGGAAAGAGGCCTAGGCTGTGCACACTGGGGAAGGGGATGAGGCTGTGCAGCCACAACAAGGATTGGGCCCCTTGCGGCTTCCCCACTGTCCACCCCAGATACAGGTGCACCTACTGCTAGCTAAAAGGTGGGCAGGGCTCCTCAGACCCCAGTGCAGCTGCTTTCAGCTGTTTGCAGCTTCCCAGCTGCCTACCACAGGTGACCTTGGCTCTGGGCAGACCCTGCTGTCTGCCACAAATAGCAAGCTGCTCACAGCAGGCAGCGGAGAGGCTGCAAGCAGCTGCACCGGGGCTTTCAGAGTCCCAGCCTCTCTCGTTGCTGGTGCATGCACACCTTGGGACATATGGTGGGGAAGCTGTGAGGGGCCCAATCCTTGTTGTGGCTGCACAGCCCCATCCCCTTCCCCAGTGTGCACCACAAGATGGACGTGCCAAGCAAAATGCCTTCCTATGCAACATTCTGGCATGCATGCCAGGGATTGCCAACCTCTCTTCTACGCCAACACTAACTCCAGGAGACTTTGAGAACACTTAGTGCAAACAACCTCACCAGAAGAGCAGGTAGAAATAACACCCGAACTGTTCCAAGAATGTCAGACTGAGAATCGGTTCACAATTGTCCCTCTACAGAAGTGTCCGCACACGTGCATTGCTACAGGTTCTAAACAGAAGCCTCACCTTTTAGGGATTATATTGCTACTAAAACACCACCAGGGCATGGTGGAGTACCCAGACCGTCATGCCTTTCAGGGAGGAATGGAAGGATTGCCAGGGGGCTGCCTGCTGCAGCCCCTGTTCCCTCTGCTCCCTGGAGAGCTCTGAGGCTTTTCAACCCTTGCCTTGAGAACTGTGCTGTCAATTTAACTTTCCTGTGCTGCCACTGTCCTTGCTGATGAGGGTGGGGTAGGGCTCCAGAGACACGGCAGCTGAGCCCAGCCAGGGACAGTAGCAGTAGCAGCAGCAGCAGCAGGCAAGTTTCCCTTCCTTGTGCTTGTTCCTGGACTGGCAGGGAACACCTTGCGACAAAGGGCAGAGAAGAAGAACCTGCTTGCTGCTGCCACTGTTTCTTACTGAAGTGGGGACGGCGCAGTTCTAGAGATCCTCTGCTCCAAGATCAGCCAGGGATAGTGTGGTCAGCTGCAGCAGCTGGTGGAAGAGAGGCGGCATGGGAGGAGGGGATATGTTGTTGAATATGGAGAGGAAGGAGTGCTGAGACCTAGGGGGTGGGAGGAATGGGTGGGATTCTTACCAGATTTGGGCACTCAAAAGAGTCCCTACTTCTGTAGCACAGTCTGTCTGCCCTAGTACCGGGTGGGGGAAAGGGGGCTGGCAAACTGGGAGCAGGGTTTAGAGAGTAGAGTTTTGGCTGCATACCAGAGCAGCCCCCTACACCTTATGTACTCAGTTAGGGGGTGGGGGAAAGGGGGAGGAGCAGTGTAGTTAGGTATGCCTGGAGTACTGACCAAAAACTAAGCATAGACAGCTCTGTGTCCCCATGTCACATTAAGCCAGTTCATGGAGGACCCATCCAAAATAATATGCCTAGGCTTTCAGAATTTAAATTGTATTCACAATGTTGTAAGTGTTACGTCTGTCCACACCCTAGTAGTTTCGAAAGAACACCAATTTGCAACTTGTTGGCCTGTGGTAGTACGGGAACTGCTTTGTATTAATGTATGACGATTGCTTGTTGCCTTGGTTGTTGGAATGATTACCCTGTGTTGTGTTAAATCAAGAGGGCTATTGGTAAAACCAGCAGGAAGGGGAAACAGTAGGTTGAGCTAAGCCCTAATAAACACTTGTGGGTAGTTAAAGGGCAATGGCAGAGCCACTGGCTGTGAGGAGTCTGGAATGACCTCTTGAGCTTACTGTAATAGTTTGCTCTAGATGGACACGTCTATTACTGTGCAGCTGACTAATTAGCAAGTACTACCCTGCTTCAGAGTAAAACATTCTGCAGCAGGACATGACAGGCACTGGAGGGGCTGGAAGAGGCATGAGGGTGCATCAGTTAAGAGGATGCTTGCCAGGTAGCCCCATGATGAAGCTCGCTCGTGCCCCAGGAGGTCCCTCTGCAGCATGTTGACCCAGGGGAAGCAGCCCTTGTCCTGGTAAGCTTACCCCAGAGCCTCCTGCCAGCTGGGGCTGCTCTGCCCTGGCTCCATATGCTGTGCATGAATAAACTGTGGAGCTTTTTGCTCCAGAGTTAATTGCTCCCAGGCATATGTTCAAATGGTGTGCCCAGAAGCCATAAGCTCCACGATTTATTCATGAGCCATAACTGCATGTGTAAACACTTCCATGGAAAACAACTTGGGAACTGATATGAATGAAGAGACTCTGACTGGGATGAAAGGACTTTATGTCTCTGAAGGGAAGGTAGAGGAGAGAAGGTAGTTTGGGGAGACATTTACATGGAGACTGACACTTTTTAGGATATCTGAAGATGTTTGGGCTACCTAGGCCAGCTATGTAAAACAGGAAGGCCTTAGGTAAGAAAGAAATGAATGTAGACTGCTTATCATTTTAAAATCCTTTGAGTTGATTGGTGAAATAAACTGATAAAATTGTCGTAAATATTTAGTAAATAAACTGGTCAATGTTTTAAGGCTGAGCTCACCACTGGACACAGACTCCCACAGGAAAGAAGAACTAGCTCTGAACTCCACTGGATTTTTGTATGAGCATGGTTTATTCACAAGACACTGTAACCCAGGCCTGGTTGAATGTGAAAAATGTGTATGAGTTCACCTCTGGACGGGTGAAGGCATGGGTCTAGACACCTCTTTTGGTGCCCTAAGAGAGCCCAGAAAGGGGACAGCAGTGTTGCTAGTTCCACAACCATAGCTGGGATAATAGGATAAGGGAGTAGCAGGTTGATTATTGACAGGGCTGTGTAAGGAAGCTTGTGCATCGTGTCTGGCAAGCGTTCCACACAAATTAAAAACAAGCAAATACATAAATAAAAGAAAACGTAACAGTTACTATGAGTGGCTCCTAAAGCAATGTACCTTATCTTCAACCCGAACAAAGCCATATCAATATTCCAATGTCCTGGCAGGCCAGATTTTCAGCTGCTAGACTGAAGAAAATATGATATCTCATTCATAGAAGGAAGGAAGGAAGGAATCCAGATATTTTTGGTGTATGAGAACCTTGCCCCAAGCAAATTAGTCCTGTGATGCCATTGTTATCTAGTGACTGGCCTACAGAAGAAATATGGACTTGCTACTATAACAGTTAAAGAGATTTCCTTTGACTCAAATAGTAGTTAAAGGATTGTGTTCTGGGAACTGAAGGTCCAAGGGTGGAGTCCCAACTCCTCAGGTGTGTGACTTATTTAATCATTTATCATTTTCTAAGTGCCATCCCTAACTCTGTTACCTTATAACATTCCTTATAAAAATGATGATATTTCTCAGTTGCCTAAATGTTTGAGCCTCACAAGTATAAGGAAGAAAATACTCCTTGCTTTCAGGTACACAAGGAGAAGATGAATAAGATTTTTATTTGATTATAGAGGTTGGACTAGATAGTATGCTACTGTATATCACCCTTGCATCCTAACATGTTATAGGGTTAAACAGGACAAATCCAATGACAATATATTCTATGAATTATAGGAAATAATTTGTAGAAGAATGCTTTGTGGTGAATCAATTATTCATTTTTTTCAGCAGTGCCCATGATGCGCCATCTTCATGTATGTTCCAAACATATGAGAAAGGATAGTTTTCATTCTGAGGAGATCATAGTGTAAGGATGGACAGACATCTTTTCAGACGGAAGAGAAAGAAGGAAAACAAGAGGGATATTGGATTCAAGTGAACAAGGCTCTTTATAGCAAAAGTAGGTTTTTAACAGGGAGTTAAAAATGGAGACAATGTCTTGATGGATGAGCTCAGAGAGATCACAGCGTGTAGGGTCTTTATGGAAGGAAGCACAAAGTTGATTGTTCTGCAGACTGACAGTCATGCAAGCAAGGGTGGCATCACCGGAGTGGCAGTAGGATGTGATGTGAAGGAGAATGAATGGGGGAGAGAAAGATTCACACAGAGTTTTTAGAAGTACGACAGTCATTTAATTTCTGCCAATAGACAGCAGAGAGAGAAATTAAAAAATAAAAGCAAGGAGAAAAAACCCAGGATTTCAACATGAAGTTTAATATGGAAAGTTGATGAAGTGGAGCGGAACAAGAAGGCTTTGCCAGATGTTTGAAGCTGTAGACGAGAGGACTCTTATACTGGCGCTAGAAGAATGATTGGAAATGATGGAAAGTCCTGTCAACACTGATTTTTTTGTGATCTCTTCATCACTTCTTATCAAGAGTCAAGCTCCAACCATAGTAGAAGCCGTGTGTCAGCAGCCATCAGAGTTTTTACTTTCATGGTGTTTGGAGCAGGGCAAGGTGGCATGAGGATAAAAATATCAGCAGCCAGCCTATGCTAGAAATCCCACCATTTGTAAGAGGCATGTATCAGTAGGAGCAACAGTAGGAAATTTTAGACATAAAGCTTAATGTAGAGGTGGACAAACAGAAATGGCTCTGCTGAGGAAGGGCAGTTTTAGGCCTTACTGAACATGAGAGAAATGCATCAGTTTAACACATAACATTGCAGTAAATACTTGTGATTTTGCACAAACCAGGTTTTCCCTGTCTTTAAGCTAGGCATATCTCACTTTGCTTGAACTCCAAAACAAGAATGTCTGCACAACACTGTATACAAGTTTAAAGCAGTTTTAAACCATGACATCTCTACATAGGAAATTTGCCTCAAGAATCAGAAGATGAACATTTGGAACAATATAATTGAGGCAGTGAAATATAGCTAAGGCACGCAGGGACATTTATCTTAATTTAAAAGTGACCTCTTTCAATTTAGCTTAATTGACTAAGAAAAAAGTTTAAATTAAACTGAAAAGGTTGCTTGTAAACTAAAATATAGCTGTCCACAAAGAGGTTTACTCTGTTACATTATTTGTTTATAAACTGTTTGTTTGCCAAGTAAAGCCAGGTTTTACATATTGGCTTTTTGGCATGTAAATCAAAGTTTTACATTAACTTAAAGGCATTTTGCCTTCTCTCTGCCAGTCAGCGAGGCTACCTATAGATATGCTTGTTTGCCTTCTAATTTGAACACTCCAGTGTCACCACAACAAAAAGTAAGTGTATAAATGCCCAGAGATACTAAATTTAATGCTCAGTAGGAAAAGAGCATTAATGCACATGTAGATGCACCCTGTGGGTATTAGAGATGCTGGAACAAGGTGGTAAGAGATAATGGGGGCCTGCATGAGAGTTTTCACTCCTGGCACAAAAAGGATGTGGATATTATAGAGTAGTGTGTACTAACCTTTTTGGCAGACATACCACAAATTAGCCTCATACCCTCCCAGAGGACCACTTCGATCTCCTTCCCCTGCCCCATTGGTTGCTCAGCTTTCTTTTTCCTGCACTGTGCTCCCAGCCCAATCTCCTGCTCTCTTTTCTGGCACTGTGCTGCCTGTCCCATCCCTGGATTGCTGTGCGCCACTTGTGGCATGCGTGCCATAGGTTGACCGCCTCTTTTATAAAGATAGCAGAAACAAGATTTGCTTACTGGATAATGAGCAGTACAAAGAAAAGACTAGGTAAAGCTGAAGAAGTCCCCAGTTTATGAGCCTTAAATGGCAATAAGAACAGCGAGGAACAGAAAACTGGTGAGATACAAGAAGGGAGCTTGGCATTTAGAACTGGCCATGTTAGAGTCAATGAGGTGGGGAGAGATACAAAAGATGATGTCAGAGACAAATCAAAATGTGGAGAGCCTGATTAGGAATGAAAAAGTGTATTTCTGAGACATCACTAAACATATGGCAAGGGAAATTATGTGAGTGGGTGAGATGACACTGAGCAAAGAATAAGGGGAGCCTATGGAGGGCCTTGTGGTAGGTCACAGAGACTAGGAGAGGGGAGGAAGACCCACTGAAAAGTATAGAACTGATTTTATCACATCTCACTGTGGTGGAATTGGCTTCAGTTATTCCGCAGGTTTTGCAGGGAAAGGTACCTAAATTAATTGCTTACATTATGGCTCACCTGTTGTTTTTAAATTTTTATCCAAGCTCCTGTTGGAAACTTTATTTTTTTAAAATATCTCTGAACTGAATCATTCTTCTGGGAGAAATAATCATCAAGATTTTACTGTGTCAGAAAAGGGAGAGAAAAACTATCACTTGCTAATTAAAACTCTAACAAATGTCTTGAATTAAAAATATTTAGTGTCATTATTAAGCTGCACATTATATTACTAAGTTATCTGCTGTAATGACCAAATGTATTGTTTTCTGGATCAGAAACAATTGTTAAATGAGCCCTTTATAGGTTATAGTTAGTAGGATACAGAACTTTTAAAGCTTCATAAAACATGTTCAGTGTGCCACAACTATTCAATAAATTAATTTAAACTGTAGGCTCCTCGGGGCAGCCTTTTGATTGTTTGCATTATATTTTTCTAAATAACTGTTGTAAAGTCACATGATCTTTTACGACACCATAGAAATATTTACAAATAATTCCACTGAGGCTTTAGCAAATCAAATATCTCTGGTTGTTAAAAGATCAGACAGTCTTGATAAATAAAGCCTACTCTAGAGATAATTTAATATGAATACACTCCTTTTTGTAAATCTAGTGCTTATGAAATGCTGGATTCATAGCTCTGAAGAAAGAAATGCTCTAAGTTTCCAGTGAGCAACCTGTTATAACAAAAAGGTAACTTTTCCCCCTCCGTGGGCCTTACTTGGATAGAAAGTGTACAGTATCCAGGGCCTATTTCCTTCTCGGATGTTGTAATAGGAACTCCAGCTAGACTATGGAGCACAGCCACAACTTGGACAGAGACCTCAAATTAAATTAATATAAACTACTGTACAGTAAAAACGTTACTCTCTACTAAGTATAAAGTTTTATGCTAAAGGTCTAACATTCATTAGCTGCACAATGCAAAGCTATGTACGTGAATTATTCAGAAGCAAATAACAGCCATAATAAGATTCCAGTTATGGGACTACAGAGATCAAGAATGAAAGAAAAATAAACGGTATATTAAAAAGGTAGGCCTGGAACAGACCTTTTAGATGATCAAATCCAGTACTCTTCTACCAAAGGCAACCATGTTATATAATCTCATTTATAAAGTTGCCAAATTCCACTTTAAAGCCAGTCAGGCTTGCTATAAAGATTCAATAGCATGTTACTGAAATGTCACAAGAAAGGCATTACTGCTATGAATAACATCTTAAGGCTCCTACATGCATGCGGGGAGCCTGCTCTAATGCACTGGAAATCCAGTGCATTGGATCAGACTCAATTAATTGAGTCTACTGGAGCACGGATATTGACGTGCTCCAGCAGCCTTGTGCATCAGTGTTGCTGCACATCTCTGTCCTGACAAAATGGTGGTGGGGCACGTTGAAATAAAGCACATCAAATGAGCTTTATTTCAAAGTGCCCCGCTGCCAATTTTCAGGTGGGAATGCATTGCAATACTGATACATGTCATGCCTGCGTGCTTTTAATTAGCACAACCCACTAATTAAAGTGCCCAGTGCCGTGCCTGGCTACATGTGTAAAAAGGCCCTTAATTTCTGCTAAGAAATGGAACAAAGAACTGGGAAGTGATAAAAATATTAAATTAACATAATCCAGGCTGTGATGCATTTAACAATTGGGTTAATGGAAATGGGTCACTGGAAATGATCTAGAAATTTAGGTTAGTGTGAAAATCTTGGCATTATGAGCTTCAGGAAATATAATGTGAGCCAGACCTTAATCCTTGATAGATTCATTATATACTGCCAGATCATATGTGCTGGGGCCAGATCAGAGGGCTAGATCATTTGTGTTGGGGCAAGTGTGTGGAAAGCACTGCATTACCCACTTTCCAGCTTGCAGCCTCTGGTATATTAACATGCTAGAGGTGGGAAGGAGAGTGATAGGGTCAAAATAGGGAGATGCCAGTTTTGTTCAGACTTCGGTTATTCTGGGCTAGTTAACAACCTGTCAGCCATTATAATACTGCTGTTCAACTCATCCCAAGTGCTGCCTCAGCCCCAGAGGCAGAACAAAATCCAGGAGATTCAGAGGTAGCTTAGAAGTAAAACTGCTTGATACTGCCATTTTCTCTGATCGCTTCAGAGGTTTCAAAAGCTGTTTTTATTCCACTTTGCAATGAAACTGAAACTTTGGGACATTTTCATGAAATGGACTTGCGTCAAAACACTTGTTTTCAGATAAGAAATGCTCAGGTTTTCTGTTCAGTCATCAACATCTCTCTTCTGGCAAATATTCACTATGAGCCATGGACATCAAAGGCATTCCTGACAAAACGTTGTTAAAACTGATACCGCCTAACAAAATGGCATATTGTGACAATGTTTTATTTCATCCAATTGTTGTGATGAGCTCTACTAGAAAACGGAGATATACCACTGGATCTAACTGCAGGGCTCTGAACTACTGCACTCATTTTCTGTATTATTCAAAATGCAGTTCAAGTTACGTGTTGACCTATAAAGGCCTAAGTGGATTGTATCTTCATTAGCTAAGACACTGTCTCCTTCCCACATGTAACCATAGCAGCTGTGGTCAACTTTGGCTGATAGTCTCTGGGTTTGGTCATCCAGTGAAAGGACTTCAGTTCATTTGGACACAAAATGGGTCAAAACCAGAAATGTTTGTTGCTTGAAAAATTGTTCCCAAGGCCCACTTCCTTCCTTTGGCTTTTCTTGAGGTAGCTGTGTGCTTGTGAAGCAGCATCTTCCTTGGTTGACAATGATTATAATGTTATATGTTATCAATATAATATGTCTCACCTCTGCAATCAAATACTTTGATCCCAAAGCTGCTTCTGAAACAAATTACCCCAACATTAATACAAAAGGAATTTGCATCTGTATGATGGACATTTTTAAAGAATATATGTTTAAAAGGTACTGATACATTTTTAATATGAATAGTCTATTCATCCTTAATAATTATAGTAGATTACTATGAACTCTTGCTTTGTTAATATGCATATAAAATTATTAATCCAGCCAGAATTTGATTACATTTTAACAGAAGTTGCTTGGTAAAGTCTCCAAAAAGTTATTCTTACATGATATACATTTCTTTCAATTTTCAAGGAAGGACATCACGTTTACCATTCCCAGGCGAGTTGAAAATAGAACCTGAGGTAAAATCTCCTAATAAATTTTAATGAATTTGTTTGCCAGCACTATAACTGCATAAATTAGATGTTGTCACTTAGCAATTTTACTCTTGAAACTCTCAGAAAAATGATAGGAGTGATATGATGGTTTGAATTCTCATGGACCAGAGATAAAATGTTTTAACCTGGTCCTGAAATGCTTTGTTATTAGACTTTAACTGCAAGACCAGCAAATACCTTAGATCCTGATCCTGACATGAGCTTCAAACAGATCAAGCCTAACTAAGCTGACCTAAAATTCCAACACAATGAGCAACAGATGCACCCAAGCTAGTCATGCTGAGCCTGCCCTGAGGGTTTCTTCCATTACTATCACTTCTCTGATCCGTGTCTGTTAGAGGTAATGTTGCCAGACTAGCCTGGTAACTTGGGACTGCAAACCATAAACAGGATCAGCCTCAGGTAGGAAAGGTATATGTAAATAAGTGGATGATAGTGAGGAGATGACTCATTCATTTAATAGATGGAATCAGGATATATCTCATGACTGTTGCCATCATACCATCCTTACATAGCGTTTCTTGTAGTGAATACCCTTATATTATTCTTGGTTTTTTTTCTGCTCGATTTATTTCTTTGCCTCACTACATATTTTTGTTATGACTTACAAGTATTTCTTCATACAACAACATCAGGGGCACCAGCAATCATAACTGGCACTAGGGCTACTTGGTCAGGCAATGTTGAGACTATTGGGTATTAAACACCTTGGTGCAGAATAGGAGGAATGGAAGAAGAGAAACTTATTGTTACATTTTCTTTTTTATAGTAATGGACCTGCCATTTGTTCTATTCAAGCCCCATTTGGAGATTTAATCTCTCAAATAAATATTGCCAATTACTCAAATTGGGGGAGGGGTTTGTGGAAAAATTGAACCTCTGTCTCTGTTTGACTGCACCTTGTATACTTATTCATATATGGGAAAAATAAGTATAAAACACTATGAAGTTTGGAGGGTGGTATTTTACACATTACACTTTATGCAGGGCAGGGGAGATAGGGAATAAATCCTTTGCTTTGAGTTGTAAATATTCTGCGTCATCGGATATGACAAAGGACTCCCCTTCCCCACAGAGGGAGATGATCCCATTGCAGGGAAAAAGGGGGAAAGAGGCTTGCTTGGCTGACCAGAGAAATCCAGAGTAGCCTACAGGCAAAAGGGGGGGCATATGAAAAGTGGAAACGGGGATAGATTACTAAAGAGGAGTATACCTCCTCTGCTCGTGCTTGTAAGGTGGCAGTTAGACAGGCCAAAGCTACCATGGAGCTGAGGATGGCGTCCCAAGTTAAGGATAACAAAAAATTGTTTTTTAGATATATAAGGAGTAAAAGGAAGGCCCAGGGTGGAATAGGACCTCTACTAACTGGGCATAAGCAATTGGTGACAGGGGGGTCAAGGCTGAACTCCTCAATGAGTTCTTTGCCTCAGTGCTCCTAAGCGAGGGGCAGGACAAGGCTCTCACTGGGATTGTAGAGAGGCGGCAGCAAGGCGCCAGACTGCCATGCGTAGACCCTGAGATGGTGCAGGGTCACTTGGAGGAACTGGATGCGTTTAAGTCGGCAGGCCCGGATGAGTTCTATCCAAGGGTACTGAAGGCACTGGCTGACGTCACTGCACAGCCACTGGCAGGAATATTTGAATGCTTATGGCACGTGGGCCAGGTCCTGGAGGAGGACTGGAAAAGGGCCAATATGGTCCCCATTTTCAAGAAGGGGAGGAAGGAGGACCCAGGCAACTGTAGGCCAGTCAGTCTCATGTCCATCCTTGGCAAAGTCTTTGAAACAATTCTCAAGGCTCACATTTGCAAGAGACCGGCAGGAATAATTATGCTGAGGAGAAACTAGCACAGGTTCATAGCAGGTAGATCATGCCTGACTAATCTAGTCTTTTTTTATGACCAAGTTACAAGTCACCTGGATGCAGGAGTAGGGGTTGACGTTGTTTACTTAGACTTCACGAAGGCCTTCAATATGGTATCCCACACCATACTGGTAAACAAGTTAAGAGGCTGTGACCTGGATCACTACACAGTCCAGTGGGTGGCAAATTGGCTAGAGGGTCGCACCCAGAGAGTCATAGTGGATGGGTTTGTTTCAACCTGGAAGGGTGTGAGCAGTGGGGTCCTGCAGGGCTTGGTCCTTGGACCAATACTCTTTAATGTCTTCATCAGCGACTTGGATGAGGGAGTGAAGTGTACTCTGTCCAAGTTTATGGATGACACAAAACTGTGGGGAGAAGTGGACACACTGGAGAGCAGGGACTAGCTGAAAGCAGACCTGGACAGGTTGGACATACGGGCAGAAAACAACAGAATGCAATTCAACAAGGAGAAATGCAAAGTGCTGCATCTAGGGAGGAAAAATGTCCAGCATACCTACTGCCTAGGGAATGACC
>JAGPOW010003395.1:9870256-9885434 GCA_030014935.1 Caiman crocodilus | reverse complement strand
GGTCATCTAAACCCAGCACTCTTTCCTGCCTATGCAGGGGGTCGGACTTGATGATCTATTGAGGTCCCTTCCGACCCTAACATCTATGAATCTATGAATAATCAAAATATATTTCAAGGATTATTATTCCTAATAATCATAGGTGATGCATAAGGGGTGCACGGGGGTTGACATGCATCCCCTGAGTGTGCTGGTGATCCCCCTGAGAGTGAGCGCTCTCAGCTTAGGCAACGGGCCATGGGGAGGTGGGGTGGGCAGGCAGAGTACTGCTGCCCCCCCAGGATGTGCCACCGGCACTTCTGGGCTTGGCATCGGCTGTGGGGGACCCCTGGAAGGTCCTCCCACCCCACTGCCAACACCACCATGGCTGCCTGCAATGGTCCCTGCTTGGCCCGCCATCACTGCCGATGTCAGTGCAGCTGCTTGAAAATGGTCCCTGCTTGCTGTCGCCACGACCCCACTACTGCCACTGCTGCCTGTGGGCAGTCTCCGTGCCCCACCAGCCTCGAGAGGCACACATTGCCTATGCTAATAATTGATTCTACACCTTGTATATAGCATCTCTTAGAAGTTCCAAAAGATTTCTTAGAATTTCGAAGAATAGAATAAAGTATGTAGTTCTTAATCTAACCAAAGCTAAACACCCTGAGTTTTGCCCAGGTTTGGAATTCAGACACTTTAACATCACTTCAATTATATAAATACTGCTAACAACATCACACAATAGTTCTGGGACAGGAAAGGAAGACAGATATCTTTTCTAATTAGATGAACAAGGCCATTTAGGTGGAGACTGTAATTATTTCACTTGGAATGCATTAACACCCTCACTACTGTGAGAAATCCCATGGGACTGGTCAGAACCTTTACTTTATGTTCCACCACCAAAGGGGGTTTCTTCAGTGACAGTGCTCCCCCTATGACTCTGGTGAGGCAACAGGCAGGTACTGATTCAGAATTGTGCCTTCAAAGAACCAAGATGATGGCACGCTGTATGAAGGGTTTTATTTACAAATAACAGACAAGCCCAGCTCTATTCACCTTTTAAGATCTGCGATGAGAGAACAGCCTTAGGGTAGAATGGATCTGAGCCAGCTGATGACACTTAACCATTTACAATCCTGGGTAGTAACTTGATTACAGTGTACTCTGGGAAAAAATGTGGCACTCTCTGCTTCTTTGGACAACCTGGTCATTCTAAGACAGGGTGGAAGTGTCATGTTATGTGTCATGGACCTTACCTTACAGGACCAATACATATGATACAAAAGAAATTATCAACACGCAGTTGATCCAGTTGAGGATCTGTATTCTGTTACATATTACTGAATTATCCTATGAAATATAGTTAAGGCACAATATGGATATTTAGAGGATTGGGGCTCTTTCAATGGGAGATGATGTTTTTAATATGTCTGTACACTGCCTAGTGCAACAGGCCCTCATAGAAATTAGGGTCCCTCAATAGTATTGTAATAATAAGACTATGATATAGTTGCTGAGAAATCAGTTATTTTCTTTTGGACATTATTTGGCTGCCTGCCTTCTTACATATGGTAGATGATCAGCAGCTCATAGGGCCATGTCAAGTTTGGGGAGATGTTACACAGCTTGGTGGATGTCAGGGATACTATCACTGAATGATCCAAGTGGCATATGACATGGTCTATAGCTTGTGATTCGTGAACATGGATGTATTTGGGGCTATTTTTAATACTTAGTAGATGAAGGAGATGGTTGTATCTTATCTGCAATGTTCTGATGTGATGGAGATTTTGCAGGATAAAGCAAAACTAGGGTTTTCTGAAGGATTGGTGATGAAATGCTCATTGGGGACCTCCTGTAAATTGGGGTAATAAATAACACCTGTTTTACAGGGACCTAGGCTGTTACAGGGCCCCAAGGGCATGTAGGGACAAATAGTACATGAGAAACCTTCAGACCTTATCCCTCTGTGCTGTAAAACCTGAGAGCAATTGGTATGTATGGGGGAATGCCAGAACTCCTCCTTTGGGGAACACACAGGAAAGAAAGAGGCAGGGAGAAGGCAGAACTTCTTTACAGACCTTATGCACTTACCTGCCTCTCCTCAAACACTGGCTATCATATATGATGCAGCTTTGGCAGAAACCTGATTCTAAGGCAACTTTCCTTCAAAACTCCCTTCCCTTGGTGGCATTGTAATAGCCATGGGCAAAAGCAGGAGCTGTGCCTAACTGGCATAGTAGAGCTCCAGGCTGTTATGCTAGCTGATTGAAGTTTGCCAAGTGCTTTGTAATCTTTGGATGAAAAAATGTTCTAGAAATGCAAAGGATACATAATTATTCTAGGTCAATTATTAAAAATGCAAACTATCATTACTGGGAGACTTTTACTATCCCTAATGCTTCCCCATAACTCATTTATTTTTCTTTGTGGTAGCTAGCTGGAGAATTACTTTGCAATCATGACATTAAATGTATATGTTCAGGAAGCTACAAAGCAGTCTCAGTTTTTTAGAGGTCATGTAACATATTCAATTTAGTAGCTCCCTCTTTTCCAGTTTGATAAGCACTATATGTTACCAAATGAATAACAATGTCTGAATAGTGCTTTTGTTGTCTATGATTTTATTTTTTTTCTACTTTTTAATGCCTAGTTGCAATAACCTTTGAAACAGCTTTGAAACTCTGCCAGGAATTCTTCCATTACGCGATTAATAATTATATTCTGGCAGACCTATAATATCATATAGAATTTTACCTGCAGTAGGTTTATTCAAATTTGATTGTATGATCATTACACACCAGAGAACTTTTGGAGAGGCTTCTTCAGTCTTTTGGGTTATTTTGTTACCTGTTTGTTCCATATTGAGGGAAAGACAGCACTTTGTATTGGTTTTTTTTCATAACCAGCTGTATTACTCAGAGGATCAAGATGAGGGCTGTTAAACAGTCTCAGACTCAGATAACCTACTGCCATAGGTAAATATATTAGACTCTCCTACAATATATTAGGAAAACTGTGTCAGGTGAACTTCTACAAAGTTACCATCAGAGCATTCCTTCCTGGGAGTGGGCATTTGGTACAGATGATATTTGTAGATGGAAGCCACCCAACACTGCCGAAGCTAGGCATTTACAGTGAAGGAACCCATACATCAACAGAGAAAAGAGCCACCCACAAGAAATGCTTCCATCTCAATGATGTTTATATGCCTGCATTCTTTCCTGTGGCATCCTGTTCTGGCATCAGCTGGTTTTTACAGGTGTTCAGCAGCAGATATACATGCAATTAATAAAGCTTTGATCTATAGTCATGCTTAGATTTCCCTATGAAAATCCAGTGTGGTGCCTGCTGAGGACCATGTGATGTAATGTTGCCAATTCACTGCTATATGTTTGATGTTCAAAGCATTTGTTGGGTTTATGAAGTTTGGGGGACATTAGTACAGAGAGAGCATTTCTTCCCTCCTAAGTAGAACTTACCTATTTGACCCCACTTCTCTGAGGATATAAGCACTGAAGAGCATGAAGTTGTGTATTCCACATAAGGGATAGATGATAATGTGTATTGTAGAAGAGCAAGAATCTTCCTGTATGTCCGTGATCTGACAACCCAGATGTTGGGCAAATAAACACCTGGACACCTGTTAATTAGTGTGTGGGAAATGGATGCATTGTTGGTCCTGGCTGCACTGTCCTGGCCAGAAAGCATAGCCAACAGAGGAAGGGAAGACATTCATCTGTTCCTGATATGACTCCCAATTCCTTAAAAGCCCTGGGGGTAGCATAAGAATATCCGATTCTTTACTCTGGGCTATGCCCTCATGGTACAACATAGTACTAGTACCAAATAAGAAAACTAGTAAGACAATGATAAAATATATATCCAAGTGTTTCCTTTTCTGTTAAAATGATGAAATATTTGGGAGTTCAAAATAATAAGCAAAATTATTAAAACATCTACTACCATAGCTTCCACTCCCTGTTGGTTTTCTATTCACTTATTAGTTAGTTCTAGTATTACAACGCAATCAGAATCACTCCTCAGAATGGAAATTCCTGAGTACAGCATAATAAAATATGAAATGAAAACAATTTCAGACACATGAATCTTTCTTTCCATTTGTGACTTGTTTGTCAATCATGATTTTACAATTTAATTTGTTATTAAACGTTATGGCTGTATGAAATGGCACTGTTGTGTTTCAACTTCACTTTTGAGATCTGGGCGGAACAGTGTTTTGTAGCGGATATAATTTTAAGTTGAAACAGCCTCGCTGTTTCGCTTCGTCGAAACACAGCCATGTAGCCCAGCTGGGCTGACTTCCCAGATCATGCCAGGGGGCGGGTAGGCAGCTTAGCTGGGCTGCCTCTCCATTCCCTGTGCTAGATTGTGCTGGGGGTGGGAAAGCAGCTCAGCTGGGCTGACTCCCCACGCCCTGCTGGATCTTGTGCTGGGGATGGGAAGTCAGCCCAGCTGGACTGACTTCCCATCCCCAGCACTATGGTCAAAACATTTTGACTTGTGAAACAGTTCAACTAGCTTCCTTTTTTAAAAGGGTATTTTCATGGCATTTGTTTCATTTCAATTTTGCTAGTTTGACCTCAAAATGAGTCAAAACAGCATCGAAAAAAAACAGCCATCAAAACTTTGCACAGTCCTATTAAACATTACCTATTGATGCATGCATAAAACATTTGAGCTTGTAGCATTTTCCACAATTTTTTGCAACAACTATCTAATCATTGAATTACTATGCAAAGCTATTTATACCCTGAAACAGGTCTATTTAGCCACATGGTATTGTTTCTTTGCCCTGGTTGAATGACATAACCTTTTGTCAACTATTTTTCCATCTATCTAATTTTGATTCCTCTTTTTTCTTTTAGCCAACAGGGCCCCAAATCTGAATTCTTCCAATCAATTTTTTTTAACAAATCTTTTGTTAGAGTCATAGGCCACGTCCACACATGCAGGGGGCTTGTGCTTCTAGTGGCACAAATAGTAGGGGCACAAATTTGTGCCAGTAATTTGCACCTCAGTGCATGTACCTGAACTTTGTCACAGGACAAATTGTGCTTCTTTGGACAAACTGCCCTTGCCCAGCTCCTGTGTTGGTCCCAGCAGTATAAACTGGTAGCCTGGTGAGCAGCTCAGGGCTACTTGTCTTCAGGAGCTTCTCAGGCCTGGCCTATTTGTGTTTGAGGATACTAGCTTCCTGCACCAGCTGGATTGCTGCAACAGCCTTGACCTAAAGTGGCTCCTGCACCCTAGGGATTGTTGCCTTGCAGAGACCTGTTGCCACCTGCTACAGCATCTGCACCCATGGACCTGCAGCCCCATAGCTGCATCCATCCATGTGTGTATCACAGCATGTCCAGAGAGAGCAGCAGCAGAGCGAGCCAGCCAGGAACATTGTCTCATGTGAGGACCAGCCCCTCTGATGGTGGCAGGTGGGAGCCAGAGAGTGTGAGGCTATCACTGCCCATCTACAGGCCCACCTTCCTGAGTAGGACCCCGATATTCTCACCATCTGCACCAAGCCGCCTGCTCAGGGGCCTCCATCCCTGCTCACTGCCAGAACTACGACAACATAGGCAGCATGGCTATTCTGAAAACAAAAACAATTTTATCCCCTTTCCCTCTCCCTAAAATTCCCCCAAAACCAACAGTTCAGCATTTCTACAGTATCCCACATGGTCCCCTCCACAACCCCACAACCATTCACCCAGCCCTCCCTGTGCACAAACCATTCAAAACCAGAAATAAATGGCAACTATTTACCCAAGCACCAGGGGAAAGAGAGAGAGTCCTTAGGGTCAGGGGAAACACAAGAGGAGGAGTGAATCAGGGGCTGGTGGCTTTTGGCCCTTAGCCTGGCCTCAGTCCTGCATACCACCACTCAGTGTGCGTGGACACCCTATGCTTCTGCAGGTTAGCAGGGTCAATGGAGGTCCACAGTTACTTTAGCTCCTTGTAGCTGTCCTGGGCCAGCTGCTGCTGCTCCACCCCCATTTCCACCACCAGCTGCTGGCCTACACCTCCTCCAGGACAAGGGCTTGGTCACAGTGGGAGCAGTGGAACTTGGCCAGGACTTGCTGACAGTATTCCCAGGCCCCCTGGAAGTGCACCTGATGTGTCCAGAGCAGCTCCTCCCAGGCACTGTCCCACTGTGGTCCTGGCACAGGTGGTGCATCTGGATGGCCCTTGCTATGCCTGACAGTGGGCATGCCTACTCCCAGGCACTGAACATGGCCTTTCCTCTGGCGAATGGACTGTCTGAAGAGAGAGCAAATGGAGAGCCATCTTCAGGTACAGCAACATGATCTGGGGTGAAGACAGGCCTTGGCGAGGATCCCCAGAGAGTAGACAACCTCTTGGTCAAGGGGCCAGGCAAATGGCCCCCAAGCCAGAGCTATGTGGAACTGGCACCCTCGCAAGGATCGCAGCCATCCTGGGGTTTGCCTATTCTTTGCCACTGTGTGTCCAGGAGGCCTGCTGCCCAAAGAGAGTTGCCAGGCTGGGCCTCTGGAGCAGTGGCATGGCTGCCTCACATGCCTAGCTCTAAGGCAGCACAGGTGGCCCTGGGTGCCTCTGTGGGACTAGGACAGGCTTTGGATGCCCAGCAGGCTCAGCAGCAGGCAGCTGTGAGCCCTGCCACACTTCTGGTTGTTCCCAGAATGCCACGTTATGTGTTGCAGCAGCAGGGGCACAAACATAGCACTAGAGGTGCCTGGCTGGCAGCCAGAGTATCACACTGGATGGTCAGACCTCCATTTCTCCCAGCTCATGCTTTTCTACATGCTCTACAATGCCTTTTCCTGGCACTTCCATTTTGCAAGGGGGGTCCTGGTAGCAAATTTTGATACGCCACTGCAAATTAGCAGCGTTGCACATGTTTTAATGTTCAATGTGTGTGGTTTGTGGAGCCACAAACCACATGTGCCTTCATGTGTGGATGTGGCCATAGTGTCATAGAGTAGTGACGAAAGGGACCTCCAGAGGTCATATAGTCCAACCACCCTGCCTGAGGCAGGATCATTCCTATCCAAACCATCCCATATAAACTATAATCTAAACTCTACATAAGACTACCACCAAACCACACGCAGCGAGGACCAACACCCTAACCTGCCACAGAGTATCATGGGAACCATGAGAGCCAATGTCCTATTCTTTTGTATGTTGTACATACATACACAAGAAGCCCCAGGTGAAGGTCACTCTCCCCCGCACCTTGAGAGAAGAAGAGAAATCCCTCTATAGCTCATACCAATCTGACTGTGGGGTAAAATGCCTTCCTGACCCTGGCTATGCTGATCAATTGTATGAATGTTCGCAAACAGCATATAATTGAAAGGCTATGGACAGGCTGAATTACAGCCTAGCTTCTAATTCAGCAACTGTTATCAGTATTTATATACTGGAAATTATGTTGCAATGCCTAATGCCTAGATGTTATCGGAAAACTGGATGGTTTATAGCTTTGACCCCACTCTTGACAGTTCTGTTGTCTAGAGGTGTTAGTTTTGACAGTCATATTCACAGGGTGGCATTTAATATTTCTCATGACATAGGAAGCTGGGAATTTTTACTGTAATCTCTAATGCATAAAAAGTCATTTTGATTCTAGCTTTTCTCTGCTGATGACCACAACTACTACTTTGTACAGAACTCCATCCAGTGTTTCTCCTTGATAAATAATGATTACCTCTTAATTTGTATTAGTGACACTGCCAGAAGGCTGATATTTTAATTTAATCTTTTATATGCAGTTAATGAAGCATATGGCTTTGTGGAGCCATTTGATTTTACTGCTTTTTTGTGCTTGAACAATGAGAGTGCAACAGCAAACAGACTGGATATTTTCTTATTACATAAGCAGCACTTAAGGTGCTAAAGCCCTGCTCTTTTATGTTCTGTACTTGTGATAGCACTATGTATATGTGTCCTTTTAGAACTCATAGGTCAGTAATAGCTCCAGTATAAGCCTTATGTTTGAAGTCATAGTGATGTAGGACCTGGTGGGACCTCAAGAGGTCATCTAATCCAACCCCCTACCCAAAGCAGGAAAGGTCTTGTGTCCGGTAGGGCCATCAAACCTGGAACCCTGGTGTTATTAGCAGGACCTACCAAATTCCTTATGTTGTGATTTTCACAGAAATCCTGAATTTGGAACGTTCCCTCTGAAAAAGCCCAGTCCCCATGAAAAAGCACAGGGACCATGAAAAAAGCACTAAATTGGTAGCAAGAGGGATGGGAAAAAAAGCTTCAAAAACAAAAAGGCAGAAAGCCCTGGCATCCTGAGACATGGGGAGGGAGAAGCAGGTGGGAGAGAAAGGAGATTTTCATGGAAAAGTGCAGCAGGTTCCTTCACACCTCTGATTTGCCAAGGGGCCCTGGATGTCTCGCCCATCCCTGGGGATTGCCAGATAGTCATTCAGGGAGGCCTGGAGATTGATAGTCACCTGTCAATCTCCAGGGAGGGGCAGGGCTGTCAGGGCCCCTTGGCCAATCATAGGTGTGAGGGAGCCCGACACACTCTGCTGCAAAAATGGCAACCGACTGTGCTCAGACCACAAAAATAGAGGACGTCCACTACGTATTAGGTAGGTCCCTAGTTTTTAGCAACATATTCTAACCAACTGAGCTAATCAATCTTCTCAAAGTATTTACACCATGTAGATACTGATATATCACATTTACTTGCATGCAGCTTGCTCCCCAAAAATTAGCTTCTGGAAATTGGGGTGCGTATCTTAAATGAACACATGCGGAAAACAGAGCTCTTTGAGCTTGGTAGACAGCACCTGCCGAGTCAGCTGAGTGCATACCCAGTTTGAGAAGCAGGGCCGGGCAGTTCAGCTCAGGTAGCAGTGTCAGCTGAGGGGCCAATCCTGTTGGAGCCAAATAGCCTGGGCCTACTTCTTGTGCTGGGTAGATGGTTAATGTGATTCCCTTGCAGCTGAAGATGAAGCTGGAGAACTGAGATTTTGGTGAGAAATGCAAGTGGATTTGCAACTGTAAAGGCCTGCTGGACACATGCTTTCCCTCATTGCCCCTCTGTCCACACATGTGATGCTTACTTTCTTCCCACACCTACCTATTCTTACCTTGCTTATCCAAGTAGCATTTCTGCACTTTGCAGCTGCAGTAATAGCAACTGCATTCTGACAGCCTGCATAGAGGACTGTGGAACAATTTGGTGCACAGCCTGGGCATTCAGCCTTCACCTAGGGGTGAGGAATTGGCTCTACTTGGAATTCAGACAATTATAAATACTACATGAAGCAGTAAAATTCCTATGGGATTTTTCAGCTGTATCACAATTATCTGGATATTTCCCACAACATTGGTACATCCTTATCTGAAGTGCACATGGCCTTTAAAGATAATAATGTTTCAATAACACCTGTTGGTCTTAGCATGCAGCATACTTTATGTTTTTAGAAATCTATTGCTTAAAACAGAAGAAAGCTGCTTCTTTATATATAGTACATATGTACACTCCCAGCTCTCCAAAATCAGAATGACACAGGCCCTTAGCATAAAATGTTATACAAGACAAGCGAATCAAAGCATATATAAATCATATGTGTTCCTTCTTAGCATCTGATGAAGTAAGCTGCTGCTTGTGAAAGCTTATGCACCTCTGATGTTAGTTAGTCTGATGTAGTAAGGTACATATATCTACCTTGCCTTCTTCAGACTAGCACAGCTAACTCCCTCTCTCTCTACATAAAGCATAATCACTGTGAAGTCTTAAAACATGAATAATATGAAAATGAATATATTCCAAGTCTTCAGTTTTTTCTTGCCCAGATCTTCCACTGAAATCAGTTTGAGTTTTAAAAGGACATCATTCCATTAAGCTAGTCTATTGAGCCAGATTCTCAGCTGATATAAATCAGCGTAACTTTGTTAACCACAATAGAGCAATGCCTATATCCATCAGCTCCACTGTACAGTGTCCCAGCCTCTCTAACGGCTTAAACTGCTTTTTAGAAAGATTTTACATTTTGTAGGGGTGTGTCTACATGGGACACAATGCACAGTAGATCAATTCTACTGTGCATTAGTGTGCCATGGCAAAACCCATGCGTATGTGCTTATGTGCTAATGCAATCATAATAGCCTACTGTTGATTAAGCATCACAAAAAAGATTGTGCACCTTTGCTACTGCACTGTGGTGTTGCCTCAGGAGCCATGCAATGTCATTTTCCTCCTGCCCCTGGGTGGGCAGGGGAAGTGGCACAGCCAGCACATGGTTCCCAGGGCAAAGGCAGCAAGGTGATGAGCCCTAGCTGCAGCAGCAGCCTGCCTCCACCCCATGCACAAATCCAGGGGTAACATGCCCCTCATTCCTTCCTTAGGGTGTGTGCAGTAGCAGTAGCCCACCTGTGCCTCTGGACAAAGTGATCACAGCTCCAATCATCCCAGGACCCACCCTGGGGCCCATTCACCCCAGACTCTGCCCCTCTCCCTCCCTCATTGTGGGGGTCTCATTTGCTGTCCTCCCCCTATGGCCCTTCCCCCCCCCCACTTACCTGCTGGGCAATGTGTGTGTGTGTGTGTGTGTCTGCCCCTCGCTCCCAAGCCACAGCCCCCCTGGCCCTTCTGCTGCCTCTCACTCCTGAACCACAGTACCCCACAAGGGTACATGCAAACCCCTCCTCCTCGGGGTCCAACCCCCCCACAGCCCCTTATATCTTCACAACTTCCCCCCACACATACTCCCACACCCCCGCAACCATGCAAAGTACCTGCATAATTTTGCATAACTTTGAGTTTTTCTGAGTATAATTTTGAGATTTTAGCTGTGCGATTAAAATCAAAATTAATTGTGACTAATCTTTTTAATCTCACAATTAACCACGATCAATTTTTTTCATTGTTTGATGGCCCTAATTTATTACATTGCAAATTAAGAATCGGTCCTTTCAATGAAATGAACTACGTGGACATACAACTAGTGAAATGGATGGTATAATAAGGCCCTATTTATGAAGTATTTTACAGTTACTTCTGTGATAACTGGCAGAGAACTTCTGCAAATCATTCATAAATGTAGATGCTTTGAATCTCATCTAATGATAAAATGCAAATGTCTTGGGTGAGGAATGTATTTTTTCTTTAAGTGCATCATCCTTTGTAAGTCAATAAGCTATATTTTATGCAATACACATGCACAGGTGCATGTGTCTGAATGCATACCCAAGCACACACTCTCCCTTCAGGCTACTTAGCTGTATTTGGGCACCTTTGGCCTAGTTAGTTATATATGTACATAATAGTTCTCTGAGCCTATCTGCCAGCTTTTTCAATCAGGCTTTTTCATGGCTCTGGGGTACATGTTGGTAAGGAATAAACATTGGTAGGCTGGGAGAAGACACAGGGAGGATAAACCTTGTCCCCCTCAACAAGTCCAGCCCCATAGACTTTAGCCCAAAGGAACAGCCTTGGCTTTGCAAAGGGAGAGGAGCCTGCTTATCTCCAGGGATCAACAGAGAGCTGCTGTGAGGACAGGATCTCCATGTCAATGGATCTAGCCTCTAAAGATCCCATGACATCTATTGAGATACTTGGTGATCTGTTTTTCATAATTTGGGAAAGGAATGATGCACATAGAGTATGGATAGGGTTTTAGGTAAGGAGTCTACAGAGATTTCTTTCTTCTCCTCAGTCCTGTGGGCTTATACATGAAGGGGAACCAATATTAATTGTTGAAGCATAAGAAAACTCCTGAAAACAGGTATAACAAGTAGATTTTGAAGTTAGTGTACAGTACTTGCAAACATATTCTAAGTGCCCTTCCCTTTTCTTCATTACCTTCATGTTATCTGGGATTATTATCTGAGGGGTGTTCTAAAGAAGGACATTTATTTTGTCTTACCGTTCAGTGAATTGTTTGTAAAGATATTTTCACATATTAGAGATTTCTCTGTGGCTTAGGCAGGAGGAGGAGACCTAGGATTCCCCTGACTATCCAATTACCATGTTTGCTTCTCCACATAGCCTTACTTAATTTATTCTTTGGAAAGAGAAATAAAAGCGAAGGTAAACCTGCTCTGAGTACTGACTCCACTAATTCCATTGATTGGATCTAATTTTTCATGAAAAAAAAATGTTTAGTTTTGTAACCCTCATGATGTAAATATCTGACTAGTTTTCCCATTCTCTGTAGTAATTTTTTACCAGGAGGAAGTGGTTTCAAATGTGCTGTTCTCTACTGACTGTTAAGATATAGTAGGTGTGTCAAACATGATGAAACTTTTAGGATGATTCAGCAGGAAGATACACTTATCATAGATTTAAATAAAAATCATTGAAGAACTGTTCACCTCTTTCTCTGCTTTCTTTTTGTTCAGATTCAGGGTAGCAGCAGGAAACACTGCTATTTTTCTGTAAATGAGTCACTGCCATGCTACTTGCTGTCAGTTCTGAGCTTCCGAGTCACGTTTAAATGATCAATCCCCTCCTTTTAAGTCATCTCTTGGGGTTTCTCTCAGTCTATATCCAGTCTACAATAACATAGAATTGTTGAACACTTGGCCCATATATTTATACCAATTCAGCCACGTGACTTTATAGGAAATGTGAACGTGCGTGACTAGAATGAAGCTCAATTTCAGTTTAATGAATTTTTTTGTAACGTATTACCTGACAGAGCAGATTCAGACACTTGAATTCTAAGATCTGCACGCATTTGTGCACACAGAAGGAAATCTAACATTTTAGTATGTAAGTCAGCTCCGTTTTGTAATGAAGATATATTACTTTGCCTGTGCAGTACCTGCAAGTTTGCTCACCAAACATGCATGCACCCTTGGTTTTCAACTCTCTGAAAATCACCTATGATTTTCCTCTCTACTTTTTCAACTGAACCAGATTGGTGCAAATGAGATAATAAAAAAAATACACCATTATATGTCATCTTAAGAGGTTTTTTTAGGGTCTATGAAATCTGGGTTCACTTTATTTCTCCTCTTCCCAAGTTTCGTAGTGCCCTTTAATTCATCACAATACCGACTTTTTTCACTGTCCCTCATATTGGAATTTTAAGCAAAGGGTTGGATGTGTGTTTCCAAGTTGGTTTTGTAAATCATGCAAGAGCCAGCAGCTGACTGTTCTGGCTCAAGACGTCCCAACAGTTGTTCTGCTTCTGGGCTGTTTTCTGGAAGTGTCTCAATCTCTGTGCAGTTCAGAGAAGAGAGAAAAGGACCCAGCTGCCTCTTTTTTTTTTTTTAATTTTGTTTAAGCGCTTTGTTAAATGCTCCAGCAGTCAAAGGGAGGGGAACTGAAAAAAAGGCAGGTGTTTGAGCCCACGAAAAAGAAAGCTAACTTTGCCCCACTGAAGATTTGCTGGTCTCCCATTTCTTCCTGTTTTAGAAGCCAGGGCTATTTTGGCCAGTGATTTGGTTTCCAAAGGTTACACCCTCACCCAGAGAAGTTAAATCTTCTGTGGTCACTCATTGTATACTATACCTGATCCTGCAAGGCAATACATTGTTAATTACTAGCCCTTTTTCACTTACATTTGTCCTCTGGTGAACTGATATTTCCTAATTTTTCCCATCATTAGGCAAACCCAGCTGATTCATGTTTCTGTTAGACTGGAGAGCTAGTCTGGGGTATACTGCCTTGAATCATGTGTCATGAATCATGTGCTTTCTGCTTCCAACTGTATTTATCATGCACGGGTGAATGTGTTTAAAGGGAATTGCGAACCAGTCTCTTTAAACTTCATGGCTTTGATTCTGCTTGCTGGATTGCTTCTTGAAGGGTTTCATGTTCTGCAAATGCAGAGCCAGTGGATTTTCTGATACTGCTGTGACTCAGCTCTCTCAATATTGCTGGCTAAAACAAATGAACACGGACATTTGCTGAGTGCATATTGAAGTCCCTATGTCATCCACTTCTTCCCTTAACATGCCCTGTGAGTACTATTTAACAATATAGCTCACACAAGCATAAAGTAATTAGTAAACTGAAAGGATAAGGGAATTGTCTCTGTGGGAGGTGGGGGCAGGGCAAATTTCTTGACTGGGGAATCATATATTGTGATGCAGTAACAGAAAAAATGGAACAAGAGGAAAAAGAATGTATTTAAGCTTTAAATTATACATAATATATAAAGTCTTGGTGGAATGAGGAAGGATACCTGGAAAAGGGGGAGGAGAGGGACCCACTGGGGAGATAGGGGCTAAAAAAAGGAGGCATTTCAACATCTGCTCAAGCTGATCCATTTCAATGAAGCTTAACTTGCGGCATGTGTATAAGTCCCATTAAAAGCAATGAGGCTGAAGAACATGCTCAGTTTTGATTATAAGCACATATTTAAGTCTGTCACTGAATCACAGCCAGAAAAAGCACCTGGGGTCTGGAAGGAAGGACAAGAGAATGAGAGCATGTGGGCTTCAGAACAAAGGCCCAGGAAACAGGCAGCCTTTCCATGACAAATCCCTACTGCCAGCACTCTAGAAATGAGTTTTTAAAAATGATTTGGCCAGCACACACAAGCATCACAGTTTGAAGCAGATTGGTTTAGTCATTTTTTTGGCACGAGAAAGAGCAGCACTCCGCCCTGCCCCTTACAAAAGAAAAGAACATTGTTAATGATTTCAGTTGAAGCATTGCCCCCCTTCTTTTAGCAAAGAGCCAAAGAGGGCAGGAGGGGAGGTTGGTTGTAAATTTAAAAAGACAGGCTTTTAATTCCTAATATTGCCTAGTGGCTTCTGCTTTTGAAATTGGGCTTATTTCTTTATAGAATTCTTTATAGAAGTTGAATTTGTAAGAGCCTGATTCTACAAAGATCAACTCTCCAGCAAACAGGATTGATTTTATTGAGATGACTGCATTAGTATATGTCCACAGAATCAGGCTCCCAGCATGTAGAAGCTGCCAGTGTTATGTGGCATAACTACTGTTCCTGATACTATACCATGTTGTCATGGGTGTTCGGCTATTTGAAGACTGAGGGGTCAAATGCATCCATTGATTTGAAATAACTGCATTAACTCCAGGAGCCATTATAGTGTTATCTTCCAGAAACCATACTGGGTGCATCTACACATGTGTTTTATTGTGGAACAGACTAATTAGCTCCACAGTGAAGCATCACCATCTACATGTGCAGCAGTATTAGGTGCAATAAGTTAATTAACTCCACTGTAAGGTAGTACTATCAGGGAC
>JAGPOW010003395.1:9857050-9870156 GCA_030014935.1 Caiman crocodilus | reverse complement strand
CTTAAGGGGAAGCCTGGTAATGAACTGAGATGAAACATACATGAAGATGGTGATCAGGAGTGTAAAGTATCAGCCCAGGCAGCAGCAGGTCAAACTTCTCCTTGCTGCCTAGCCACACACCTCCACACTTTCAGTACTCTTTCAGTGCTCTGGTCAGACCCTCCTTCACCCAAACCCACCACCTGGTACCAGGGGCTGACCCCCTGCTGCTAGCCAGGCAATGCTCCACCCTGGCTCAAGGTACTGGTGTCCTGGATGCATGCTCCTGGGCATTGCACCCAGGAGAAGTATACTCCACCTCAAAGTGCTCCAGAGTTTATTGTGTTGCATTACTTGCATATATAAATGCACCCAGTGTGTTTAAAAATATCACTTTTTCCCTGATAGTTTTTGACCTCTACATGTATATTAAATGGTTAAAAGAGAAAGCAATCATTTTACATCTCCAACATATGAACTGTGGCAAGAAAATTGGTGTTTTTTGCTTTCATGTCCACTTGGCAGATTTTGACTCCATATTTCACTGTCCAGGCAATGTGGCACTGCTATCAGTGCCAACAAAACAACAGATGATCAGAACTGGCTGAATGAGTTGAGAGCAGGATTATAACCTGTGGTTGAATCAAAATGCTATGATCAGCCTTTCTGGATCAATGTAGGCCTTATAAGCTTATAGGCTGGATTCAGCACACCCAATTATCTAATATTCTTTTGGTCAAAATTGTTTTTCTTTTCTTTTTTATTATTATTATTTATTACTTGTGCCTCTAGATCCCAACCCACCTTAAGGCTCCATTGTGTTAGGAACACATCGTGGGAGCTCGCCTTAAAACGGACTGGAAGATCAAACAGAGGCAGGAAAGTTACCAAAAGTCATAGAGAAGATCGGCAGCATTGTAAGGAACATAAAATGATATAGACTCCAAGTCACCTGGCTCCCAATTTAATACTTTTCCTATGAGACTATCCCTCCTCCTATCTTTCTACTTTTGAATGAATGTGAAATGGAACAAAGTATTGTCTGAAAAACTGGCACTCTGCTTGAAGAGCTGCATGGCCTATTTTAGGGAGTTATATTTCAGGCAATGATGAGTGAACATTTCAGTGTTTCACCTCTGTAACTCACTCAACAAAGTTCTCTAGGAAAAGACTGTGATACTTCGAGAAATGCCTTAGAATTAATCAAAACAAAAAAAAGAATGAGTCTTGTCAAGTTTAGAACTGAGGAAGAAAAAGTCCCAGAATTGAGAAAAGTGCAGGGGATTTTGAATTTCCACTGATATACCAACTTTCCTGGGCAGATGGGTTTTATTTTTTTATTAACTTATTCTGCTCACTTGCCATTTGCCTTTCTGAATATTTGTAGATTGAAAACTAATCACAGCACATAGCTCTGTTTGACATGGCTAAGAATTAGAACTATACTTTTATCATTATTATTTTAGACTTAGTTTTCATTGATTTGTAACCATTTGGACAAATTCAGATTGCCATAAAATGAATTGAGTAACAATGGAGTAACAGCTGTTCCTATCGTCTGGCATATTTGTATCCACACAATGAGTAAGACTAGTGCTGGCCTGGTCCAGCAAGGATGAGAATCAACCTTAGTCATGATCCAAATTTTTAACCCACAGTGTTAATATATGGCCTTAGGCAAAAGTCCCTAGAGAATCGTGAGTTCTGTGGCTCCCATAGAAAGAAATCACAAGGAATGACTCTTCCAACTACTAAATATAATTACCCCCTCTCTCCCAAAGAGCAACTATATTTAGTTCCTTCCTAGTCCAACACATTTTTCTAAATCCCGAGCTAACAAATATTGTTGGTAGAATGTTTTCAACAAAACAAACTGTTGAAAATGTTTTGTGAAGATATATACATTTCAACAAAACTGTTAATAGGAAAATTCCTGGTCTCCAGTAAATCTCCCTGTTCTGCATTAAAAGAAAATGGCTCTTCTCATGATTCTTTATGGCCATGACACAACAGTGAGAATACCTGAAAATGTCCTCTAAAAAGCAAAGTTGATGTAATGACATTTCTCCAGTAATTAAACAGATTTTAAGGAAAGTTTGGTAGAACTTTTGAAGAGAAACATCTTTTTTATTTGCTTCTTGATTTGAGAAGGTTTCTTTAAAAAAATTCTGTATCCATGGTTAGCTGAAGCCAAAGGAAGTGCTGAATAACATGGAGTGTTACATTGCTTCATGCTTGCTTTCATGACACAGTGCTGGCTGGTATGGCCTTGAGTAAGCTGCACATACTTACTCCCTCAGGCATGCCTCCAAATTGTAAATATGCTGATGAGGACATTTTCAGGTGTTCCTTTGAGGCATGCTTGAGAGTGGTCTCTGGGGATGAGTCCAGAGAGTAGACTTACTGGCATTTTTGGGGTTTGGAGCATGTCCTTGGGAACAGGTTGGTAGGGCATATTTGGAGACATCATGCCCGGAACCATATCATTCTTAAAAAACTTACAGAGCTGGAGGGAAATCACAATGCAAAGAGCAGACTTAATGGTTTCCAGCAGCAGTCTTTGTTTATTCAGGCATGATTTTGCATACAGGTTTGAATACTTACACTTGATTGTAGGGGCAGCTATTACTACCCAGTTATAAGTTGTCAACACATTTTCAGATTCAATTTTAGGAAAAATGACTTATTTCATGAATGAGAGTTAATAGAGGAGATCATTGAAATGCTATTGTTTGCATCAAATCCCATGGACAAATCTGTGAAGAGGATGGGACTTGGGGGGTGCAGATCAAGGCCCCCACATTGAGCGATGGAGTGGGGCAGAAGCAGTGGTAGGGGCTGAGGTGAATGGGGCCCCGGCCAGGCCAGATTGTGGGCAGCTCGGAGCTCAGGTGGCTCGTTCAGGGGCTCCCACCACTGTGAACATCCAGGGGCAGGCCTGGGGGCATGTGCCCTCTACTGATTTGTGCACAGGCAGGCTGCCACTGCATGCTGGGATCTGCACCCTGCTGCCAATGCCTCTGGAGCCATACAAAGCCATATGACTGCTGCCACTGGGCTGCACTGTGCCCCCTGCCCACCCAGCTGCAGGACACATGTGGGGTTGCAGAGCTCCAGAGGCAGCAGCAGAGGAGCACAGAGCTCAGCATGCAGTAGCAGCCCACCTCCACGCCACGCACAGATCGGGGTGGGGGAAGGCAAGTACCCCCTGGGCCTCCCCCGAGGTGCATCCTGCACTCCTGGACGAGCCATTCAGGGTCCAACCTTCCCAGGAACCTGCTGGCCCTGGTGCCCCATTCACCCCAGCCCCTGCCTCTGCCCCACTTTCTCTCTTACCATGGGGACCTCAATCTTCCCCCCTGCCCCAGCCCTTCCCCTACAGACTTACCTGCTGGGGGTGGGGGTGGGGGTGAACAAACGTACATGTTTGCTCAGCTCCCCGAAATAATTTTTCTCCCTTCATCTATGGTTAAAGAGCTGATGGTCAATGATCATCTATTGACCCTTAATTCAAATTGAAATTTGATTTGAACTGTGTTATGTGAATCAGTCAACACAGTTTAGAAAATGGTGACTACTTCTACAAATGGCCTAAGTAACTGAAACCCATCAGAAACTCTTCTGCCTCATAAAGTATTAAATAGAGGCTGAAATATAGCTGTTTTGTATAGTTGGCCTAGAATCAGGAGCCCATAGGATCAGGTTCTGTTCCAGCTATTGGGTGTCTAAGTGGGCCCAGTTGCCTAAGTGTGAATCTATTCTACCCCCATTCAGGTCCCTGAAAATCCATATTACATTTACTTTTGTAACTTACCATTATCTGAACCTTCAGACTGAGTCAAAAAAGCAGTGAGGAACAGGAGAGGTCACCCATGTTTTTGATTAACCCTTTTTTCTTGAGCAGTATGAAATAAAATTGAAGATAGTACCCCAAGTTCACTTACGCATCTAATAGGTGGAATAGAATCTGGCCTTTAGAGGTGATTTAAAGCAACATTGATAAGAAACCTACCCCCCACAACTGCACTGTGTGCTTTTCAGTTGTGAAAGACCTGGAAACTTTGCCCACCAAAAAATCCTTTAGCTTGGGTTCCATGAGCAGAATCGACAATCCAGCGTATTTGTATTAACCCCTGAAACAATCAAGATGCCAGTCTGGAACAATAGCATATCTCACATGTGGGGAATACGTGTAGTTAAAAACAGGAAAAGCAATTTCCATTTTAAATCACTGGCTTTTGTTGCAGTATAGGCAATTGCACATGTGAACTTTTATAGGTAATACTTAAGTGTAATTAAATTACATTTAATTAATGTAATGGGCACCATGTCACAGGATGGTTGTTGGCCTGAAGTATGTTGTAAAGTGGTTGTGCTATTAAATCAGCACATGGTACATTGGCATAAAGTTTAGGAGAGCCACCCTACTGCATGCCTAATGTTGCTTTGAATAACAATCCACCTATGCACTTATCTTTTTTTCCTTGAATCATGGCGGATTTGAGGCAGATCGCTGCAAAATACTGACCAAAAAAAGAGTCATAGAATGGGAGGGATCTCAGTCACTACACCCTTCCCTAAAAGGCTTGGGTGTGGAGAACTGGAAGGGTTAGGGGACACAGGCTCTAGTGTAGAATCTCTTCATTGGGTTCAAGTTCGTTCTAAGCCAGTAAGGGCTATCATTTTTCAGTCCATTGTAGATATTCAGTACCCTACATGAACTGATATTTTGATTCCTAGATAAAATCCTATGAATAAACAGTATCTCATTATTAAAGTAGCAGATTTCTTAGTAATCTTTCATGAAGGGTGTTAGGGGAGCTCAATTTAAATTTCTAGCTATGAAGATCACGAGATACTTCACTGTTTATTTGGCTGTTCATGTCCATTGCCCTGCCTGCGCAAACACACAAAGCCTAATACATAAAACATAGTACTAGAAATGTGCCAAATCCCTCTGTCTGCCCTTCCAGTGGTGCTATTCAGATATTTTAGATGCTATACCTGCTCCTATTCCCTATAAGTGGAAATCAGTCCAAGTTTGGGGCTGAATATGGGGATAATTTTTTTTCCCCTAGAGCAGATCCTATTTCTTGGAGGAAGATAGAAGGAGGATCTCAGACAAATCCATGAAGAAGTCTACAGGGCAGAAAAGTAAAGTCCAAAATTGATGTAGGGTCCGTTATGCTGCTGTATTACCTGCAAACAATTTATGTTTGGTGAAGTTATGTGGGAATACATATGAATGATGCAGTGATGAATCTGGCTGTCAGGCATGCTGTATAGATTCAAAGTCCACTGGAGCCAGTGGAAGGACTTTCATCAGCTTCAGATGGGTTTGGATCAGACCCTGACTCAGCAAACCATGTATGCATATGATTAGATCCCTCTCTGCTTGTAGTCACTGAAGTGAGCAGGAATTTTGTCATTGGCTCCTTAGAGAGCAGACAAGACACATACAGCATTTATAGCTGTGCCCCAGGAGTGGGGGAGGAGGAGGATACTTTAATTAGATTGGCTCCGAGAGCAGCTCTAATTAAAGCTCCTAGAGCATTACATGTATCAGCATCCCCGCACTCAACAATGTCAAACAAGCTTTAGTTAAAGCGTCCCCACTGCCATTTTTCAGTGTGGGTATGCTAATACATGTGATGCTGGAGTCTGCTGGAGTGCGGTAATTACCACGCTCTAGCAGACTTGATTAATTGAGTTTACTTTGATGCACTGTAATTATAGTGTCAGAGCAGCCTCCCTGCATGTGTATAGGAGCCCACAAGACTCAGACAAAAGTGAAAATTTTCTTTTGATCTGGCCCCTGAAAGTGCTCTACAGCTGTGACCAAACACAAGTGCATGGATGCAGAGCACTTTAAAAGTGATTATGTGAGGTTTCAGGTGAAGATGCTCCTACATTAACTGGGATGGAAGAAGTGATATGAGTAAAAGAAAGAGATGAGCTGATTCACTTATCTCAAAGTGAATCTTTTTTTTTCTTTGAGTTTTGCAGAATTACTGTTTTGAAATTAAGTTTTATTTGCATATACTTCTAAACTTCCTGGTTCTGGTTGGGATAGGAAGTAGAAGTGCTGAAATTCTACGAGAAAGACTGATGTATTTCTGACTTGGCATGAAGAACTGAACATCTTATGAATGAGTCTGTTCGTAAGAGATTTCTAAATCAGTTTGCTAACTAACACAAGGGTCAGGTACAGACATTGTACTTTTACCGGTATACATGATTGGATACTGGTTTATACTTACCTGTAACAAAACAGAATTTGACACACAAAACTGGTCCATATCTGTAACAGAACAGAAGTTTGGTGCACACAAAGGGCAAATGTGTGTTCTGTTCACTATAGATCTAAACTACACCACTTACAGAAACCTGTGTGACCCAGATTGATTCCATCTTGGGCTTTTTGAATGTCTGTTCCTAGCAAAGAAGTTTAGATAATTCAATCAAAAAAGTAAACTTTGATGTGCTATTCACAACAGCAATAAAATGTTTGCCTACTATTATTGTTAAGGTGGAAAAGTGAACCAATGTGAAATAAAAATATCTGTCCTGTGTAAGAGAATTCAGTATATATAATATGAAAGTATAGTATAAACATTCCCTTCAGCTGTAAGTATACATAAGAAAATGTCACCTTTTCAAATAGTATAGTCTAGATACATGCAATACAAATAGTATATTATGTCTGTAAAAGAAATGCATACCGTTGTAAATCTTTGTGTTCTTATTTTAGAATACGATATATCCTCAGGTTTATATTTAGACCAGGATCTAAACATATAGATTCAGGCTTTACTTCATTAGAACATTTTGAGACGCATACTTAAAGCATAGTTTAAACAAGATATAACTGAGGACAGGACATGGCTATTTTAAAATTTATTCTAGTATAGGACAACCGTGGTTTTACCAACCATGGGAGAAACGCATTCCCAGGGCTTGTTCTTGAAAGTGTTTCTACTAGCATCTCGTAATTTCTAGTTACAGATGAAACTATTTTAGTTTGTACTTACATCCTAGAAAAGATCAAGTGTAACCTGGAGTACCATATTTGAAATCTTCAAGAAGCCTTGTTTTGGAAATTTTATTAAGATCTTTTATAAGTATAGGCCCTGATTTTAAATCATTTGTATTTTATGAGAAGCACATTTCTAAAGTATAATGACAAGTGCTTTTAAGGAGTTTTTAGCAAGTACTTACCTAATGAACACTATTCCTCTGGGATTACTGACAGTGATTGCTGACTCAGCTCTTGACAAGGTTGATAGATTGAATCCAAACTTTTTTTCTTTTATGTTTATGGCTACCACCTGAAGACTATGCACAAATGAAAGGAACTGGGGGTGTGTATTTTGGGCCAACTCTATTTTCAGATACATTATTATCTGAAATAATATATCTACTCAGATAACAGGTCCTATCTCTCCATTGACTATTGTGGATTTCAGTGGTATGCCTGAAAGCAGAATTTGGCTATCTATGATTAGGATGAACTTAAATAAAAATCTTGAGTCTGAACATCATCAAATTTTGGGGAGAGATGGCTCAGTTTCTGAACTTTGTCTCTCCTTCATCCTTCTGATGGGATCCTGGTCTAATTTACACCCAGTTTTATCAGGGTTTAGCTCCACTGAGCACATGCAACCTACATTGGTGAAATGAAAAATGTTTAAGTTCTCTGTATCTAAAAATCCTAAATCTCTGAGATTGATTCAGATCTGGGTCTAAAGTTTATATTTCTAATGTATCTGTATTTTGCATATACATTTATGTAAGTGTATCATAGGAAAGGGTTAACTTTAAGCATTAGCTGAGCTAGCAGAGAGCCACGCTCCTGAGCCACGTGTGAGCAGAGCACACAAACAGGCACTCTCTGTAATGTCACGCCGGCATTTGCACTAGGCAGGCATGGAGGAGTAAGCCAGGAGGGAGTCTCCAGAAGGGAAGAGAGGAAGACTCGGCGCTCCACAAATGTGGCAAAGTTGTGGCAAGCTGCTGCTAGGGACCCTGCCCTGGCATCACCTGCCCTGGGCTCCTCTGAGGCCTCCGTCTGTGGGGGCTGCCTGGCAGGGGCCCTGTGGTTGGGTGTGGGACAGGGATCTGGGGGCACCCTTGCCTGTCCCTCTTGTGCCCGACTTCAGACCCTGCAGGAGCAGGTGAGGAAGCTCCAGGCTGAGGTGAGCATGCTGCGGGGGATCAGGGCTGTAGAGGATGAGATTGACATGCATTTCCAATCTCCAAAGGATCAGTTTTCCAGCAAAAAGAGCTCCAGGGAGAGATGCACAGCAGAGGAATGGCAAAAGATGCCCACCAGAACCAGGGCTGCTTGAGCTAGCGTAGTGGTGGCTCCCCAGGTACAACTGGGGAACAGATATGAGGCCTTGGCAACCTTAGAGGAGAAGGTCAAAGCAGACGCCTCCAGGGGGGGACAGTGCTACTCTATGCACAGCACGGTCTGAGCAAGGATGGGACACCGAGAGGAAGAAACACCGAGTCCTCATCATCTGACATTCCACCCTGAGGGGAATGGAGGGTCCCGTCTGCTGACTCAACCCTATGGCACATGAGGTCTGCTGCCTGCCTGGGGCTCGGATTCAGAATGCTACAGAGATGATCCTTGACCTCATTCAACCTTCAGACTCCATGGTTCTAATCCATGTGGGAAAGAATGACACGGTCAGGAGCAGTCCAGACTGCATCATGAAGGACTGTGCCTCTAAACTAATGCTCGTAGTGCATTGGAACAAGCAGGAGGAACTTGCCCTCCTGCTAGCTAGCACATACATGGACATAGCAGGGCTCACTGAAACCTGGTGAAATTCAACCCATGATTGACCAGTAAACACTAAGGGCTACAGACTATACAAGAGGGATAGAATGGGATAGCATGGGGAGGAAAAGTGGGGGTGTGGCACTCTATGTCAAAGAGCAATACACATCCTTGACAAACAGGATGGGGTCAGAGGAAGGGCAGACTGAATGGCTCTGGGTAAGAATACAAAAGGGTCATGGGAAAAAGGACTTAATGGTGGGGGTCTACTACAGACCACCCGACCAGGGGGAAGAGCTGGACTGGGAATTCTCAGGTCAGCTCTCAGCGGCAGTTAAGTCAAAGGATGTGGTCATCATGGGTGGCTTAAACTACCCAGACATAAGCTGGGAAGAGCAGTCAGCCAGGTCTGACTGCTCATGTAGGTTCCTAGCCAAGATACAGGATCTCCACCTAACCCAGGAAGTGCACAGTGCCACTAGGGGAAATGCTTTGTTGGACCTGATCCTGGCCACATCCTGGTGAGGGGACTGCGGGTTCTCGACCACCTGAGCAATAGCGATCAGCACGTACCGGAATTCACTCTCCAGCACAGGGTGTCAAGGGCCTGCAGCAAGGCAGTAGCCTTTGGCTTTAAGAGGGCTAATTTCAATGAGCTAAGGAGGTTAGTAGGAGAGGCACTGGGGTCCCGGAGAGTAGGGGAGATGGGAATCCAAGATGAGTGGTCGTTCCGTAAGGAGACGATCCTCCGAGCCCAAAAGGTGACATTCCCAACACGAATCAAAGGGGGCAAGAGTGCTTAAAAGCCCCCATGGCTCACCAAAGTCATTCAGGAACATCTGAAAGCTAAATAGGAGGCGTAAATCAGGTGGAAGGGAGGGGCTATCACCAAAGAGGATTATACCTCTGTTGCTTAAGACTGTAGGGGGGCTGTTAGGAAGGGTAAGGAGAAGATGGAATTAGGGCTATTGACCAGGATCAAAGATAACAAGAAGTTCTTTTTTAAATAGCTAGGGAGTAAAAAGAAGGCACCAGGTAACGTGGGGCCTCTGCAGGACACATTTGGCAATACAGTGGTTGCTCCAGATGAGAAAGCCGACCTCTTTAACACATTCTTTGCCTCCATTTTTGTGAGCAGGGTTGGGAACATCTCCCCCACTGGGATTCTGGATGGACTCAGGAGAGGCACTACCAGGCCTAGGGTCAGGGAGGACCTAGTTAGGGAACTCCTGGTGGGGCTGGATGTGTTTAAATCAGCAGATCCAGATGATCTCCATCCCAGGATGCTGAGGGAATTGGCAGGGGTCATTGCTGGGCCCCTGGCATGGCTTTATGAGCACTCATGGTGCTCTGGCCAGGTGTCGGAGGACTGGAAAAAGGCCAATGTGGTCTGCATTTTCAAAAAAGGGAGGAAGGAAGACCCAGGTAACTATAGGCCCATTAGTCTTACCTTGGTCCTGGGGAAGATTTTTGAGAAAATTATCCAAGAGCACATCTGTGAGGGACCAGCAGGGGAGATTATGCTCAGGGGCAATCAACACAGGCACATTAGGGGCAGGTCCTGTCAGACCAACCTGGTTGCCTTTTAAGATCAGGTCACAAAATCCTTAGATGCAGGTGTCGCAGTGGATGCCTTGTTCAAATTCACGGATGACACTTGGATGTGGGGAGAGGGGGGCATGCGAGAAGAGGGGGATAGGCTACAACTAGATCTGGGCAGGGTACAGAGGTGGGCGGATGATAGTAAGATGGGATTCAATACTGACAAGTGCAGGGTACTGCACCTAGGGAGAAAGAACCAGCAGCATACCTACAGGCTGGGGAACTCCTTTCTCGTCAACACAGGCAGAAAGGAATCTTGGAGTCATTATTGAGTCCAAGATGAACATGGGCCGCCAATGTGAGGATGTGGTCAGTAAGGCTAAGCACATCTTGTCATGTATCCACAGATGCATCATGGTCAGGTCCAAGGAGGTGATCCTCCCCCTCTATGTGACATTGGTCAGGCTGCAGTTGGAGTACTGCATCCGGTTCTGGGCACTGCACTTCAGGAGGGATGTGGACAGCATCAAGAGGGTCCAGAGGAGGGGCACTCGCATGGTCAGGGGGCAGCAGGGCAGGGCCTATGAGGAGAGGCTACAGGACCTGAACCTGTTCAGCCTCCACAAGAGAAAGCTGAGAGGGGAATCTGGTGGCCATTTATAAACTCACCAAGGGAGACCAGCAGGCAATGGGAGAGGCCCTGTTGCCCGAGCACTACCAGGAGTAACTAGGAATAATGGCCACAAGTTGATCGAGAGTAGATTTAGGCTAGACATCAAGGGGAAACTACTTCACTGTCAGGGTGGCTAGGATCTGGAACCAACTTCCAAGGGAGGTGGTGCTCACTCCTACCTTGGGGTTCTTCAAAACAAGGCTAGACAATCATTTAGCTGGGGTCATTTGATCCCAGCATTCATTTCTGTCCATGGTAAGGGGTCAGACTTGATGATCTGGTCAGGTCTCTTCTGACCCTATCGACTATAAAGCTATGAAACTGTGCAGTAATAACTGTGCAGTCCACCACTTGTGCAGACAGCCCGAAAAAACATAGAAAAGCTTCTTTTTGAGACCACTGTTCAGATTCTTCCACTTAAATTCAGTCACTATGTATATGTAGAAAACACAACAATATTCTTCAAAACAAGAACCAGATGAAAAGTCTAATGATATTTTAAACCAACCATCAAATATGATTTCAAGAAATAACTGGGGAAGACAAAGTATCAAACAGACTTGCAAGAGACTTAAAGCAGAAACCTGTTACTCTGGTTTCATTTAGAGCTACTACATGCAGCACAAGAGGAAGACAGCCTCTGGATTCCAGCTGTGTATTAGAGTTTGTTTCTTTGGCACAGGGAACAGAGGGGCAGGCTGTCATGAAGCCCAAGGCTGTCCAAAGCCGTACAAGTCTGTGTCCCTCCAGTTCTGCATGCCTACTGGGACCAGCAGAATTCTGCGGACCTGCACTTCCCATGTTTCACAGCTCCTGTGCCAATAGATCATGTACTAGCCATGCGGTTTACTTGGCTTTTTTCTGTGGAACCGGATCAACAGAGCGAAACGAGCAAATGCAACACAAGGCAACGTGAGGCAACCTTGAATACATGCTGTCATGACCGATCCACTAAAATGTTTAAAAACTTTTTTATAAAAAGCTTCATTCAGACTGAAACCAAGCTGAACTGTGCCTTTAAGGCATGACTGAATGCTTTAGTGTTATGTTTTCAGTGGCTTGCCAGTGCTACGTCAGCCCTTACACCACTGCTCTACTTTGCATCAGTGTAAATTGACTTTCCAGGCTTGCCTAATCGAGCAATGAAAAAACAGAGTGACTACTAGGATGAATCAGCAGAGAGGCTGGGGCAGGAAGGCTCACTGAAACTACAGGATAATTATGCAAACCTTAGGTGAATGTCTAAAGGTTTGGAGCCAGATGTTTGGCTAACAGACATTCACATTTGTGGGTGCTGATGTGAAGGCGCCGGTTTCTATACATGCTAAGTGTTTTCTCATTTACAGCCCGTCCGGGAGAGTCAGATTCTTCTTTCTGTTAAGAACTGCCTATGAACAGCTGCACAGAAGTAGCCATTAGCTATACATGACAACAAGTTTTATTGGTCCTGGAAAACCCAGGAACACGCTGCATGTTCTTAAGCGCCATCTACTGGCACTTCAGCTGTTAACTATTTACATGCTGGTTTTATAGGCATTTTTTCTTTCGCAGATCACATGCATTAACAACTACTTCACCAGCCTCACAATGGCTTTGCTGGCTGCAGCTCCATTATCATACTGCACCTCACTGATCTCTAAGCTCCTCAGGTGGCCTCTTAGCTGCCCAGGACTTCTGTGCTTCCTTCACCCCAGCCTTCTTAGCTATGTTTAATTCTTCTGCACACTCCACAGCTTTGTCTCCCACACATTACTTTATATGCTCACTTCTAGTCCATATGGTCCTTGCTCAGTTGGGCTCCCAGAGCTTCCTTTGTACATTTCTCAGCCCTGTGAGGAGTCTAGTTGGCCAGCTGTGGTAGGATCAAATTTATATTTTTTTGCGCCTCCCCCTATGAGACACAAAGAGCCTGCATTTCCATGTCACTCACAGTGAAAATTCAAAAGGCGTACCAGCAACTGAAGCATGGGCTAGAGAAGATTTATGATCTTGTTAGTCAGACTAGCACATCATTGAGACATAGGAAGTCTGGATCCTAGTACCATACTCCACGTGTGACCTTGGGTAAACTACTCAGTGCATCCACGTGAGCCATTAAGGTGATGTGATAAACTCTGGTGCAGT
>JAGPOW010003395.1:9812204-9842539 GCA_030014935.1 Caiman crocodilus | reverse complement strand
TTCCTGCATCCGCTCATCATAACCTGCATTCGTGGTTCCTCATAATAAAACTTCACCCTGCTAAAATCAACGGCAGAGTAAGTACCGTTCTTCGCAACCAATACGTGTGGTTAACCCAGCCAGCTTGTCCCGCCTTGCACTCAGTAACAGGAAAGTGCAACGTCAATGACTATTGAATATTCTCCACCCCAGCAATTGTACATTGCGTGTTAAAGTTATCGACTAACTTAGATAACTTAGAATCTTACAACTCCACTGATGTGGTTACCCCATGCAGGGCCCTGCCTCTTATTACTATAGCATCACATGGTTATTTTTTAATTATTTTACCCTAGGCTAACTCAGATTGCATTTCTAATTGTATATTTTAGATTGTTTTAATATACAACTATGTACCAATGAAGCCACTGTGCACTGTCTTTCAGCTCTACCAAGCCATGTAATAGCTCTGACTTTAATATTTTCTCAGTAAAACTAACCCAGAAAAAGGCTCATGTTCGTATGTGCATCTGGGGTAACTAGCAATTTTTGAACCCTAGGTAGAATTGCTAGAGAGCAGGGAATGAGGAGTAGAGGTTGATGTAAAGCACTGAAGGCTGGGGTGTGGGGTTGCCCTAAATTGGCACCCAGATCTGGTGTGCTCACCCACACCTAGTTATGATACTGAGCTGGTGTAATTCTTGCTGCTTCTCCTAAATCTAACAATCCTAAATCTAATCTAGAGTTGTTTTTTATTTATTCAGTTTGTATGTTAGTGTATATGTTGTTCAGAAATTGTTTGGCGCTAGGGGCTCTGACTGAAGTTTGCAGCATTTACTTTCTGACTGAACCGCATTGCGTATTAGGAACCTTTGTGTAACATAGCTCTTGTGAAAGCACCTTAGAGGTACAGCTCCCCACATCATTTACTGCTAAACACTAGGAGCAACAATTCAGAGGTGCTGTCTATTCCCTTGTGTGCATGAAGGATGGTACTGTCTTCATTAATTTGATCACTATGATTTTCCACAGGACCTCTGCCTCATTCACGATATAGGCTGGACTGTACTCAGGGGAAGAATCAGTACTGGGTAGTTAAGGAGACGTATTCATAGGGTCTCTCTGTCATTTGTTGCAGAAGCTGAAAGGTGCTGAGCGAGTGCAGCAAGGGACTGCAGGAGAAAAAAATAGCTTTGAGATACAGACCATCAAAAAACCATTATCCTTGTCTCTGCTATTCTGTTTCCTATACGATGCTTGTCAAATCAATTAAACCCATTTTTTTCACAAGAGGTTCCTTATTTTCTGAAAGCTTTATCTTAGATCCTGGGGTCTGATCTGCAGAAATTCTGAGTGTTCACAGCTTCAAGGAAAGTCAGTGGGAATTGCTGAATAGAGTGGTCAAATACTCTCAACTGTTCAGTACTTTAAAAAACCTGAAATCCTTTGTGTCTTAGAGAATGGGCAATTAAAAGTATTGGTGAAATGGAGATAATATCACTGCCTCACCTCATGAGGCTGCTGCAAAGATGAATGACTTCTTTTGGATACTATAATGATGAATACTATAGCAATGACCACGAGGAAATTAATAATTCTGTCTTCAGTGGCAGGCTTTGAACAATCTGCAATCAAATACGTGGGGTGACATGCTGAACAATAAGGAGTGAACAGGAAAGTAACTGCTTCTCAGTCAGGTGAGCACCCACCATCCTGTGTAGTGAAGGAAGCAAGATATGTACAAAAATATATGTGGTCATGTAATTAAGGGCTGTATGATAATGCATACACACAAAAGGGCCAAAATAAGATTGCATGGGCAACTCTAATTATGGTATTTTCTAGCTTTTGAATGTTTAATTTTGCAAACTTATCATTTTCAAATGTGCTTTTTGCATGAAATTAACAGTAAATTAGACAGCTCTGACAGACATTAAATTAGACAGATTCCTTTCCTTCTTTGTCATATATATGTATACGCACATATATAAAAGGCAGTGCCAGAGCAACAAAGTTGGGTGCCCAGGGCAAAGCCCACTCGTCCCGTGCACAGATCCGGTGTGCGCCCTCTCCACTCCCCCCAAAAGGTTTGCTAGAGAGTGGCAGGAGCCACCCTTCCCGTCCTGTGCCCCCCCAAACAAATCACTCACGGCTCCACGCTGTGCCCTGCCCTCGCTGGACAGTGGCTGGTGGCAGGTGCCCCTTCGCTTCGGCACCTGGAGAGGTTGCCCTGCTCATCCCCCACACTTGCTATGGCACTGGCAAAATGAGTGGCTTATTTCACTCAAACGTTTTTAGTACACCCAGATATTTTTTACTTTAAGTTCTCTAGGATGACTCATAAAACGTTACAAAAGATATTTTCCTTGGATAGCCAATACACACTTCTTTGTTTTTCATTGTCAATAACAAACATGCATGATTATAAAGCTTTTATTTTGGCTTTTGGCAAGACCCTGCGATGCCATGAATTTGAATGGCATGCTCATGATCACCCTCAAGTATTTCTTGATGCAGTTATTTAAGGAAATAGTGTTTCTTAAGACATGCAGGATAACTTGTAATGAAGCAATTCCCTTTCCAAGATTTTTCAGTTTTGGCTGTTGCATATGAAGTGAATCTGGATTTTTATTGGTGTAAGAGATCAGAATCAACCCCTCTCTTTCTTTCTGAATAACAAATCTGTTTCAGTCAGATGAACATCACAGGGACACATTTTGACATATCACATTTGAACAATAGATTACTTGGTTAGATCTTATTTGTCTGGGTGATGTTTCTTTAGTAGAACCTGAGGTGTGGATTTACATGTAGTTAGCAACACACTTGTGGCTTTTTCCTATCAGTGCTCTCAGGCAGTGATCCTTTGACTTTGGTATAAGAATTCTTTTGGGGGTTGAGATTATGTCATTCGATCAGGAAATGGAAAAGCCACACTTACATGGGAATAAAAATTTCCCCAATGGGGACCCCTACTGAAAGAAATAACATAACTATGCTGATATGGACAACAAAACTTCCCGGTGCGGTGTGGTATGGTCTGGTGCCCGCCCTGATTCAGAAAAGCATTTAAGCATTTAAAAAACTGTATTTTTTTTTTCTGTGGGAGTATCTATTTAAAAAATTCATGAAAAATTAATCACTTAGGAAATTAGTATCTTCTTATATTTCCGACAGTGAAACTGCACCAGCGCCACCCTTTCACTGGCAGGTAAAACTATGTTGATATACTACGCTTCATCTAGAACCAGTCCACCTTCAAGCAATCGCCTATACAGGGCAGCAACTGGAACAGCTTTGTGAAACACAGTCACTATGCCTAGAAATGAAAAGACAGCCACCACTGAGGGTATGGTACTAACAAATATAGTTATACATGTATTCATTTATTGCTTATAGCTCAGGTTTGCTTGAAACTATTTTCCTTCATATTCTTCCTGGGGAAAACATACATTTTTTCAGACTGTAAATCACTATCTATTATATAAATGTACTTGACTCTGTTTTGGAAAGACTCTTTGCTTTTAGCTTGCTTGTTACAGGATGCCAATTTAGTTTTCACTGGCTAGTAAATCAAAACAGTGCAACCACAGTTCTAGTGTTTGACCAATATTTCTATCAGTTGATGGGTCAGATGAAGAAAAAAGAGGGTTTTTTGAAAAGATACTTTGCACTTGGGCAAAAATTCTATTTCCTTGAGTATTTGATATCGAATGTAAACCATATTATTAATACTAAGAAAAAACATTATCAGTATTTGCTTAGTGATTCTTTACTATTATGGTTTGCATACTAGAAATTCAGCAAACTGCCTTTAGCTCATGGGTAATGCAGAACTTTCCTAAATATTGAACTTGCGCTAAATACAGTGAGCATGACATTTCTAATTCTGCTCATGGAAAGAGATGGGATAAAGCCATTTTACCAAATTGCTTTTTCACAGAAAATTATTAGGTCTCATATGCCACCATTTTTTTAAACTAAACTCACATTGACCAGCAATAATGCAATAGGTTTTAGTTTTATAAAAAAACCATCAGGAACTACTCAGTACTTTGCAAGCTGTGGGTCTAAAAAGACAAAGATGGAGTTGTAGTCTGACATTCTTCTTCTTAATCCCCTGAATTCAAAATGAATGCTCTTCCATTTTTTTTCATTTTTCCTGAAATGCTTTTATTTACTGACCTTCAAAAGGAAAGATTTTATGGGACCTTCCTTAGTAGTATTGTATCAAGGCAGTTTAGTTGTACTAGGACTGATTCAGAAGTTAGGTTTTACTAAGGCAGAACGCTTGTCAACATCAATAGGGCTTTTGTCTGAGTTAGAAATGAACCAAAATTCTATTGAATTTATGCATATTTGTTAAAAAATGGGTCTTGTACTAATTTTTTATGCATCTAACTTATAAATTGACTGAAAGCGCCTGCCTTCAAGTCCTAGATATATAGCTATACCAACTCAATTTTTTATTAGCTATCAAACAGAATGATTCTTACAGGCATTAGTATTCCTGAGATGAACAAGAATGGTATTATATTTCTAACCAAGTAAAAGCTCTTATCAGTTTTGGATAGATCTACACAATATTTTAATAGTACTTTATAATGCCTATAATTTACATGAAAATCTAGTTGCCTTAGTGATATTACTTTGACTGCATTTAGAAGTGGCCCATGCTACTGCACTCAGGTCTTTATTTAAAGCATGTAAGGCTTGGGTGGGTTCAGTTCAGCCCATTTATAAATATATCATTTGTGAAATATGGACTGATCTTCAGGGTTTGGCAGTGTTTGGTTCAGACTCTTCTCTAATTACGTTGTTACGAAATTAGATTGCATTATATTATTGTTGGCAAGCCCACTAAGTTTCCTGGGAAGGCATAGGCACCAGAAGAAAAGAAAAGCAGTCTTGGGCTATACAGTCTTTATTTCCAGAGTGCTTTAAGAGAGGTGAATCCACTCTTCTCTTTTTTCCACTGAGTGAGCTCTATAGGATCTGAAGGAGCATTGTCAATGGGAACACTCAAAGGACAATTTCTATACAGAGAAAAAAAACGAGGAAATGGCAAATCTGACCAGTTCAGGCCTGTTACAAACAGCAGACCCTACCTGTATATACCTTATTTTATGACTTATAACCTGTTCCAGAATACAACATGCCCTACTTCTGAAAAGGTAGCATGAAATAAAAAGATTTTACCGTGGGTAAGTAACTGAGATGTGGCTCATAAACTGATACCATGTGCCAGCCTGATCTGGAGGCTTATGTTGAGTCTAAGTCTGTGCATTGCATCTGAGGCTATGCACCGGTTCCAGCTGTGGATCAACCCCACACATTGGTTAGATCTGGTTTACCAGGTCTAGGGCCATGTACTAGGTCCAGCCGGGTGCTATGGGTCTGGAACCATGTACCAACCCCATGTTCTGGCCTGATGCAGTGCACATGGCCATATCATCTAGCCAAGGGACTCCCCACAGGTCAAGCAATTTGGCAGCAGGGGAGCAGTGGCAGCATTAATTGCTGTGGCTCCAAGAGCCGTAGCAATTAACACTACCACATTCCACCACAGCCAAATATCCAGACCCATAGGGAGCCCTATTTCTCACATATAATGCATACTGCAATTTCTACCAGCTGGTTTGTGGTAGAGAGAAGGTGCAGGTTAAATTGAAGAAAATATAATAATCTCTCTTTTAAGTAGCTGGCCATAACACTTGTTCTTTATATGCTTCCAGTGCTGTAAATGGGGGCAATGGGAATAAGCTGAGCAAATCACATTTCAGAAAGTGAAAAGGTCAGAGTAATACGATTTACTATGGGCCCAATCTTCACAGAATGTATCAGGCATAAATAGTCTGTTCCTGCGTTCTTAGGACAAAAATTGCATGAAAAGGGGAAATGGCCCAACATCAATCCATTCACATGACAGAGATTTAATAGAAATGGGAAACAATACAAATACCACTTGTTCTTGTTGCTGTCTTATGATTGTAGACAAAGGGGTTTGCCAAGTCTTGAGGGGCCCCTGCCAGCGTAAGTCAGTACAGCTCTCAGGAGCCATGCTAATTCATGCTTGATGAAATTAGCTATTTTTATTTTACTTATCTCTCCTTTTTCTGATTCATAACTCTTGCACTTTGCACTTTCCATTTGAAATAAATTATATCACAGTAAAATCTCAACTTCCTGGGTAAGAGGCCTAATAACTAACCATGTCTCGGTAAGAAGTTATTTTGGGCTTATGGAAGCACTGTGTAAGGAGGCCTATTATATTATCCGTCTGCTCTGTACTGTCAGTACAGATAGAGCTGAACATCAAAACTCAGATTTGGACCTGATTCTGTTTACAATTCAGTGAAAAGCAGATATTGGGGCTAGGAGTGTTCTGGTGGAGGGTTTGGGAAAGGTGAACTTTCCTATTCTATGATGAGAATAAACTTTTTACACCCGTTTCTCTTGATGGAACAATATGGGGGAAACACTGAAAGGTTCCAGCTGTACTTTCCTTTCATTTAGCCTTCTTCTATAGGTTTTACAGTATTCATTAAGGCAGCAGGTCTCAACCTTTTCAGACCAAAGGCACCCCTTGATTGACTCAGTGCACCTTTCAGAAAATGTCAGCTCTTTGTTTTCATTCATTTTTTGACTAGAGAAAAATAATAGAGCAGTTCCACTATTGCAAAGAAGTCAGAAAGACCAGAACAGGCCAGGATGTTTTTGACACTCTGGATTTCTGCCGCCCTGCCTTCAGTCATGGCTCAGGAGGAGCCGGGCCAGGCAGTGTGGGTGACTCCATTTTTCCACCAGACTTTGCCCTGTACTCCTGCCCACCTACATCTGTCTGTAGTAGTGCCACTGACTTGGAGTGCGGGGCAGAGGAGGTGCCAAAATACAAGTTCACCCAGGGTGCCATATTCCCTTAGGCCAGCTCTGCTAAAGAGGATTTGGTTCCCTTTTTCCCTCTGCGTTTGGATAGAGTCAAAAGGCACCCTCCTTCTCATTCATTCCCTGCATGACCCTATTTGTAATTTTCTAGTGTTGACTGCATGATAACTAACTGGGCAAAGCCTCTTCAGTGACAGCCTGTAGGCAGGAGGAAGAGACAACTCCCTGTCTTTCAGACAGCTTCACACAACTTCTTGGGTATCACAATCTAAATCCCAGGTGTCAAAGTCACTTTGCCCTCTGGGCTAGATCTGGACCATAGGATTTCTCATGGGCCAGGTCTGGCTGTGGTGGCAGAGGTAAGGTGATCTGTGGTAACATGAGCAGTGGTGGTAGTGGGATGAGCAGCAGCAGAGGTCACCACAACCATCACTTATTCCATGTGGCTGCTGACACACATTCCCAAATGAGCTTCATGTCCCAGATTTTGGTGGTGAGCCCTGCCCACACCCCAACCCTGAATTCTTAGCCCCTCTATAAGCCATATGGACCAGATGATGCAGATCCTCAGGTCACACCAAGCCCTCAGGCCACATGTTTGACACCCATGGTCTAAAGGATAGGATGCTATTTCAGGTAGAAATTATGTATACAATAAAACTACTAAATCTTCTCAGACTCTGAAGCCTTCATGGCATGCTGGCAAGAAAACTGTCTTCACTGGGGCTCAGACTTTGAAACAAGCATCATATCATATCATATCATATCATATCATATCATATCATATCAATTTGAAAAATGGCACTCCTTGGAGAAAAAAAAGAGGCTCATCCCAGATCACAAGCATTAAACATTGTGATTGTCATAACAATGGTAATTTTTCACTTTTATTTGTATATTTGTATATGTTCCAGTAGTTGTATATGTATCCATTATGATAAAAAGCAATCTTTCCAAGATACTATTTTCATTAATGTGACTATGGTAATGATATTATCATTTTCCTTTCTATATTATTACTGGGAAGCAAACAGTATTCTTTTGTCTTGATTCTGCACCATGGAAGTGCAAGTGGATTGCCTACCCTGCTGGCTTCTGCAGGCAGGTTTTGCTCCAAAGGATCTTCTCAGCCAGTCTTCCCAAATAAGACACAATCTTTAAAACAACAAAATAAGAAAAACATTATCCCACTGTCTTGTCCCATAGTGGGAGAGGAAACTCTTTTTGCTCTGGGCCCTGTACAATAGCTTGACCTCTGCATACAACAAGCCATGCAGCTCACAGCCTGCGTCCTGCCTCCTTCCAAACTGTTCCTTCATAGTTTTGCTGCCTATCTGCTCTCGCTTCTGGGGACGTGATACCTCTTTATTATTCAAATGCCTCACAGTTCAGCTTCATCAACATGGCTGACTGTTCTCTTTTAGAAGGATAGACTTCCCTATCACAGGAAGACAACAGAAATGTTATTAGTACAGGTATTGAGTGGGAGGGAACTTCAGCTGGTGTAAAATATCAGTGCTCCACTGAAGTCAGTGGGAGGTATAATATATTATCCTAGGTAAGGATTGGCCTCTAGACGGTTTTGCTGTCAGGTGAGAATACTTCCCATGTATTTAAAGGTGATTTCTGAACTACCTCAGCTAGAATCTCAGTACTTCTATACTTAATTCTGGCATGCAGTAATGCATAGTGAAGTTCGGGGTGTGTCCTCTGCCTCCTGTCCCCAAGGGAATGAGACTATAAATGGGAAGTTGTGCAATCCCACCAACTGCTATAAAAAATGTACATCGTTATGAATAGAAGGACATACATTTGTGATGGATCTACTGAAGGATGACAAAAAGGGAAAAAGGATGACATGGACAGATGTTATACTTGTAGTGCTATATGAGTTCCTATGGCACTACATAAGTTGAGGGGACACAGGTGCATACTCCCTGTGCACTACATGAATGGCACAAACACAACAGAAATGTTCCTGGATGAAGCAGAAACTCCTCTGTAGTTCTGTTTTGTGGCATTTGTATAACACCTGTCCTGTCCTACAGGCAGTCTCTTTAGCTCCCAGTATCTCACAGTGCTTTGCTCTCCCTCTACCCATCTCCAAGGGAGGTTATAGGGAGAGTGCACTAGAGTCATTGAACACAGCTTGACACCCAATGCAGCAGTGCACTGAGCAGAGAGGCAGTCCCTTAGGACTAGAGCCTCAATGAGCATGGGCCCAGAATCGGGCTCACTTGTGGCAACAACAGATGGGATTGGGGTTGCTGCTCTGCTCCTCATGCCCTTTGGGGTCAGCAGGTTGTCAGTGAGTGGGCTCACTAACAGCATTCCCTCCCCTGACAGAAAAGGGGAAGCAAAGTTGCAGGGCTGAGTAACTCTCTGTTTTTTCCTGGCTGGAGAGTATGCTGCTGCAAGCTTGCATGGCAACTTTGTAGTGCTCCAGCCAGGGAACTCTAGATATCTGTTCACATCTGGTCCTTAGTCCAGAAGGGTCTATAAGAATATTCACTCTGGTCTCCCCTGCACACTGCAGCCAGGAAGTACCGCCTCGATTTTACAGGAGGTCACTGAAAGCATCATTGTTACAACTGTAACACAGAAATAAAGTACTTTTACTAGCATAATTAATTTTCACTGGTGTGCTTTGAAGATCAGTACACTAAAGATACTCAGTGAAGTGCTCAGGTATTCTTGTAAAGTCTCAAACAGTATTTCCTCTCTATTCTTTTTTTATTGGCACTCTAATCATGTCCATTGCCTCTTACTTTGATTTACGATACTCCCTGTTGCTGTTTGTAACTGAGCCTTACTCCAAACTTAGGTGTTCAGTTTTGTACTCATCTAGGATGATTGCCTTTCTTTGGTGAGAGAACTGGATACCTTAATAAATCCAGGTAATGCTTTACAAATCTATTCTTGCTTCAGCCTGTTCTGAGGGCTATTTCTGACATATAAGCCTCACCCATTTTCTTTCAGTCCACCTCTTCCAAGCCCAAAAATGATGCGGCAAGGATACTCTAGGGAAGTATTTCTCAACCTGTCAGTCATGGTCCAAAAGTGGGTTGTAAGAATATATGAAAGGTTCATGAACAAACTTTAAAAAAAATGGATCAATAAACTTTAAGAATGGATTCTGCTTTAAAGGAGAAAAATGTGAGAACCCACAGATTTCCCCTTGCAGGCTGAAGCAGTTCCAGCCTGCAAGGGGCTGCTTCGGGCTGGGGTGTGAGGGAGGTGGGTGATCAAGTAGTGGGTGCCATGTTCATGTGTGTGTACACATGCATGAGGCAGCCAGGCAGCATGGAGAGCAGCTGCCACAGCTCCTTGCAGATAAGCCCATGGGGTGGGAGGAGAGCATAGACTATAAGTTAGGGAGGCAGGGGCCAAAGGCAAACCTGCTTGCCACTCCACTACCTCAGTGGGGTAGAGCTGTGGCCTGTGGGGAGTGGTGGTGGTGGCTAGGCCATAGTGGCAGGGTAGAGCCGTGGCATGGTACATGAGTGGCTGGCAACAGGAGAAGGTTTTCATAGGCATTAGGGCTGGAAAGGACTTCGGAAAATCACTGAGTCCAGCCTCCTGCCCCGGGAGCAGAAAGTCAGCCGGGGTCAAAGGATCACAGCAAGAAAAATGTCTAGATGTCTCTTAAAGGACTCCATAGTAGGTGCTTGCACCATCTCTGGCGGCAGTTTGTTCCAGGCCTTGGGGGATCAGACAGCAAAGAAGTATTTCCTTATGTCCAGCCTGCAGCCTGGAGGAGTTTGTGGGCGTTTGAACTTGTCATCACTTAGGGCGCTCTGGTGAACAGGCATTCCTACAGATCCTGATGTATGCTCCTGATATAGGCAGCCACCAGGTCCCTCCTGAGCCTGCACTTTTCTAGGCTGAAGAGTCCCATAGCTCTCAGCCTGTTATCATAAGGCCTGTTTTCCTGCCTTCTGATCAAGCATGTGGCTCTCCCCTGGACTAAATCCAATTTCTTCACATCCTTTTTAAATTGTGGAGCCCAGAATTGGATGCAGTACTCCAGTTGAGGCCTCACCAAGGCTGAATACAGAGGGAGGATGACATCCTGGGATTTGCTTGAGAAGCACCTATGGATGCAAGCCAGAGTTTTGCTTGCTTTACCAGCTGCAGTGGCTAATCATGACCCCAAGTCCCTTTCGGCCATGATGCTAGCAAGTGTAGCATTGCCGAGCCTACAAGCATGCTGCGGGTTTTTCTTCCCAAAGTGGAGTACCTTGCATTTTTTGGTGTTGAATGCCATCAGGTTTTTGTCTGCCCCATTTTCTGAGCCTGTCAAGATCAGCCTGGATCACCATTCTGTCCTCGGGTGTGGACGCTTACCCAAAATTTGGTGTCATCGGTGAACTTGGCCAGTCCATTTCTGATACCAATGTCCACATCATTAATAAAGATGTTAAAGAGGATAGGCCCAAGTATGGACCCTCGGGAGACCCCACTGGTCACAGCGCACCACAATGATTGACTTCTGTCAACTACCACTCTCTGGGTCTGACTTCGGAGCCAATTCCCCAGCCTGTGGACTGTGACATAGCCAAAGCCACAGCTGGCCAGTTTTCCTATGAGATGAACATGGGATACCAGATTGAAGGCTTTTTTTAAAATCAAGGTATATGACATCATGTGAGGGCAGTGTGGTTCCCCGCTTTCTGTCCATTACTCCTCGTGCCACTGGTGGTATGGCTGGTGTCGGGGTTCTGGTGGCAGTGTCAGTAATGAGTCTCACCACCTTGCTCTACCCTCCTGTGCTGAGTCCTGCCCACTGGGTGGTGGAAGTTGCTCCTGCCCATGTTGGTCAAACTAGACTGAAGCCCTGTGCTCGCTGTGAGTGAACAAATATGAAGGGGCATGTGACCCCCCCGCTCCACCCTCCTCTCCACCCCACACACTCACCCCCTGCCCCACACACTGTGGGGTTGGTGCCTTGGGGTGGGGGCCAGCAATTTGGAAGGAGCACCAGTGGGGTGGAGGAGTAGAAGTGGTGGGGGAGGCATGGACTGTGTGTTAGGAGTGAGGACCACCGGCAGAGTCAGAGGGCTGTTTTCTACTTAATCTATTTACTGGAACAGGACTGGTCTTCACTGTTTACAGATGGGTCCTGTTACAGAGAAAAGCTGAGAACCACCGCTTTAGGGGACCCTGTGCTGCTGCTCCTGAGAGAGACGTTTTGGGTGTACAGCCTGCCATGCCTGTCCATTTCCCAGTGTACTGGGACACAATTAAACAATAAAAGTCATATTACTGATTTTATTGCTTTTTATTCTGAAGAATCTTACACAATATCTGAAATATATTCAAAATACTTCGCTCATCAATGACATGCAGCCTTCTTAAAGGTGGTATGTGGGCAGCTATTTTACAGTTCATAACAACATTACACAAGCGGACCATTATTTCTGGCTTGGCTTTGAGGAACATCACTGTTCTGTCAGAACAAGAACTTGGGACAAATTGTGAATAAGAAATAGGAATGCATTAGGAAACAACATTACATATGAATATTTCTACCCCTGGGATTTCAGCTGTGGGGCATACCATCAAATGTAAAGGTCAGGATGAGGTGAGAATATATTAATACTCACAGTTCTAATTTCAGATTTATGAGGGCTGAGTGACCAAGGTGAATAGGATTACTGAATGGCCACCCCACACTCTCTCAATCTTGTTCTAGCAATCTCAAAGTGTGTTCCACTTGTGACAACTGGAAGCATAATTGAAAACTGTATGCTTTCTGTACTAGTTTTGTACCAGTAATTAGATTTCCTTTCTATGAATGTGAGACAATGCCATAGATTTCCTAGGTTTAATACATTTCTAGGGCCAGAAGGGACCTATTAGATCAGGGAGTCTGTCCCCCTGCTTTGGGCAGGAAAGAGCTCTGGGGTCAAGTAACTCCAGCCAGGTGCTTGTCTAATCTTCTTTTGAACACCTCCAAGGTAAGGGAAAGCACCACCTCCCTTGGAAGACCATTCCATATTTTGGCAACGCTCACTGTAAAGAATTTCTTCCTGATGTCCGATCTAAATCTCCTTCAGTTTATGGCTGTTATTTCTAGTAATCCCAACGGGCGCCCTGATAAACAGAGTATTCTCTAAGCAGATTATTCCCTATTCCCTGGTGACCCCCCGGATGAGTTTGTAGACAGCCACAAGATCATCTCTCAGCTTTCTCTTGCAGAGGCTCAAGAGATTCAAGTCCCCCAGTCTGTCTTATTAGAATCTTACCTGCAGGGCCTCAACCATACGAGTAGGCGTCCTCTGAGCCCTTTCTAGTTATCCACATCCCACTTGAAGTTTGACACCCAAAACTGGACACAGTACTCCAGTTGTGGCCTCACCAATGCCACATGAAGGAGAAGTATCACTTCCCTAGACCTGCTTGTAATGCACCTACTAATGCAAGACAAGAGTGTGGTTAGACTTACTTATTACCTTGTCACATTAGTGACTTCTTCACTTTTGCATCAACTATGACTCTGAGATCCCTTTCCACTGCTGTGCTACTTAGAATGGTACTTGCCAGTATATGGATGCATTGGTGATTGTTTCTCCCCAGGTGAAGCACTTTGCACTTAGATTTGTTCAATTGCATCCTATTCTGATGCACCCACTTCCCCAGTCTATCCAAATCCATCTGGATTTGCTTGCAGTCTGCCATCTAGTAAAACGATTAAATATATTCTTTCTGATAGTCTAGCTGATAGTTCTTGAGTCTAGTGGTTTTCCCGTTGGGTGCCCACAAAGTCCGGAGTGTTTCCCATAATTCACTGCAAAAGAATCGTAGAATGGCTTACCTTACTATGATACAAAGAACTATGGACTATACTCCAAGGATCCTGGTGACAAATGTCTATTTTTGCAATACAGATGCTCTTGTCTGGGCTGGGCTAATCTAGATGCCTTGGCCTTAGTATTGATCATCCAATTCAGAAATGAAGGCATATCCCAAAAGGCATGGAGTCCTCTTCAAACCTGTTCAGTAACACTGAGTAATTCCTGATGTTACTTCATTGTTTTGTCCTTTACTGAGGTTTTTGCTAGCTTGATCACATGTGAGCCAATTAAAAAAAAATAGACAGCTGTATGTCAGGGCTAAACGGTTAAGAGATACCTTGGCACAGCTGCATTCAGGCACGTTGCGAGTCCATGGTGCAGGGATTTCCCCTGTAAGCCGGGAAAAGTCCTTGGTGCAGAATCAGAGCCTGCCAAAAGCTTGAAGCTGCACCATCGAGTGCATGCTTTTGATTGGCTCAGAGTAAATTATGCACACGTGGCGGTCAGCAATTGGCTTGCTGGACGTACAAAAGGCTTGGGTGGTACCCGCCCAAATTGGATGAGAGCTCGAACACGCGTAGGGAGAGATCCCCACATGTACTTTGGAGCCACAAAGGGGCCTGATCAACCATCAACAACTCTCTGTCGCAGTTGCCATGATGTACCCCATACCCCGCATGAGTGTGTGAGCATCAGTGTGCCTGTCTACAGTTTTCGTTTGTGTCTGTCTACGGATTGTGCCTACACTGCATACCTCGTGTATACAGCTTGTAAGTAAAGTTTTTTTGTTTCAACCACTGCTGCCTCTTGTACAACTAATTCCACTCTATCAGCAGCTAGATCAGACATATTGATGTTTTTGGTTTCACATCAAAGATTATATATACTTACTATAACAAAACAGCAAATCACAGAGGTCTTCAAATTTGCTGCAGGATAATAACATAGTGCCTGAGGAATGTGTTTCTACATTGCGTCAAATAGAAGTGCATTACGTTTGGTGGTAAACTGCATTTAGATTTACTATCACCATGAAATGTAATTTGTGAGGAGATGAAATGCTTCAGTAATAATTCAGCAAGACAGGGTTTGCTACAAGCAAAGGCAAACATTAAATTATGGAATGCTTAGACCCTTATTTTCCCCTTTGAAATATATTACAGAACTAATGAGCTGAAGTAGCTTTCTAGTAATAATGTTAAGTACCTTTATGACAATTTATTGCTCCTGCTTCTCAGATGCCCAGGCAAATAAAGGCATTACTTTCTATAGCTTGCCCAATGCCACTGGGCACATATACTTGAGATGCTTTACTACACAGTAGTAGTAGACTAATCTACTGTGAAGTAAACATCACTATGTAACTGTGAACAATAGCTATTGTGCAGTAAAATAGGGTAATGCATGGGTTTCTACTACCTGTATTTACAGGTAGTAGATTTACAGTGCAGTAGCTACTGTGCAGTAGCCTTTGGGTAGACATCTGACTGGGAGAATATTGCTCCCTGTGAGCCCAGAAAGCAGGGGGCAGGAGAACCAACACTTCCCTGGGCAGCTGCCTGCTTGCCAGCCCCCCTCTATGATCAGCCAATCAAAGCTGGGACATTGTTCTCTGCCCTGGGAGCTGCCTGCTGCCAAGCCCCCACTCCAATCTGGGAGTGGGGATTGGGGCATTGTCCCCTGCCTCGGCAGCTATTCTGAGGTTGGAATGGAGGCCCGGCAACAGGTAGCTGCTGTGGCAGGGGATGATGCTGCAGCCCCCACTCCAAGATCAGAGTGGGGGCCTGGCACCAGGCAGCTGTTGGGGCTGAGGCCTATGTCCCAGCTTTTGCTCCAATCTCGGCATGTGGATTAGGCATGGGCAGCTGCCTGGGGCAGGGGTATAGGGTGGGAGGCAACTGCCTCAGAGGCAGGGCAGCTCCCTCTCCTCCCCAGATCCCAGACCTGACCCTTGTGCCTCCTGCCAGCTTGTGGCTGGCACCTGGGGGGGCCTAGGGTTCCCCCTACCAGACGTATGGGAGCAGAGCAGGGAAGGAGTTGCTCTGCACTGAACTTTTTCCATTGGGAGCTCCCAATGGCCATGTCCAGACATGTGTGGATGCTCGGCTCCCCAGGGACTACTTGTGCCACTGCTAGCTGTGCCCAGGGAACTCCTGTGCCACACACATTCTAGGACAAGGCAGGTTAGCATGCGTGGGGTAGGGAGGCTGAGGCCAGCACTGGGCTGGCCCCAGCAGCTTTATCTGAGGTCCTGGGGATATCCTTGGGCTGCAGCAGTGGCAATCCTGTTGCATGGCACCTCACTGACAGCAGAGTGTGGCTCTGCTTTGGCCAGGCTTTGGCTTTGGGTGGCATGCACTGATGCTGCATGTGCTACTTTGCTTTTTTTTCTTCAGGTTTTTTGATCCCTGGATAACCAGGGATCAAAAAAACTCTACACACCGCTCCCTTGCAACATGGAGAACAACTGAACATGTGGTATGTGGTGCTCTAGAGGTGTCTGCAGTGCCATATAACACATGGTTGTGCTTGTCTGGATGTGGCCAATGGGTACACATGTAGATGCGCTCCCAGGGGAAGCTTCCTGGCCATGTCTATATGAGATTCTGACTGCACAGTCATTACTGCACAGTCATTTAGTACTTGTTTAAACAAGTACTAAATGTTTCCTTTCAGTAACCTTGCCAAACAGCATTTTCATGACACTGACCGCACAGTACCGTGAGATATACTAAGCAGTACCACCACATCACACTTCCTTCCATGTAATACTACTGTACAGTAGTCATGTGCTACTGTGCAGTCAGCATCTTGTGTACACATGGCCCCTGTGCAATATTTTACTGCAAAGTAGGCCTGTGCGAACCGGCATCATTCCATTTTGCCTTGAGTTTTGAGGTTTTGACAGAACAGCATTTCATATTGAATTTCATTTTGATTCAAAACAGCTGTTCCGTTTTGCTTTGTCAAAACAGTGAGGCTGTTTCGACTCTGTTTCGATGTTTCACTAGATCTGCTGAGAAGGGAAGTCAGCCCAGCTGGGTTGACTTCCCCATCCCTGGTGCTAGATCGGGCAGGGGACCAGGAGTCAGCCCAGCTGGACTGACTTCTATCCCCTGCGCAATGGTTGAAACGTTTCGACTTTCTAAATGTTTCAACTAGCCTCATTTTGTTTCGAGGCTGTTTCAAGGCCCTTTGTTTCTTACTGATTTTGCTGTTTTAACCTTGAAATGAGTTGAAACAGTATCAAAATGAAATGGCCGGTGAAATTTCACACAGCACTACTGCACAGTAAGCTTTCAGTGTATTAATAGCATGTGTAGATGCACCTATTGATAGTAAAGTAAATGATAAGTACAGCATGCTTGTGAGGAAACTTGGAGGTCCTCCCTCAACTCTCACCCTGACTAGAGACTCGTCTGGTTTCTGCTTTTCTTATTAATTCCAACGTGCAGTTTGTCAAACGTGTTACTGGTCTCTCGAATGTGTCAGAAGAGAATGTGTGTGGACTCTTGTGGAGCAAATAAAGTTCTGCCACTCTCCTAATAAGTGTCACTCTGGCAAGGCTCATATTTGCTACTTAGTGTTTCCCATATACCATATCCATATTTTCTATGCCTGATTTAAAATGTGTCATAAAATCATAGAAATGTAGGGATGGAAGAGGCCTCAAAATATATTCTTATCTAACCCCCTGCAGTGAGACAGGATTAAATATATGAAGGCCAGCCTGATAGATCTTTGCCTAACTTGTTCTTAAAAACCTCCAAATAAGCATATTTTTGTAGTTTGCTAACTTAAGCATTAGAAAGTATGCATGTGTTGAAAGACTATTATCATGTGACTCTCTTTTCTCAGCCAGACAAAGTTAATTCTTTTAGTCTTTTTTCATAGGTACAGGTTTTTAAAATCTCTTACCAGTCTTGGTCGTGTTGAGGTGATGTTGTTGCCATGATGGATCAGGGTATGTATGAGAAATAATAATTCTTGGGGGTGAATCAATTATATGGGGACATGCAGTAAGGGTCCATACAGTTGGTACAATAAAATGTATCACCCACAAGAAGTCTTTCCTTCCTTACCAGCTTTCTTGTTCTGGGCACTATCTCTAATTTGTCTGTATCTTTTATAAAGAGTAGTGCCCAGAATTGGACATAGCTCAGTAGAGAGAAATAATTTTCCCCTATGTATTACATAGACTCGTATTAATACATCCTAGAATGTGAGTTGCCTTTTTGAAAAAGCAAAACAATGTTGGCTTATGAGTAACTTGCAATGCACTCTAAGGATACCTCAGACCCTTTTCTTCAGTATTGTTGCCTAGTCTGTTACTCCATGTTTTGATTTGTATATCTGATTGCTCCTTTCTAAATGTCATGCTTATATATATAATATTTATAGAATCTTTTGATGTTATTTTCTATATTTCTTGATAATGATATCTAATTCTATTCCTTCATCTTTCTGATTTGACCCCTAAATGATTGCACTATTTCTTTACCTTCATTCTTAATTAGCCACACTCACCTCACTGGAAAGGAGTAGAGGGCAATAGGAGGGAGATAGTAATGAAGGTTGAACAGATGCTGCAGAGGGCCAGATTACAACCCACAATATGCCTGTATCTCTCTCTCTTTTTTTCTCTGTCTCCAACTAGAGTGAAGTCTTGTTTACATTTTTATATGATTCCTTTTTGATTTTCGGACTCTTAAAGAAATCAAGATATAACTATAATGGCCTCTTACTAAGCTCCTTATCAATCCACATCGGTATAGTTTGTTATTGTGCCCTGAAAATTGCCTTGCAGCTCCTCTGCACTCTTTTATACCTAAGCTTATCTTTGCAAGAGTCTGTACCTCCCAATTCCCTTAATTTGTTTAATCCTTTTTTTAAACCCATTATATATTTTTATATCCATTTTTTATTTAGTTGCTCCCCCGCTTCCTTTTCCAAGAGCACAGAACTCTATTGCATTTTCCTTGCTTTTACCCAATTTACTTTACCATAATATTGTCAACTAGTTCCTATTAGAATCAAATCTAAAAAAGGGTACTCCTTTCTTTTCTGAAAAAGCGTTATCCCCAACATTTCAAGAACTTGATGGAGGCCAGCTTACGAACTCTTCAGCTGAATACTCAAAAACGGACAGAGAAAAGAATCACGGGTCTTTTCTGCAAATCGTAGCAGCAGTTTGCTGACATTTTACCACTTAAAAAAATACTACTACAAGTCATTCTATTACAGAAACATTTTTTTTTTAAAGGGGAACGTAAGGACATGGGGGTTTAACTGGTTAGTGCATTCCACGTTTGCAAGAAAACGTGGCCATGGAGACAGCAGTGACCTTTTAGTCTAATGCTGTAATTTGTCAGCTCTTGCAAAAAAACCCAAGGACTTGGCTGGTACTAATAGGGTTTGTACTGTATACTCACCACTCTTGTAGTTGTGTGATCCTTTCTAATTCTCTTTTTGCAGTTCTAGGCTAATCCAGTCCTCTTTAGGTTCCTTTCCACAGTAATATCCATTTCCGTTTGGCTTTAAGCTTTTGTCTTTATTTATTTAAAATCCCTGCTGTTTAACACTTGACCTGCTGGTAACATAGATAACCAAGTATTCTGTCTATTAAGACATAGACCTATCTCCCTTCCCCCTTCCCCCTGACCTGCCTTCTGATCAGGATGATGAATAAACACTATGATTTAGTTTTAACATAATGTCTCTCTTGATATGTTGTACTTAGTTTAGCACATTTGTTACTTTATGGCACTATGTTTAATTAAATCCAAACTATTGCACTCTGAACTGCATGCTGTATTGTTTTTAGTTGTGCTAGATATAATGTCAATTTCTGCATGATATACTGTCAGCACCAATGCACATTTCAGTATCCATGTTATAAACCTCCAGCTGTTTGCTTGTTGTGTGCACTCATCAGAATCTGCAGTAAGACCAACTTTATATAATTAAAATGCTTCCTCAGGAATTTCTCTTTGGCTGAAGGAGCTCAGCAAAGGCATTAGTTGGAAATAAAAGACCATGCCCTATTGTTGCGTGCAAAGTATCTCTTTAGAAGTGTCTGTCTCCGTCATTGCAAGCTCTCAATAGCAATGTAATGATCTTTGTCAAATGTAGATCCAGTTACTGCTAGCAACAGAAGGCATATGTCCAGGCTGAACAAAAGAGCACTTATTTTCACATTTCACTGATGATATTGAATGATAACATTTTTGCATAATCCTAAAAAATTATTATGCAGATGTTGTGGAAATGACAGAAAATGCTATTACAATGAGAAGCTTTGTGAAGGGAATTTAAACTGTGCATATGTCCCCGTTTTAATGCGCCTGTCAAATTCTGAATAATAACTCTTTGCACATTAATGCACGATTTGAAACAAGACTCTTGGTTGTTTCTTGTCTATAGTGTTACATATTTTACCATTTAATGTCTTATACTTTTCTATCTCAGGGTAAAGCTAGGCAGCAATGCCTGAATATTTGGCTACTATTTCATTGGCTAAATTAACCTGTACATCAGTATTACATGGCCTACTTAATATGGAGTTTATGACCCCCCAGAAAGGAAAAATAAAAGAGGGGAAGTCACTACAAGAATGAAAAAAATCAGAAGGTCCACAAGATAATTTTAATGTTCTGTTAACTGAAAAGTTGTTCTGAGAAATACTGCTGCATAGTTCGTTACAGGCTTATTTTCTGGACTGTACGGGGAATAAGTTAGATAGGACGTACTTGAAAATACGTTGTATATAGGAATGGCAATAAAAGCTATTTAGCCTGTTTAGATACAAAATGTCCTAATTTACTAAATGTAAGAGGCAAGGATTTCTTAGGCTAATATATTTTATTGGATCAGCTATGTAGTTGGGATACAGTTAGACAAGGTTTCAGCTACATCAGATATTCCTGAAAAAGAATGCCTTGCATTTGAAATCTTGTCTAACTGTATCCTAACTACATAATTGGTCCAATAAAATATATCAGCCTAAGAAATCCTTGCCTCTTACATAATTTCTGGACGATCACAGCAACAACACACAGTGACAACATCACTCATAAATTGCTTTCTCATTCTGATCATTCGGCCACTATATATTTTGCCTCTTCTTAAGCCCCCTTCCCTGGGACTTCCAGGCCCAAGCAGACATCCTGACATTGTATCAGAGCAGGGGTGCTCGACCCCCAGCTTGTAGTTCAGATCCAGCCTGCAGCATCATGTTATCAAGCATGTGGAGCTCTCCAAGGGTCTGGATATTTTGTGGCAGGAGAGTGGTGGCACTGCTACCTTGCTGCCAAACCTCTGGACCCATGGGGAGTCCCAAGTCTACTGGATTGGATGCCCATTCCCAGTGCTCAGGGAGGGGCAGGGCAGGTGCTTGGTTCTAATCCAGGCTTATAGGACAGTATCAACGTCCAGTGCTCGAGGCAGGGAGGGTGTGGTGCCGGGCCCCAGAACCTGATCCTGGCATATGGGCTTGATTTGGCCCATGGAGCCAAAAGCTTGAGCACCACTGTTTTAGAGAGTGGGTTAAGTGGCCTGCTCCTGTTACATGAGTAGAAATCCTTCCAAGAAAGTACCATTGGTCAATACTAGTAGCACCTCCTATAGCTAAATGCCTTTGAAATTAAATATAAAGATTTCCCCCCCACTGGTTCAAGGTGCTTTAGATAGATCATTTGAGATATATTCTTGGGCTGCTTGCAGAGGTTAAACCCTCACAAAACAAAGCAAAACAAAACAAAAAAACAAATAAAACCAAAACCAAAAAACCCCCACGCTTTACTGGAAGCAGCAGTGTATTACTTCAGTCCAGCTCTGCAGTGCCTGTAAAGATGGGGCACATCAGTGGGGCTTTTTGGTGCTTTTCGCTAAAGCTAAGTCACTCTGCTGTTAGATTAAAACACCAAAAAAAATCCTACTAAGGCACCCAATCTTTACAGCCGAGTGAGTGGGTTGAAATAATGTGCTGCCTCTTCTGGTCATGTGAGGGGCTTGGGAACACACCAAGTTTAAAGGAAAGTGCCATTTTTTTAATGTCTGCAAACATCCATAGTTACTTATGTCTAGGGACCCACTAACATTGTGATTTCATGATTTTTGTAGGAATCACTAAATCAGCAGACTTCCTGCATAAAAACCCAGTCCCCATGAAAAAACATGAAAATGGCCAGTAAGTGGGGGGTGGCAGGAAGGGAGCTGCAAACAGAAAAGGGTGAGAACTGAGAAGCTCTGCTGTCCTGAAGCATGGGAAGGGTGTGGGGGAGAGTGGAGAGTTTCACTGCTCCCCCCGTGCCTCTGATTGGCCAAGGGGCCCTGGAAGTCCCATCCCTCCCCAGAGATTGACAGATGGCCATGGGGGTGGGTTGCTGTGCTCTGCCATGACAATGGTGACTGGCACAGTTCTCAGACCACGAAATTGGGGGGGTAGCTGTCCCAAATTTGGTAGGTCCTTGTTTATGTCTAACAGAAACAATATCTTCTGCTGGGTAAGCAGTTTGGTGAGAACAAAACCTCAGAAGATGAAATTGGGCGTGGATTCTAATTCTAAGCAGGAATAATACCTGGGGCTCCATAAACACCTAGGTACCAGGTACTACACCATCTAATAACACGTTAATACACAAAGCCAGTCGATCAATCTCTACTCACTACAGCCCTTACACATGAGTGCTCTTCCCTCCCTAAACCAATCTCCAGCTTGTTCCCATAGTGCATTACTGGAGCTCCTCAGATGTTACCAACTCTATCATGGCTTTAAGACTTTTCCTTGCCCACCCATGGCTGCAGCTGGCTCCTGCTGGCTGGGAAGTAAGGAAAGACACAGCTCTGCCTCTTTAGGGAAACCACAGTATGCCAAGCTATGTTACCCTCTCCCCTCCTCTCCCACCCCAGAGGAAGGGAGAGTCCTGGCTCATGTTCATACCCCTGCTTGCCAAGCCCTCTAGGCTAGGGACATAAACCAGTTTAAATGATCAAAAACTGGTTTAAACCTGTAACAGAACAGACATTCAGTGCACATAAACCAGTTTCAAAATGGCTGAAACCAGTTTGAGATAAGCCTGGTTGAATGTAGTATTAGACATAACTGATTGAGCTCAAACTGGTTTATGCAATGTCTGTCCCTGACCCTATTAGCAAGTCACAGTTGGGTAGGTCTGAGACAGCATTAAATGTTAATCTTTAACTGCTCTGAAACTGTTCTAACTTTTTGATGGCATGACAGTTCACAGATTTCAATGTTTCAAAGGTAACCTGTAACAGCTTCCTTAGACAAGCTTTCAAATGCAAGACGTTCTTCATCAAGTTGCTGTATCCCAGCTAGACAGTTGGTCCAATTAAATATATCACCCTAGGAAATCCTTGCCTTCTGAAAAAGAACAGGATCACCTCTTGCTACTTTGAAATTTGGATTCTGGAACCGAATCTTCTAGAGAAACTGCCCTTTTGGTATCCTTTACCCTTCCTCTGTGATCCTAAACCTTATGGGTTTTCCAAAATCCAGTCAGCTCTAGTCACAGTTAGGCATGAAAATGTGAGAGTTACCCAGGGAGGTAATATTTTTCCATATTAAGTAATTCTTAAGCGTATCTTTAACATCCTGCTTTAATGGCTATTTGCTATTCAGTATGCATCACGATTTGCCTTTTTTTCCCTCATAGTGGAAGTTGAAGAAGGCAGTGCAGCCGAAAGTGAAGAAAATGACAAAACAGGTAACTGGGGATGGACAATTTGTATTTTACATTCAGGTGTTTTCCTGTTACAATATGCGAAAATGAAGAGTTGTCTTAGTAACAGGGAGGTCTCCATACAACTAAATGACTGGTTCTCCTTTGTGTGTTTTCTTCCTAAAAATGCTCATGAATTTATAGGAGAGAATAAAACAGATGGTGATGATGAGGGAGACCAAAAACCAGATCCTGTGCACCGTGTGCCACGCAAGAGACCACAGAGAATACGTGTGGGGCTTGAGAGTGATTCTGATGAAGAAGTCGGCAAAAGCAGGAAAAACAGAGCAAATCAGAAATCCAAGGAGGAGGGTGGTGAGGATGGTGAAGATGAAGAGAAAGGAGGCAAAAAAGGGAGAGGCAAAAATGACAAGAAAAATGATAAGAAAGGGAAAAAAGAGAAGGCCAACAAGAAAAAGAAGGATAAAAAGAAGTCAGGTTCGGGGTAATTCATTATTTTATTTACGCAATTGGGAATCCATTAGTGCTTACAAATAGATATTTATAGTGTTATACATGTGAGCCAACATAACTTCAGAATGAAAGCAAATGACAAAACCTTACTGTTTCCCCCCAAAACAAAATGATGTTTTTCAGCTGGCTCCAAGCCAGATTTACACAAGACTTATCAAGACCTTGGTTTCATAATATTTCAGCAGCTCCTACTGTGATAGTTACAGTCATATTTTCAAGGGATCATCACCTAACATGCTGAATTATTTAGCAAACCTACAATTATGACTTAGTCATTATTAAGCACATTTAGTGCCAATTTATTTAGGAGCTGAACTTACCAGAAAATCCAACACAAACTGCATGCTGAACAAAGTTATGGTCCTTTTTCTATTAGACTTTCTTTCTTTTTTTCTTTCTGTCTCTTCCTATCCTCTCTTTCTTTACCCCACTTCATTTTTAATGTCATATTCTTTGAAAGGAATTAGTCCCTGGGAATAGTGTATTATGGAGTAGAACGAGAGGTTTCTACTTCAATCACTAGAAGTGTTGGTGCTCTCAGATACACGCTTGAAAATCACAGCATAGGAAGATAGGAAAGGGCCACATGAGCCATCAACTACAACTTCGATTATTAAAAAACACTGCAAAAACGTTGTCATACTTGTTAAACTGATTGATCCCCAATCCTATTTTAGTGTACTACGAGCTAAGTCATATTTCCCTTTACTTTCCTGAGTGGCACATGCTGAACTCTGTAAATGCAGTTGTTTGGCACTCTCATGCAGTTTTTGACTCCGCTTTGGATGAGCAAGCTCACACATTCAGGTTGAGCACAACTGCTAGGACTGCCCTCTGACTGAGTGGCTGCAGAGCAGAATAGGTTACCTGGGTACACACACCTTTTATCTCAATAGCTAAGTGAATACAGAAATATAAGTGGCATACTGGGTCAGACCAATGGGCCATATAACCCAGAATCCTGTCTCTGACAGTGGCAAGTAAGAGATGTCTTCATGGGAGAGTACAACCAGGACATGTGGTCCATTCCCTGTCATACCCTCCCAGGCGTCAACTATCATTGATTTAGTAATCTCAGAGGACAGCTCCCACTAAACCTGTCTTCCATGAATTTGTTTAATCCCTTGTTTTAGGTTTTAGAGTTAATATTGTTTAGTGGTTAGGGCAGTTGCCCACTCCACCTTGCGTGTAATATTCATTGGATAAAATGGGTAAACGGCACTGGAAAAGTTCATGTCCAGTTTGAACCAGAGGGCCCAGACTGGAATGAAGGGCCTCCTTTTATAGGGAACATCGATTTCACTAGGCTATGCATCCTCTGCTTTGTTCTTTTTCTTCTGCCCCTAATTTCTTGGTTGCGCCAGAAGAAGAGAGCAGGAGAGAGGCCTAGGCAATGCACAGCCTATGGCCTGGTAGTTATAGTACTGTATTTTGTTAGAAAGCAAGACATACAGGTTTGCATCCTCTCAGGGAGCATCTTTTATTCCCCTGTCAAGTACATTAACTGTTAGGCTATTGGGCTAAACAGCGGGAGGGCTTTCTTCTGTTTTCACTTCCAGCACAAGGCAATTCCATTTCATGAGAATGAGGAACAGAATTGAAAACTGTATGTACGTGCTACACCCCGCAATTATGTGGCTGTGTACATGCCATTTAGGCACACAAAGGGAATTAGCCTTATGATTTCATTTCCCCCTCCATTTTAGAATTCCTACAATGTATCTTTGTTCCAGCTCTTCACTATAGTGTCAATTATATCATCATCTCTCTTCTGTGTGATTTTGTGCACTCATATACATACTACTCAATTAACGTTCCTAACTGTGCCAATCAAAGTTCTTTTGCTTATCGTCATCATGGTCTATTGTGAGCATTCAAAAGATATGCTAATTAAAAAGATTCAGAGAAATGTAAGATTAAATGAAGACAGAGTACTTTACTTTGGATTAGAAAGTTCAGGACAAGGGGATATATTCATTTGGCCAAATAACGAGGAATCATTGTATAAGCTGGGATCATATATGAGGAATCACAAAAGACAGCTAATTGTTCCTGAAGCATGCAGAAACATTGCCTCTGTAGACAGTGGGGCAACTCACAAGATCATAGATTTTCTGACCTAATTTTAAGTGTACAGGCTATTATAAATAAGGTAAATAAGGGACACCCGTGATAAAAGGATCTTTCTTTTCATCTGATATCAGAAGCTTATGAACTATGTTACTAAAACATCTTTAAGATTTAAAAAAAGCAAAGGTTGAAATAACTTGAGGGAAGTTTTTAAATGGCCTGTTTTTCAAACGGAACAAACAAGGGTGTTGAAAGAGATTTTTTAATAGAAGGACAAAGACAAATGTGCTGTTGGTCATTTAGGGTTTAATTCAGATAAAACATTTGCAAGCCTTGGGAAGGAAGGTTAGAAATATAAGTTCTTTAGTAAGGCCATGTGAACTCATCACAACAAAAGTTTCAAGTGATAAGCATGTAGAGGCAATTGAGATAGCACCCTTGGGCATCTTGTTTTCTATTACACTGATGCAACTTATTTGCACAATAAGTCTGTCAAGACTGGAACATTAAGCATGTAAATAGGTCAAATGCTCTTAGTGGGACATATGTAAAGTCAAGCAGGTGCTAAAGAGCTTTGTTAAACAAGGGGCTAGCAAAAATATAGGCAGTACCTTTATTTGTGATTAAAGCAATGATCCAAGAAGAACAGCAACTCCATAGAAATATAAAGCTTGGAGGTTTTATGGCAGTTCTAAATTGGAAAGGGAATTTACAAATGAAAATCAGGAATATAGTCAACCTATTCATTTATAGCTTCCGTTCAGTTATAGCTTCCCTGAGTCTGAAAGCACCATCTGTCCTACAGGAACTTTCCATTCAATATACTTAGTGAAAAATACAGTGTCTTTCTTAGTCTCAGTCTTTACAACAGGTCCAAATGTCAATATTATTAGTTTTAAAAGCATAAAGAGCTCAGAAATTAAATCAATTAAAAAACGCTAAAAATGGAATGAAATAAAAAATGAATAGGTAAGTGCAAAGTTCTTAGCTGGTATATAAATCCATGAAGCTATATTGACTTTAAAAGTTCCATTGATTTAAAGCCATGTATTGTGGATTTGAACCAAGGATACTATAAGCTTGATGTAAAACTACTGAGTTAAGATCTGTACTGGCTTTTATTAGGCATGATATCAGAGCAAAAGTTGCCAATAAACCATTATAGCCTTAATATCTATGAGTCATTGCTACTCATGAAAACCCAGGACTTGATAGATATAAATGAAGGTAGCCTGCTCCCAGTAGCACAGCTTTCCACTATTTGAATTAAGGAAAATGTTGCGTAACTGCATCACATTTGATTATAGATGGTTGAAATTGATTATTGAAAATTAATTGAGAAATACAATTTCATTGAAATCAATCCTTCCTACAAACCTTCCAATATTGATATGTTTTCTTTATTTTTATGGTTAAAATAAAACATCAAAGGTGTTTTAGTTCTCTTCCACTTGAACACTTTTACTGAAAATCAATTTTTTTTCCAGAAATAATATGATCTTCTCAAGGACTGATTTTGTATGCAGCAAAAATCAGTGCTTCAAATACAAGTTCCAATGTTTATCTTATCCTTTCTAGTTCACAAGATCTCTCCTGTTTTGTACAGGCCTCTTTTCTTAAGGGTCTCACTGCACTAAGACTTATTTCTCTTATTCATTGTCCTATTCCTATTCCCCCTTCTCTACTCCCTCCTACATTCTCTTTTTAGTGTATATCTTTCACGGTTTTTGTGCCACTTTTGGGAGCAATCCCAAGCTTCTTTTACCTGCTCCTGTTATGCATACGCCAAACCTGGAACTGGGGGTATTCCTTGTCTCTGTCAAAATTGTGGGCAACAACGGGGAACCTTTGGGGAGATTTTGCCACCTAATTTCTGGGTTTGGTATTTTAGGAATAGAAGCAAGTGGGCAGGGTCCTGTCAGGAGCACTGCAGACTGGTGTATTTATAACATGAGAAATAGCTCACCAGTTTTGCACTAACTGGAGGGAATCCTCAGCTGCCATATCAGAACACAGCAGCTGGTACAGGAAGGAGCCCACTCGCTTATAAATACTAAACTCTACCTCTTCAAAGCCTTCTGTTCTTTTTTAAAGATACTGTTCCTTCCATTACCATTAAAAAGCCTCATGTTAATATGCACAGGAAGTCTTCTTTTTGCATTTAGGACTGGTCTAAATGTCTTTATAAAGTTCATGCACTTGTCCATCTCAATACCGTGATGACAACCAATAAGGATTTTCCTCAAAGACCTTTGTTTTTGGAGATTTATATTGTCCATGGTTCATTTTTATCACATCTGTTTACCAATATTTTATGGATGAGTTCACCTTCTTTAGCATTTAGGTCACTTTAATATGTATGGTAATAGCAAGATACTGTTTTTCCTATTCTCCTAGATCAGTCTCATGTGTCTTGTACAGTCACTTGAAATGCCATTTTTATTTTCTTGCCACATTGCGTTTGTTGGCAATTACATTTCTTTGTTACCAAAGTTGAACCTTGGAGAACACCAAGAATAGCATATTTAAAGGTCTTCTAAAACCAATTTTACTATGATTGTGTGACTTTTCTTAGCTTCCACGAACATTATGTCCCACAAACCCTTTGTTACAAATATAAATAGAAAACACATTTTAGACCCATGGCTGAGGTTCATTGAATTTTAAAATTCATCAACTACAAAAATTAAGTTGTCTTGCAAAGAACAGATATTTATAAAGCCTTGGTCATCCAGTTCAGGAATAGGAACCATACTGTGTGATGTAAGTAACTGTAATCATACAGCTCAAACATCAGTTTATGGATCCCAACATGTGGAAGTTAACTTGTAGGAAACAATTTGCAAACAGTCGCATGGTAATTTTTTTTTCTGTATAAGCCATTCAGAGAGCTATTTCCAGTAGCAAGATATTTTTTAAAATTTTCATTTGCAGAATATTCTAAAGGAGGGAAAAGGCAAAATTCAAAGGCTATATATATTTTTAGGTATTGTTTGCTAGTTACCAACCCTTACCATTTTGTGGCAATAAAGTCGAATCCAGAGATTTGAACCACTTCTTCCCATATTGCTGCTGTGTTTTAGCTGTTGTTTGTTTTGCTGCTGTTTTTGTACTGTTTGAAGTCCTATCGAATATTTTGTTATGGTGTACAAGGCTTGCAAAAATGCAAGTCCAGTTTGGGATAGAACAAGCTAAATGGATTTTTATTAAGAGAGCTTTTCAAACCCCCATCCTGCTTTTAGCAGCTAAGTCAGCATGTAGACAAAAGAGACCAAGAGGAGGTGTTTTAGTGTCACATATTGTGTCACTCATAATGAGACACTAAATCTGCTGTTTAATTGTAGATGAATATAACACATCCACTATGCAACCAAAAGAAGCTTAGAGCTGTCATTGCTAATATTGCTGGTGAGTAACACCATTGAGACACATCATACTTTTCCAATCTTTGGGTTTAACTCTTGTCTCAGCTGGAAGGTGTATTGTTCCTTATGCTTATAGATACAAGGATAATATCATCTGGTGATTGTCTGTTTATTGTAATAATCTCTTCTCTGGGTGGATCTAAATGTTTGCCAGGATTACAGTCAGTGTTCCCCTTGCTTCTTCTGAATTACAGATTATATTTTCATCCTCAGGTGTCAGCCTGTTGCCTACATAACTGTCCATTCTCTATCTGGTTCTGTGTGCCCAGTCTATTCAACTAATTTGATGCTGAGCCATTGTGAGAATGACCACTTAAAGCTTTGCATCACCATATTCGGGATCTTGTGAAAGGTTTCAATGTTCTAAGTTTTTTATTAGAATAGAGGTACCTTCTTACTCTCTCCATCCCAACAGCTCTTTTCTATTTTCTTGAGATCTTATCTCTGAGAACTAGAACAACAGTTTTCAACTTTTTTTTCACTTGCAGACCTCTAAAAAATTTTGAATGGAGGTGTAGATCCCTCTGGAAATGTTGAATGGAGGTGTAGGCCCCTTTGAATTGTAAGTGTGGGTATTTTCACATGTTTTTGCTTCATCATAGTCATCTTGTGTGGACCCCTTAGACAGTCTGTGTACCCCCAGGGGTCTTTGGATCACAGCTTGAAAACCACTGAACTGGAAGAAACATTTTCACAGGTATTATGCGTCTGTCCCTGCTGTTCATTAGCATTTGTGGAGGTGAAGCTCCAAATTTTATCTCTGTTTTTAAGTAAGTGTCCTAACTAGCCTTGGTGGTCATCTGCTTGCTGTCTGTACATTTTTTTTTTCAGCTAGCCATTGGACTGTAGTCAGCACAGGCTGCTTAGCTGTGTGTGAGAGAAACAATAATTCTTTGCCATTCTTCAGAATGCTTCATTGTGTACTATGGGCCATTTTTTTTAAATTTAGCTCATTGCAAATA
>JAGPOW010003395.1:9754906-9788644 GCA_030014935.1 Caiman crocodilus | reverse complement strand
CTGTGGGTCTCCCCTGAGGATATCGCGCCCCTTCCTGGGCGCTAGGGCCCGACACCCTGTGGGCCCTTATGAGGCCTCCTCCTTCCCCTACAGTCTCGCCCAAACCACTGGTGTAAACCACAACCAAAACACAAGCCTCTGGCTATAACTTAAACATCAGGCACCTGGCCATAACTACCTAAGCCTCCTGGCTCCTGCTTAGCATCATCGCTCCAGCCTCTGGAGCTCTTGTGAGCTGCCCTCACATTCTGTTTCCCAGAGCTCCTGCCCCTCCAGCTGCTGGCAGGGAACTCCCAGCCTGACTCTGGCTCTGGGCTTTATAGGGCCAAGCCCTGCCCCCTAGGTCAGCTGACGCTCCTCAGTTGCCTCAGCAACCCTCAGCTGTGCTGATCATTATCACACTGCTGAGGCTTTCCTCAGCAGCCTTTATGCACAAGGAGCGGTGCAGCAAGGTGCGCTGTGACACTAGGCAACCATGGCCAGATCCTGCCACAAGTGGGTGTGGGCTTGCTTAATAGGCAAAGGGGTCAAAGAGCGGTGGACAAGACCATGTCCTTGATGAGATAGGTAGCCACTGAGGCCTTGATGCTACCTGCCCAATGCTGGGGTCTGGTGCCTTTGGGCCCCAACATAGAAGTCATGCCCTTGGCCCACATTGGCAGCACCTGTGGTGGAGGAGGCTGACTAGTAGATGGAGTGCTGGAACAAGACAGTGGCCCCCCCTCTTTCACATCTCCTTGCATCTGCCCTTTGGCCTCCCTGACTCTGTTTACCAGCACCTCTGTCCAATGATCCAGGGTTTTTCCAGTGTACATGCTCCTCTTCACCCTTGGATCACACATGGGTAATGGCATGTGGACCATACTGAACTGCAATGGATTCAGCCCTCCTTGATGTCCTCCTTCAGCCACTTCACCAGTGCCTGAACTTCTGTTGGCAGTGGCTTGCCCCAGCCAGGAACATTGCTCTCCTGGAACTTCTCCATTTGGTACTTAAGTTCCCTCACTATGGAGATCACCTGGCTAAGGAGGGCATCACCAGTTCTGAGGCTCTCGGTGGCCTTGAGGAATGACCTGCGGACCACCAAGATCTGGGAGCTGGTACCCACTCTCTTTTGTTAAGGGGGCCACTGATCCCAATCTTCCTGAGCAAGACCATATCATGGATGGCCTTTTGTTGCTCAACCAGCCTTTTGAGCATTAGGTATGTGGAGTTCCACTGAATCTCCACATCCTGCATTATTTTCTGCTGTGGGATGCTTAGCTCTGCCTGTTTGTCCCACAGCATCTTGCCTGCCTTGATGCTCTGGTGGAAGTAGCCAGCTACCTTCCTGCATTTTGAAATGAACTGGCTGGTTGTGATGGTGTCCTCACTAGCAGCCCTGTCCCCTTCCAAGGCATCCCTGATTATAAGGCAGAACTTGTGTGCCACACAGTGGATACCAACAAAGTAGACATTGTGCACCACCATGACCATATTGGCCTGTTGTTGGTGACCATGAACCCATGGGTTGAGTTTGATCTGTTCAACCAACCACCCCCTGCACCATGCGGTTCATGGCCCCCATGATCTCTGTTGCCATGTGGGACTCATCCATTACCTCCGCTTGAAGAAGAGCCCACCAATGGCCTGATTGAACACAACAGTGCCCTGTGAGGGAGAGGTAGGTATTATCTCCACTCTGATTGCTCCAAATGTATGAGGTGAAGTGTAAGACCACCTGCATACCTGCTTTGCACAGCTCCTCCCTCAAGTACTCCCTGCATGCCTCATATAGGGAGGGTGCTACCATCCTGCTGAAGGTGGTGTGTGCAGGCACATGGTATGATGGGGCCACGAGTGCCATGAGCTGCCTAAACCCTTGCCACTCAACAAAGGAGAAAGGCATTCATCCAGAGCAAGCATCTCCCCAATGCTCTGGGTGAACTTGCTCACCTTTGGAATGTGCCCCCCTTTCCCTCCACCTTTCCCTCACTGGTCCAGGGTGACCTACCTCTTATTCTGGGGGATGGGAGATTTGGAGTGAGAGGGGGAATTCCCTTTGGGCATGTTCCCACTGGTGTCATGCTGAGGAGGAGCAAGGGCAAAGGGGTGGTGCCTCCTGAGGTGTATCACCATCCCTGTGGTGCTGAAGTGTTTCTCGTCCTTGCCCCAGCTGGTCTTGCATCAGCAGTGCAGGCAGATAGCATATGGAGGATCATTTGCCACCTCAAAATGATACCACACTGCACTACCCCCTTGCTTCTGGGGTGCGAGTGGGGATCCTGCCTTATCCCCTTCCTCAGCAGACAAAGGCACAACAGGAGGAGCTGACTCAGCTGAGCAACTTGCCTCTACAACCTCAAACACCTCTGAGGTGCTTTCTGGAGAAGACGACTTGGCTCTAGGGGAACTTTGAGGGGTGTGGAGCACAAACTCAGATTCTCCCTCCTTCCCCAGAACTTGTCTGGCTGTGGCACAGAGCATCCCTGGTTCCAGATCCAGATCCTCCCCTGGCAATGGAAGACTCAGGTTGGGATGGAGGAGACTGTCATGCTGGTGCTTGTCATGCTGGTGTTGCTGGGGGTTATTAATATTGCTGGTGTTAGTGGAGTGGGGCAGGTGCAGACACTGCTCTCACCTCATTGTTGCCACTAGCAGCAGAAGCCTCATGCCTGGTAGAAAAAAGGGTGCATCTCAGTGTGGTGGGTGACTTACAGCTTTCCTTCTGCCCCCTGTCACTCTCCTGTCAGAAGACCTGGCACCTGTCTTTCCAGCATATTTCATGTTTGGTGTGCTGGAAAATGTGTGTCTGTGTAGTGCTTTCCTGCACAATAATGCAACACTGCCAGGCAAAGCGCAGCTTTTTTTTTTGTTTTGGGGGAAAAATAGCAAGAATAAATAACAGGATTCTTGGGGAAGAAATATTTGAAAGGGATTAACAATAGGGATGGTAGGCAAGGGTAAGTAGGAAAGGATTGGCTAGTGCGTGGCTACAACTTGGTAGCAACAGACTGCCTTCTGCTAGCAGCCTAGACCCATCAGATGCTGTGCTCTGCTGTTCGTACTGCAAGAGACAGATCTCACAAAAGGCAAAGAGCAGTTCACAGGCAGCCTTATACGTTCTTTCTCCGTCCCTCCACCAGAGCACTGGGATTGGAAGGGACCTCAGGGACAGATGGAGACACTGGCCGACTACAGATGTTAACATCAGAGCAGTCCTTCAGCCCCTCTTCCCTCTCTCTCTTCTGAATTTCTGTTTCTCCACTAGCCTGCCTCCAAAACATTGCAAAACATCTAAAATATTTTGGTTGCTTCTGTTTCATTTTGGAGGTGTTTTGGAGCCTTCTGTTTTATTTTGGATTCAGTGTTTTGGGTGCCAAAATGGGCTGAAACAGCTCTGAAATGAAACAGCTGCCAAAGTTTCGTCCGGCCCTTAGAAATCATATCCCTACATTTGTACACAGACTTTTAATGATACTACATGCTAATTATAGAGGGTGTGTATAAATCAGTTGATTACATACATAAATGCCTAGGCTTAATTCGCCTTCATAATTGACAAATCATTTGATGTATTTGTGTAATCATAACACATTTCATCAAATTTGATCATCTAGGTGAAAGTTTAGATGAGATGAAAAACAGATAAAATTATTAGTATACAGGTAAGGCATTATGGTACCATGTACTAGCTATCATCAGACACCAGAGCGATATGGAGAGGAAGAAAAGCCTATAAACAAGTTGTTCATAGTGTAAAAACCAAATCGGAGAAGGAAACTGAACTGATGCTACCTTCAGAACACTTTAATAGTAGCATTGCAGCCAGAAGACAAAGACTCACAGGGCGCTACACAACTCCTCACTGATACTCACAGAAAAGATCGCAGGCTACCAAAATAACTGAATAGCTTTAAAAACTGTTTGTCAGTGTATCCTGCCCAGAGAATCTAGGACTCAGAAAGGAAGGAGAGAATAATATTATTGTGTTAATACAAAAGAGATGTTATGAGACTGCTATGGCACTATGAATAAACATGCATAGTTTATATCCTTGTAGTTGAGTGAGAATTTGCATGCATAGCCTATAAATAAATAACTTTATAATTTTTCTCATGGAAAATAATTTATTTTTCGTAGCCTAGCTGGGACCCACTTTAATTTTATAATAGAAATAGAAATTTGTGGAGAAATTATGTACTCAGTTATTAGTGTATTATGTATTAATTTACATCAGATTTTTTTTCACAGTTTAATGGCACTACGTACAACTTTTACTTGAATTTTATCCATTTAACTTTGTAATCTTCTTTTGTTTTTCTGTTTAAAAAGTTCATTTTTAAAAACTTAACAGTTAAAACCAGTAAATTAAGCTAAAAAGAAAGCTGAAAGTGTAGGTTTTGACTATGCCACTGTAGGCTGTGATTTCTATATAACTTTCATAAGTTAGGCCCTGTCAAGGATGTAACACTTGCAGGAGTCATCTCATGCTACAGGAAGTGGTGTTGATAGCAATTCAGTAAGTGGCAGTCTTTCATCTGAAGTGACGAAACAGTGTGTGATGATTTGAGGAAAGTGTACATGTACAGTTATGAATTCTGATTGATTTTATGAAATGGATGTGTTACTGGATCCCTCGTCATAGGTGCAGTCCACCGTGTGGTGGTCAGGGCTGGCCTGTATCTCCCAGACTACAAACTTTAAAACTTGATAGTCTCCAGAACTTTTTGGTCAAGCCATTCATATGGAGGGACCTTAGTACAATGCATTGACTGAAGCTTGGAAAACCAGTTTTCTTTAATTGAAAGTGAGAAAAAGCGTAACAAAATGATTGGGTCTTAGAATTGGGCCTTAAAACCTAAAGAGCCTGGCAGACTCAGGTGTCTCTGCCAAAAGCACATGCAAAAGTCAAATCAAGCTACCTGGAGGAGAGAGAAATTAAATAGATTCCCAGATTCAGAAAAGACTCTGGAGAGGGGAATCGGAAACCTGAAAAGATGCTGACCTAGTTCCTGAAGAACGTGCCCAAGTGATGAATAGGGAATTGGGCATTTTTTCTCCTTTTTTTCCCTGGACTTGTACATTTCCTGTTTTGTCCAAAGTGAACAGATGTTGAATTTGGAACCATCTGCATGGTTTCTTTGAAGAAATGAACTGTAAACCAGAATGCCAACAAGATGGGACTCTGGAAAAGGGAATGCTAAACTGAGAAGTCAGCATTAATCTCATGTTCTTGCCAGTCAGATCATAGGTGGCGTGAGAAAGAAGATCTGTACTTTGAAAATGTGTCAAGAGATTCAAACTCAGGGGTAGTAGTTGAGCCCTATTTACGCTCAGAAAATGATGTAATTGGAAAAATCTTCACTAGGTTGCAACATAGTGGTAAGAACTAAACTGTTCCTGAGCATTTGCAATCATTAAAAATGCACACTATTTTTCAACAGAGTTTGAAAGTTAATTTTAGGTTATGCCACAACTGGTTAACTGTATTCTCTTTAAATAAAATAAATTTTAGCTTTGACACTATTTAATATTTTTGTTTGCTTGTCAAATATATAGGCAGCAGATTTGTTCATAAAGAGTAACTCCAATGAGGGACTTAGTAAACCTATCTGCACAACTTCTTGAAAGGGATTTTACCACCTAACAAATTGATTTTTTTTTCCTCAGCTGCTTACTATTATCCAAATAGGAAGACCAAGAAAAGGGCTGGTTCCTTATTGAACACAAAGGCAATCTAGTAACAGAGAACACAGAGAAGACTGAAGTATTTAATGCCTCTTTTGCTTCAGTCTTAAATAAGGTCAGCTGTCAGCTGAGGAGGGAATTTAGCAGCAAGGAGAGGCGAAGAGATTAGCTACCTAGCATGGCAGAATATGTTAGGGATTACTTAAAGGAAGAAGCAGATGCTCTCAAGTCAGCAGGGCCAGACAGAATGCGTCCTAGACTACTCACGGAAGGCAGGTGAGGTCCCAAATGATGGGAAAAGAGCAAACACAGCACCCATCTTTAGGAAAGGGAAGAAGAAGGATCTAGCAAATTACAGGCTAGTCAGTCTGATTTTGATACCTGGAAAGACCATGGAGCAGGTTATTAGGCAATCTATTCCTAAGCACCTGGAGAAGAACATGATGATCAGGAACAGGCAGCATAGCTTCATCAAGAGCAAGTCATGTCTGACCAATTTAATTTCTTTCTATGACAAGGTGACAGGCTCTGTTGATGGAGGGGGAGCAGTGGATATGATATACCTTGTTTCAGGCAAGATTTTTTATACCGTCTCCGATAACATTCTCATTAGTAAAATACAGAAATACAGTTAGAGGAAAGTATACGTAACTGGTTGGAACATTGTGCTCAGCGTCAAAAAGGAGCCTTGTATCATGTGGGGTTCTCAAGACCTTGGTATGGTTTAATATAGAAGTGGGCCAAATATGGCCCACAGGCTGTATCTGACCCAATGAGGGATTTTCTGGCCTGTAGCAGGTCCTTCGGTCCCACCTGGCCCAAGTGCAAGGGGCAGCCTGGGCCATGGCATGCATGGCTGGTCCTGCCACCCCTGGGTGCACAGCTGGGCTGGGGCTGGGGCAGTGTGATGGCAAGAATATTTCCGGGGAACAGTGGCTCCTTCTGGCTGCTGCTGCTGGACCCACTACGGGGGCAGGACTCATGTGGGCAGGGCACTAAGCGGGGTGGCTGGGATGAGGCTGCAGGCTGGCAGAGAGCGATGTCCAGGAGTGAGCTGGGAATCCAGGGCTGGGGAGACCCCGGGATCTTGGGGCGGTGTACGATCAGCTGCTTGCAAGCCCTGTGATGGGCACAGGTTCTGCAGCCAGGGAGCAGATCACGATTCTGCTGTGGGTCTGGCCCTGGCACCGGCCCCAGCCCTACAGTCACTGCTCCAAGATCCTGGCCCCGGCTCCGGATACTTCACCCACCTGGCCAAGAACCCTACCCTCAAGGCTCCTGCCTGGTCTCCGTGAAGACCCTGGGATTGCGTGGTGGGGACAGAGCCCCTGTTCTGCCGGCAGGGACATGGGGGACAGCTCTTCCCCAGCCCTGTGCTCTCACTCCTCTGTGATCATGGGGTCTCCATGGAGATCAGCTGGGAGCTGTGCAGGCAATGCATCCAGGTGGATGGGCTGAGGCTGCCTGAGGCCAGGGCTGGGGTTTGGGGTTGGTGACAGTGTGGGTCTGGGGCCAGGGCAGAACCACACTCTCCTCTCTGCACACCTCTGTCTGTGGAACTGACCCCTGTTGCAGGGACGTGCTGGGTCTGCTTCAGCCCTAGCCCACACCGTCACTGCTCTGCCACCCCACCCAGTGATCCTGGCCTCATCTGCCCATCCCACTCCTAAACACTGCTCCCTGCCCACCCATGGCCCCATCCCACATAGGGAGTTCTGGTGAATTGTTGCACAGGGAGCAGGGTGCTAAGCTAGCCCATAACAGCTCAGCAAAACTCCCTGTGTGGCCTGTGGGTCCACATACTTGTCCATGCCTGGTTTAATATCTTTGCTAATGATTTAGGGGATGGAACTGAGACTGCACTTAGACAAGTTGTAGATGATTTTCAGACACCCTGGAGGTTTTAGACTCTCTGGATTAGCATTCAAAATGACCTTGATAACCTGGAAAAATGTTCTGAAATTAATAAAATAAAATTAAACAAGGACAAGTGCATGGGCTGGGATTGGGGCTGTGTGTGCAGGTCCCTGCCAGTCTCCATGAGCTGGGGCTGGGGCAGCAACTGAAAGGAGCAGCCTCAGCCCCCCCTCATACCCTGGGGTAGCTGGATGTGTGCCATGGCCTGGATAGCACCTGGGCCAGGCAGGACCAAGGAACTTGCTACAGGCCGGTCAAAGTCCCTCTGTGGGCTGGATCTGGCCCTCAGGCTGTATCTTGCCCACCCCAGGATTAAGTGATCTCTGAGGTCATTTTCAGCCTTACTTTTCTATGATTCTGTATAGGCAATTAAACTTAATGTGCAAGTTGCTCTGTAATATTATGTTTTTTAATACTGATGTGAAAATTTTGGACCTCAATAAGTACTTCTATTATCTGGACCAGTCACTTGTTAGCTAGGCCAAGTATCAGTTTTCAGTACAATGTCTCTTTTCAAACACTGATATTGTGGAGCCCATGTTCACAAATGAGAATAAATGACATGTAGGAAACTCTCGTAAATGACGATTCAAATGATCAGATAAAATCAAGGCATTGACATTATACAAACTTTTAAAACAATTTAAGGATTATTTTTACTCTCTTCATCTCATGAGGAATTGTTTAATATCTTTATCAGGCCAGTTGAAGCTGCAATGATGAGAAAATGATTCAGGAGCTATACAGTAAGATAAGATACATGCGGTGGTTCTGAGGGTATACAATGTATGTAGTCTAGACAAGAATAGACATGGGGAACCATGATTACAGTTTATCCATATCTTAAAGGTAGCAACTAAAATAGGAGATAAAAAAATATCCAGAGTTCCAATGATTAGAATGATAAGGAGAAATGGCTCGAGTGGAAATAAATAATTCTTAAGAGTAAGGAAAACTGGGGAACAGGTTTGATTACAAGACAACTCACCGTGACTGTAAATATTCAAAAACATGATGGACAACATTAGCAGGAATTAAGTACAGATACATTCTGCAAAATACAGCTAAGGTAGACTAGTTTCAAGTTGCTTTTTCTGTTTGCACTTTACACAACAAAAACCTGGGGGATACAAACTCAGAGAGCATTTTCTAAGCATAATATTAAAGAAAAAGGGATATATAAGAATGCATTGCTGAGTAACAAGGCAGGCTTCAAAAAGTGAAGTAGTGAAGATGCTTTCTATTCTACCATGACATCACCTGTCTTCGTTCCCTTTATTTCTTAGGGAAGCCCAACTTTTTGTTGAAAAATTTGAGGGTGCGCTTGGAAAAGGAAAAGGAAAAAAATTTTATGCATACAAAGTAATGATGATGAAGGTAAGGATTTTGTTTAATTCATTTTGTATAATGTACAACAGTAGACTAGTACAACAGATTATGACTGTAGCTACATTCTTATAGTTACTGTCCAGTTTTTCATGTGCATTTTTGGGTTTTTTGTGCCAAACTATCCCTGGATGGAATTTTTTACTCAAAACCATACTTTCCGATTGGGATTTATCATCTGTGAATAGTTCCAAAAGAGTTAGATTCTCATGTTATGAAAATTGGCTTCACCCATCTTGGGCCTGTTCCAAAACTACTATCTTCAATGGGCTTTGGATCTATCTCATTGAAAAGACTTAGAACAGGCCTTTTTCCCTGTCAACTGGAGTTGACAGGGAAAATATTGCACGTATTGGACAGGCAGTGATTCTTACCCCCTTATACATAGATTCTCTCTGGGCTCTTCAGTAGAAAGACTGTTTAAAAATAAGTATTCCCTCCTACTTAGACTTCATATTCCTTAGAAGTGTACATTCATGTTTTATTAGGATTATATTTTCTAGAGTATGCACATTAAAATGTGCATGTAAATCATGTCTATAAGAGTTATAGTTTTTCAATCCAGTAAAAGAGATTAATACCAGTCAAACCAATTTGCAGTGAAGCTACAGAGCTTGAATCCACTTCTGGAGTTTTGAATAACACAGCCACACAAGCAGTTGTTACTGCGCAGTCATTTGGTACTTGCTTATGCATCTCCATGAGCAAGTAGCAAATGACTGTGCAGGAACCAACGATACTGTGCAGTGCCATCAATGCACAGTTTTTTTCCTATGCTACTGTGCAGTAGCTTGTTGCTCATTACCACTGCATAGTATCATCGCCACATGGTTAGCACCTGGCAATGCTACGGTGGTAGTAATGAGCAACTGCATAGTAGCTCATTGCTGCTGTGAAGTAGCATCTTGTGCAGATACGCCCAACATGCAGCAAACTGAATTGTCAGAAACAATTCTGAAATAATGTTTAAGAAAAATACCAGTTTGTGGACACATTCTGCAAATAAAAACAATGGTAAATTTTACAAGATGTTTTAAGCAAATGAGTTTTTCACTGTTGTGATGGCTGTCAGAAGAGTGGTAGATCACCAAAAACACTGCAACTTATGTTATTGTTCTTTTCAGAAATGGCTGAAATTTCAACGAGATTTTGAGAATTTTAAAACTGCCTGCATACCATGGGAATTTAAAATCAAGGAGATTGAAAGTAAGTTTTCATGGAAAATAGTGAAATTAGCTATTCACAGTTGTACCAGGAAGATGTCACAGATTTCTAAGATGGCTTTCCATTATTCCTTGAAGGAAAAATGGACTCTTTTTTGCAATTCTTAATGAATATTGTGTTAATGAATATTAGTTTCTATTGTGATTATAGACTAGCTTTGTGAATCATTGCGAAGGCCACAGCAGCTTTCTAAAAACATTCCTTCCTTTAAGAGAATTCAGGAGCATCTACTTGTTCCATTAATGTGCAGCAATAAATTGTGGAAATTATTGCTCTGCAGTTTATTGCTCTCAGGAAGCTCCTGGGCATGTGATTTACATGTGCACCTTGGACTGCAGCATATTAAGCTGGGTCGAAGCAGCTCTGGCTGGCAAGGGTCCCTGGGGGTCAGCTTACCAGCCTGGGGCTGCTCTGACCAGGCTTAATGTGTTGTGGAGGTGCTGGCTGGGGCAAAGGTACTTTAGCATAGAGCTAGTCACCAGGCAGCCCCCCACACTGAAGCACCCATGTGCCCCAGCCAGCTGGTCAGCATCTACACATGTGCCGCTGCACACAAAAGACTGCTGTGGAACTTATTAGTTTAGAGTGCCCCAATAGGGGCATATGTATAAATGCTGCACAGTTAATTAGTTAACTGCACAGTAAATGTCTCATTTAGACGTGCCTGTAATGTCTTTTGCAACAGAGAAAAAGGTACACAGAAAAAGTAAAAAGGCAATGAACATAATGAAAATGAAAACTGTTTCCAGATTTGCCCATCACTTTGGGGTGTGTTCATTTATTAGGGGTATGTTTGTGGGGGTCTCTAATTCTATCAGTGTGCTGCTTGTGTTACTTATGTTTCTATATGGAGCTGTATCTCCCTCTTCTGTAAGCCTTCACCCACAATGGATCTATCTTGCAGGACTCAGTTTCAATGGGGCTGGGTTCTTCCAACCACTAAATCAGTCAAACACATGTATGCACGTACGCAGACAGATCAACAGGACATGCCTGAGCCAGGTCGGGTTATTTAGCATCGACAGGCTAACACACTCATATGCCTTGAACTCAGTTCATCAGGGCAGCAATAAATGCAGTCAGACACAAGCAGATGGGTTAACAGAGCACATCTGAGTCAGGTCAGACTATTCAGCAGCCCTACCTCCCCCTTCTCCCATACTTCCTACAGCTGCCCCCTCTGCCTCAGCTCCCAGCGTTTAAAGAAAAGCCATGGTGCTCATCGGGTGCTGCTGGCTTAGGGGCGATCCCCACTGCATATCACTGCCCCACACTGCATGGGGGTCTCTGCATGAATCTGCTGACTTCCTCACTACCCCAGCTCCCCCCACAGCTGCCCCACACAGGCTAGCTATGGTCCTTTAAGCAGAGAAAAGCCCTGGGCCTCACTGCTCCTGCAGCTGCCTCAGGGCTTCAGGGGGCTTGTGCAGAGCCCCCCATTTGGAGAGTCAGAGATTTGGCAGCAGCCAAATCTCCAAATCTGATCTGTCCAAATTGATTTGGGACAGTGATTTAAATCACTGAATTGAATCACTGTCCCCCGAATCAGCTGAATCTGAATCTGAAGCAAATACTAGCCACTTTGCACAGGCCTAATTGCAACTGTTTCCCCAATGCCAAATTTCCAGGGGAGGCCAGATGCGATGGGTCCATGGGCTGTATTTTCCCTGTAGGCTGGAGGTTGTATGCCCCGATATACATAAATGCACCTGTTTCTCTGGCAGCCTATATTCAAACTGTAATTTCTTTTACTTTGGCTCTTATTTTAAAGGAAAACTCAAAAGTATCATAACTAGTATTGTGGTCAGTATATCTTAATTAAAAGCATTTGATAAAGTGAACTCTTGCTTACAGAAGCTTATGCATCTCTGATTCAGTTAGCCTATAAGGTTAATTTCTACCTTGCCTTCTGTGAAAGTGTTAGTCATATTACAAGAAAATAATAGAGTCCTATAATGAGTTAAAACTTTTTAATAACATGATGTTAAATGTGGCTCTGGAGTAGCAATGTTGGGACTTACTTATAGGCTGGCTTTATCTATTTATTTCAATTTTAATCTATGAAACAAGATTCTGTGATTGATATTCAATGCGTTGCAGGGCAGCTCGCTGCCCTGCTCCTCGAGGGTGGAAGCTGCGGGGGAGAAGCCCTAGCAATTGAGAAGCAGCACAGGTGCAAGTTGCCAGGACAACTGCAGGCAATAAATGACTGCACCTGACAGTGGTCAGCTGATGATAGGGGCAGGGCCTGGCTCTTATAAAGCCCAGAGCCAACCCCCAGCTAGTAGTTTCCTGCTAGTAGCTGGAGAGGTAGGAGCTAGGATGTGAGTAATGCTCAAGCAGACTGAGGGATAGTGACTCTAGGATGCTGGAGCAAAGTTGTTATAGCCAGGCAGGCTTAAGTTAAGTTATACCCAGGTGTCTTGTGTTTGTTTTGCTAGTGTTTGTGCACTGGTGATTTGGGTGAGGCTAGTAGGGGTTGGAGGAGGCCTCATAGGGGCCCACAGGGTGTGGGGCCCTAGTGCCAGGGAAGATGCAGTCTAGCCCTAGTGAGGGTGCAACTTGCAGGGTGTGTAGACCCCAGCCCAGAGGGGCATTTGAAGAGCCCAGGTATGGGCACAGTGAGCCCCAGACAGGGGGCAGCATTTTAAGGAGCCTGAGAGTGAGTGTAGCAAGCCCCAGAGAGGGGGCAGTATTATTGAGGAGCCCTAGCATGGGCACAGTGAGCCCTAGAGGGGGGCAACACTTGAGAAGCCCTGGTGGGGGTATGATAAGCCCAAGGAGAGGGCCAGGATTAAGAAGCCCAGTGTGGGCATAGAAAGTCCCAGAGAAGGGGGACTATTGAGAAGCCCAAGATGGGTGTGGTGAGCCCGGTGGCAGGCTAGTACTGCAATAAACCTCAGACAGGGGTAGGGTGCTACGGTGGACCCTGGCAAAAGGGGTTAGCAGTACCGCGCGCCCAGGAGAAGGGCAAGGTGCTGCGGTGGTCCCTGGCAAAAGGGGATAGCAGTACAGTGAGCCTGCAAAAGAGAGGTTAGCAGTGTGGTCGGCCTAAAAGACCAGTGGCTCTATGTGAAGGCTCAGAGTGGGCAAGGGCCCTGGGGAGGGATGACGTTTTAGAGAACCCCAAGGGAGAGACGGTGTCATTGAGATCCCGGGGGGGGCGGGGCAGCAGTACCAAGAAGGTCCAAGGTGGGCACAGGGAGCACTAAAGAAAGGGTAGGGTTAGAGAAAGAGCCCCAGTGAGGGGCAGTAGTCCATATAGAAGAGCCTGAGAGAGCAGGCGAGTGTACTGTAACCAAACAATGTCTTTCCCATCTGTGAGGCTTGGGGCGTGGTATTAGGGTTGGTAGGAGCCATGCATAGCCCATAAGGCTAGGGTGCCTGGGGAGCACCCATTGTACAAGGAGATCCCAGAGAGTCCGAGAAACCACGGGGATGGAGGTCCCGACTAGCCATGCCCAAGGAGGTGTAAGGCAGCCACCCAAACCTACTGAACATCAAAGATGTGGTGGGCAAGAATAAGAGGGTGCCCTTGGGCCGGACTTGACACAGTGAGAGGGACCTCGGGGAGATCACGGCCCTCCTTGGAGGTCCGCCCCTGTCACACAGTGCTACGAGCACTGTTGCAGATGGGTGCTTTATACATTGTTTGCATGTAACAATAAAGACAAAGAAGTCTTATTATAGTGCTACCTGTCTTCAGTGAATATGGCTTTGGAATACACAGTGAATAGTGTCTAGGGTAACAAGAAAGATTTTGAGTTTTTGCTGAGTTGCATCTTGTGTTGCAGAGTAACCCTAGACAAGAAGGAACTAGGCCAGAAAGAAAGTGTATCTCACCTAAATAATACCTTGAAACACCTGGCCAGCAGACATCAAAGCAAGTTATACAATCTTTGGGGGTATTTATTAGCATGCAGATGAGACTGTTGAATAAATATAGTCAAATCAAATGATGAAACCGAGGGTTCTTTTGCTGAGCTATCATATCAATGATATGATGCATATCATCTTACATCTTATAAATAAATGGTCCTGGCCAATATTGTTATGGCTCACAGACTGACTAAATCAGGCAGGATTTTGAAATTTAGGTTCATTCTGCTATAGTACAGTCTGTGTACTTTGCTGACTGCTGAGAACATTGGCAATGGCATGTGGATGCTGAAACAATTTTGCGTTTTACTGTGGTCAGAGATGTATGTATGTCTGTGAATATAAATGGTAGCTGGACTGGTTGGTGGTCCCAACTTACTCCAACAGGATACAGTAACCCTCAGGTTAAAATAAATCAATACTCCCTTTCAGATTTTCAAAGGAGTGGTCAAAATTTAAACTCTGGAACAAATATCAGGACTTTATTTCAAGGAAGGGAACTGTACTGAAGAATAGCAAAATGTAGAGAAGGCCATTACATGCCTCAGATCCTGCCATCCCATGTCCAGAGACCCACAATAATGTTTGAGCTGCATGTTAACTGTTCATGGGTTGTCATTTGGACCTCCCTGACATACAAAGGCTGCAAGACAATGTTACAGGTGCTTCAATTTTTCTAGCACTTTAGTTTCTCATCTAGATTCTGTGTCTATTTCACTACTTATTCAGGCTTGAGTTCTGTACTGTCAGGAACATACTAGATATTAAAAACCTTGCTAAATGAACATATAAGTAAAAAATCCCAACATCTTCCACAAATTTAAGATCAGAATAACTTGAAGAATCAAGTCTGAAGCCCCTTGTAAATGAGTTGCTTGTAAGCTACAAGTTCAGCCATCCACCCAGATATTCTAGGCATGCCTTCCACATACTCACACCTGATCCAAGCTAATTTGCACGAATAGAATGCACTGATCTGACCCTAATATGTTTTCTCTATGCTGGGAGGTCTGGACTGGCATAACAAAGGCATCTATTCAGTGGAAAGGAGTGTTGCCTGGAGGGTTAGAGCACTGGACTGGGTATCTGTTGGCAGCAGCATCATTAGCCATCTGGGTGACCCCGAATAAGTCATTTTACCTCACTGGGTGTGCCTACACAGATGCTATGTTGCAGTAGCAATGGACTTTGGCAATGTAGCATATGTGTGCAAAAACCATGATGCCACAGCTATGTCACTGTAGCAATGCATTCCCTCATTATAGCATGTTGCTATGCTGACTTAGCAGCTAAAAATAATCATGTGCTGTGTGTACAGTGCAGTATGGGCTATAACTGTGCTGTTATTTCAAAAGGAAGTGCTACATGATGATGCAGTAACAACAGTGCCATAGGGTTATGTGTAGACACACCCACTGTTCTTCAGTTTGCATGACTGAGCAATAGAGATGATGATATGGCTTTTTTATTGAAGCACTTGCTGAAAAGTGATGCATACATATATTAGGCTGGTAGAAATTCCTCCTGCACAGGGAAGAAGACCTGTTGACCTGTAGACAAGGACTGTTGTGTTTAGTATTGTGTAAGAACAAGATGACTTATTCTGGAGGAGACCCTAAAAGTTAAAAAAGGGTAGAAAGGAAGGAGTGAGATCCAGGCTCAGTTGTAATTAGATGATATAATGTTAAAAAAAAGATGATATTCTTATTTATGGTTAGTTCAAAGCCACATCTGTCACTGCTAGTTAGCCGTACTACTAGCTGAAGTCATGTGATATACTAATGCACAGGGATGAATTATGCTGGTGTCCTGGTGACTGAAATTGTCAGTGAATTCTGTTTGTATGACAGCTTGTTCTCCTGGCCAAGTAACATTGAAGACTAAGCAGTAAATATCACTAGAATTAGTGAGTTTGGCAGCATGCTTTTAACCACTTCTGCAGATGAGCCTTTTGCTGTTGATATTAGTGTGTTGGGCCATCTGTATAATTGGCATTTCGTCCATTTGGAATATGGCAATGGATCCTTCCCATCCCCTCTACCCACTCTGAGGTAAGGGAGAATTATGAATTCAGTTGAATTAAAGTGGAATTACTATAGTACTGTTCCTCTATTATCCAGCACTTTTTACTTCTAGGTCAATCAAATTTCATAACTTATAATTTTTTCCTAGAATATTATTATATAGGCTGCAAAGTATGAAAAGATGATACAATATCACAGGCATGCTCAACCTCTGGTCCATGGGGCAAATGCATCCTGCGGAGCCCTTGCATCTAGCCCATGGGGCTCCCCAGGGGTCAGAAATTTTTTTCATGTAGGTATCACTCTGCCTATCCAATATAGATAGCAAAGGGATAAGCAGGTGATTGCATGTAAGACATGGGTAGAAGAACAGTTGAATGAGCCCTAAATGTTATAATGATGATGTTTGGTCTAGTGGTAATGTTGTCTGTGGTGATAAGGGGGCACAGTTGGCATCTGGGTGCATAGCAAGGCCTGGTGTCTTGGTAAGTACAAGAGTTAGATAGCCTGTTGCTGAAGAAATTTCATTTAAGGTTGGAAGGCTTCCTGTAAGCTAGGGCAGGCTTGCTCCCCCAAGATTACCTTGACATGACTATTATTTTACAGGAGATGCTGCAGGTCATTAATGAGATGTCCAAAGTATTCAAGCCGGGGCCTGTTCATTACAATGAAAGGGATTCTGTTGTCCTTGTCCCAGGGTTCAATTTTGTCATTTCAGTTGAAATATATTGTAAACATAGATGCTCAGCGCTGTGACTATTATTTGAAAAACAGAGAAACATTTTGTCAAGGGAAGAAATAATAGTTATAGAAATGAATGACTCAACTACCTTGCTTGTGAATTTCCAATTGTTGATTGAAAGATCTGTTCAGACTGGTTACCTTTCTTGCAGGCTTGGGAACATTATTAACATCACATAGATAGCAGATATTTGGTCAAGAAAAATTATATAAAATGTTAACTTTATTTTAAGGAATGGTTTATCAATCTAGTGCTACATGTGACCAGCTTCGTTTATCACATAACACTGCCATGGATTCATAAGTGGAAAAAATAATTCAAGGACTTGTGTTTTGCCTCTTAATTAATCGATCATGGAAAATATTTTGGTATGATTTCTTGTGTTCAGGAAATGTAACCAACTGTTTTTATTATTACAAATGTTCTTGTTATGATGGAAAATAGATTTGAGTCCTCAGAGGAGAATGCAAGTCTGATTTTATGAATGCCTTGTGCATGAATAGATTTCCAATATCAGTCAGTTAGAAGCACAGACTTGTGGTCTAGCTGTTAAAAAAATAAGTTTACTTTTCAGACCTTTCATAGGGGAACAGGTAGCACTATAAAATGGAGTAATGTTCATCTGCTATTTTGATTGGTTGCCAGCACATAAAAGTAATGAAGTCCACTTGGATCCCATGGAATCAGTTTTATACAACTTCATTTTGTATTTTATTTAGATGGCACAGGAGATGTTTGAAAGAATGTTACTAGTGCTACCCATTAATTTGATATTTTCTCTATATGTGCATTCAAATACAGGAACAGATAAAAGTGTATGTTAGTGTACCTTCTTTGACAATCGGGTTTTTATAAACAGATTTAAAGAGAGCATTCATAAATGGAATTTGACGTGATCCTCTTTTTCCCCCTAGTGTTGGAATTAGAGACCTGAGGATTAAAGACTTGAGTTAAAGCCCCAAATCTTGTCTTAGCCCAAAATGTCAGAGACAATCTCTAATAATCGTTCTCAGCTGATTTCTTTCTGTATAAATACAGCCATTGAACAGTGAAGTATAAGTTGTATCAGAGTGAAGGTGGCCATAATGGTGACACCTAAAAAGATCAGGGATTGAGGATCATTTAAATTCTGTTCATATCTGTGGCAGAACACCTTTGGGGTATTCATCACGTGGCAGGGGCTGCAGTAGGCTGGGGCAGAGCCCATCAGGGAAGGCAGCCGAGTGAAGCCCCCCAGATCTCATTTTAAGGGGGGGAGGTGTGTGGTGGAGCACCTTTGGGGGTGTTCGCCACTTGAGAGCTCTCACCGGCTCCGAAGGAAGCCTGCTTCGGAGGAGCAGCGGGGGAAACCTCCCCCAGGTCCCATTTTAAGCAGGGAGGAGTGTAGCGGGGCACTGTTGGTGCCTGTCACTTTAAGACCTGAGCCAAGCAGCCAGCAGGTGCTTGATTGAGACAACCACTTTAGATCCCTGGCTGTCTGTATAAATAGATCAATTTCCTGCTTGCAGGTCAGGCAGCAACCTTGCCTGGCTGCTTGGAACATCCTGGAGGGAAGGGCAGGAGCTGTCGGGGATAGATTGGAGGCTCCTGGTCCTAGCATGACCTAAAACTGCACCCTCACAGGAGTGGGTGTCCTGGTGGGGCTCTCAGTGGTGCAGGAGACTCCAGGAAATGCCTAGCTAGTTATCACCCTGGTGAAAGGTGCGTAAGGGTGCCTTAACCCTAGCCCTCACCTTTGGGTGGGTTTGTGTAACACTGAAGGCAGATGGGGCCAGTCATGGCTATGGCCACCTGAGCCTTGTGAGGTGTGAGGCCCTGAGGAAGGTAGTTGGGGCCAGACATGGCTACGGCCCCTGGGGAGGGAAGCCCTGTGGTCCCGAGTGAGGGCGTGGAAATGAGGACCCCAGTGAGGGGGGGAAGATCGGGAGCCCCAAGTGAGTGGAGTAGGCCAAGGTATGTCCCTAGATGCCTGAGGCTGAAGTTGGGCCAGAGGCCAAGTAAAGGGGGCTCAGCCCAAGAGAGAGGGGTGAGTCCTCACCCCAGTAAGTCCTCCACTGCTGGGAGGCTGAGTGTGGGTCAAAGACAAGAGCACAATGACTTGCTGCTCCAGGGGGGAGTAAGAGTCCCCATGAGACCCTGGAACACCAGTCATGGTGTGAGTTACCCCAGCTCTTACCACTGGGCAGGTAACCCCCTAGTAGGAACCAGAAGGCAGACCCCAGGGATAGAGTGGGGCCAGAGTGGCAGAGGCCTGATGTAAAGTACCCTTGACTAGTGAATGCTGGGGCCAGGACCAGAATGGTCAAAAGGGCCAGGCACTCACCATGAGGGATGCCCAGAGCTAGGAGAGCCTGGGGTTTCTGAGTGGCCTTGGAGGTGAGGCCAGGGCCTGTATGGCCAAAGGTCCCATGGGGACCATGCATGAGGGGGAGAAATAGCCTGAATGAAGGTGGGGTAGGCTGCCTGAGTGGAGGGATCTTAGAGGGTCCTGATTAGAGAAGTCTGGGGCACAGCGTGTGGCTGGCGACTGTGAGAACTATGGATGCCTTCTGTGAGGCATGGGTTGCTCTGAGAGGAGGTACGGAGCCACAGATGGTACGCCCTGGTATTGGGGAATGAATGGGCAGCCTCCTGCCTTAATTAACATCATAAATAATTAAGAACAAGGCATGGCAGGTGAGCCAGCTGGATGGCATGCCCAAAGGCAAGTGAGGAACCTAGCACTGTGGCTAGGCAGGAAGGCCCACTTTGCCACAATGTCCATTAAATCATAGTAATATAATTGTACAACTTACGTTATTGGGTGAACATTTCCCACCTCCACACACACATGCACATGTGCAAACCTCTTTAGATAGAGGATCCGTCAGTCAGACTGAACCTGTGTCCTGTGCTTATACTCATTACACAGAAAACAGCCACAGCTCTGTTGACTTTTGACCAATTGTTTTCCAAGTTAAATCATGGATGTACTCCTAAATGATAATTATATGTCAAGTTTTGGGTTTCAAATGTCATCTGTTTTATGTTAGCTGTTTACAAAAAGTATGGCTGTAACTATTTACACTGAAAAATAATAAGGTGTACTTTGTTTAGCCAGTCATAACACAGGCAGTTGAATGATTATTTTTCAGCTATCTATTGAAAAAATATATTTGGACAGAGTCTAAGCTCAACATACTTTGGCCTTAGAGGGAATGATATTTTATCATTGACTAATATGATGATTAAACTTCTAATTATTTTGTCTGTTTACTGTATCTAATTTAATACATGGATAGTGCATGTGGCTTTCTAATCTGTACACAGAATCTTCCCAAGGATGTGTCAGAAATCTTGTTGTTCCAAACAACGGAGACTAAATTTGAAACCTGGAAGATCAGCAAAACAAGTCAGGGAATGCAATAATAAAAGGACTGACTCAAATCCTCAGACCTTTCCATCCTCTCCTAGTATAGTTCAGACCCCTTCATGCTGTTCCACCCATTCTAAGCTCACCAGTTGCTGCACCAGTCACTATGTTCCAGTCACTACTCTCACTATGTAACACAGGTTCATTAAGGTAACTAGAGATCAGATGAGTTGTAATTAAATGTCTTTTGTATCAGCCAGAGATCAGCCATACATTCTGGGTGCATCTAAACAAGATGCTTTATTGCATATTAGACTAATCCAATGCACATTAAAGCATCATTATCTACATGTGCATATCAATTAGCATGCATTAAATTAGTCTAATGTTTCCAATACATACATGTACTAGAAAAATAGCTCATTGACAGGCGTAAGTGTACATGTGGACCCTGACTGGGATCAGTTTGCTCCTGGTCAGCCCAGGCAGCAGGGGACCACTGCTGCCTGTCTAAACCCTTATCTCCACAGACTGGGGAGAGCTGCCCCAGCTCTGGCAGAAGCTGCTTTCCAGCCACATGAAGATTGGGACTGGCCCTGATCTCCACGTGGCTAGGAGGGAGCTGTCCCCACCCTGTGGAGATTGGGACCAGTCCTGATCTCCATGTGGCTGAGGGAGAGCTGCCCTGAAGCTCTCCTTGCCCCATGGAGATTGGAACTGGTCCCAATCTCCATGTGGCAGGAAGGCAGCCAGAGCCAGGAGAGCTGTCCCAACCCTGTGGAGATTGGGACCATCACCTATGTTCCCTGCCATCCCAGGGCTGGCAGCTGGGGGAGCCTGGAGCTATCTTTGGCTGCTGCATGGGTGGAGGGGAGAGAGAGGGGAGGAGTAGGGCAGGAGCAACCCTGGATTGAACTGTGGAAGATGTTAGGGAAATTCAGTCACCAGATCTACTCCTCTCCATGAATAAGTCAGTGGAGTTGATCCAAATTGTGGTTTCAATAGATGAGGTCATAGAGGAAATTGATGAATCAAATAGTAGCAATTCACCAGGATTTGATAGCATTCACTTTAGGGCCCTAAAGGAACTCGGGTCAGAAATCGCCACGCTCTTAACTGTAGTATCGAACCTATCACTAAAAACATCCTTGGCACCAGAGGACTGGAAAATTGCCAGTGTGACTCCCATGTTTAAAAAAAGCAATAGAGGGGATGCAAGGAACTACAGACTGGTTAGCTTAACTTCTGTTCCTGGACAATTGGTGGAAAACAACAATATTAAAAAGAATTGTTCAGCACATGGATGAACATGATTTTCTAGGGAAGAATCAACATGGCTTTGTCACGGTAATATCATGCCCCACCAACCTACTGTGGTAATAAGCTGATGGAGAATAGGCTTAGGTTAGAGATCAGAAGGCAATATTTTACAGGTAGGGTGGCCAAAATCTGTAACCAGCTTCCCAGGGAAGTGGTCCTCGCCCCTACCTTGGGCAAATTCCAGAGGAGGTTGGACGATCGCCTGTCTGGGGTCTTGTGAACCCAGCATTCATTCCTGCCTGTGGCCGGGGGTCAGGCTAGATGATCTGTTCAGGTCCCTCCTGACCCTAGCTGCTATGAAACTATCAGACTACAAGAGTTGCATTAGAATTCTCTGAGGGTGTCAGTAAGCAGGTAGATTGGGGTAATCCAGTTGACATAGGATATTTAGACTTCCAAAAAGTCTTAACAGGTCCTTCATCAGAAACTCTTAATTAAGTTAGATAATCATGGGATTACAGGGAACAACCACTTGTGAGTTAGAAATTGGCTTTTAGAAAGTGAAGAGTGAGTATAAATAGTCAATGTTAAGGATGGGAAGAAGTAAATAGCAAGATTTCCCTGGGATTTGTTTTGGGATTGAATTGCTATTGAATTTATTAATAAATGATTTGGAAAGGGGTGATTTGAGTAGTGAGGTGGCCAAATTTGCAGATGACAAAATTATTCAAAGTTTACCTAAGACAATGGACCCCTGATCTACTTTAAGGATTCTTATTATTCCAATAATGCATAAATAATAATGGTAGCAGTTTAGGGACTGAGCCTAAGCCAGGATACTAATGACAGCAAGATTGCCTCTGAAATCAAGGATGAAACTGTTTATGATTTAGGTTCAATAAGATTTTCATTACTCAACAAGATTTTCATTACTACATGGTTGTGTTGTGCTAATTGCTGTAGCTGTGCACATTGTACACCTGGCCTTTTTATTTTATGCTATGGTGATTCCTGTTGATTTTTGGACTGTGAGAAACTACAGAAGTATCTGGCATGATTGAGCAAATGAGAAACTAAAGGGCAGATGAAATTCAATGTAGATAAGTGTAAAGTGATGCACATGGACAAAAATAACCCAAACTATACCTACACCATGATGGAGTCTACATTATCCATTAATACACAGGAAGAAGATTTGGGAGTCATTGTGGACAGTTCGCTAAAAACATCAGCTCAGTGCTCAGCAGCCTTCAAAAAGGCAAACAAAATGTTAGGGATTATTAAGGGACTTGTAAACAGAACTGTAACTATCCTTATGCTCCTTTATAAATCTATGCTGCAACCACACCTTGAACAACTATGCCCTGGTCTGGTCGCCACACCTCAAGAAGAACTAAAGAAGGTACAGAGAAGGGCCACGAGGATGCTTAGTGGTACTGAGGGGCTTCTATATGAGGAGAGATGAAAAACACTAGGGCAATTCAGTTTAGAAAAGAGACATTTGGTGGGAGAGATGATAAAGATTTTTAAAAATACTACATAGCAAAGAGAAAGTATACAAGGATATATTGTAACTGAGAGCAAACAATAAAAGAACTAGGGGAGTCACAACATGAAGTTAGCATGTATTAAGTTTAAAACTAACAAAAGGGAAGTTCTTTTCTACATAGTTGCAATTAAACAGTGGAACTCATTGCCACCACATGTTATGGAAGCAAACAATTTAGCTAGATTCAAACGGATTGGACAAATTCTTGGCGGAAAAGGGCATCAGTAGCTATTGAGCATGGAAGTTAGTGGTACAACCTATGAATCGGAACTTCCTAGATCTTAAATACTAGAGGCTGCAAATGAGAGAAGAACAGCAGAAAAAGCTCTGGTAATATCAAGTTCACTTTCCCTTTTAGCATCCACTCTCTGCCACTGTGTGACACAGGATACTGGGCAAGATGGATTAATGACAGTTCTTGGCTAGGGGCAGACATTACATATAAACCAGTTTAAGTGACCAGAAACTGGTTTAAACCTGTAACAGAACAGACATTTTAGCTCACATAAACCAGTTTGAAAATGGCTGACACCTGTTTGAGCTAAACCTGATTGAATGTAGTATCAAACTTAACTGATTTGGCTCAAACTGGTTTATGCAATGTCTGTCCCAGACTGCTTCCTGGTTTAAGTTAAATCAGAGTCCCCCAGCATCCTGCCATGCTCTCTGGGCTGGGCTGGGCTGGGCAGGCCCCTCCCCTCTGCTCCCTGGCTGGAGCTCCAGCAGAGACTTGCAGGCATAGCAGGGTCTGCCTGGCTTCCTTATGCCACCCTACTTCCCTCTTCCCCCCACCACTCATTGCTCAAGCAGGAATCCCTTCTTCCTCTCTCCCACAGCATGGACCATAGCCAGCATGCGGTATGCTAGCTAATGCTGAGAGGTATTTGTGTAAGGCAGACAGGACAGTGTCAGCTTAGGGCTTTTTAGAGCTAATCTACAGGTCAGCTGGTAATGTCCCTCTATTTCTTCTTTTGGAAAAAGCTGTTTAAGAAGAGCTTGAACTAATGAGTGAGGCTTTGTATTCTGATGGGGTGCTAAATGCTGATAAAAGAGCAGATAAATGCTCTGTTATCAAAGAGGGAGGGGAAACCCTCCCTAATCAGAGCATACTGCTATGGCCTGGCCATGCCCCCCTCAGCTCAGCACTGTAGAAGGGGAGAGAGGGGTGCTTTAGCACCGCCACCCCTCTCCCCGTCCCAGCTTTCTGCCTGAGCCACTGCAGGCACATGCCTGCATTTTTGGGATGTCTGTGCAGTTACAAACTGATTCGGCCTAGGCAGGTTAGACTAACCTGCCAAGACTGAATCAATTCAGGCACAGGTTTTTTGAATCCCCGGCCCTTATGTTCTTATGTAAATGCTGTAGAGGGTTTTCTGTTCTCTAATTCAGTCTCAGATAGTGATATCTTTAATTAGTAACTATAGCTCCATTCTATTCTATAAACATTACCAGGATATCCGGGCTATGAGGCTAATCTTCACTAATAAAGCATCAAGCCCTTATCAGAGAAAATAAGTAATACAATAACAGAACAGTTTATGAAAATCAACAGAAACTGCCATAGCATACAATAAAAAGGCCAGGTGATCAATATGTACAGCTACAGTGATTAGCACAGCAAAGTCATGTAGTAATGAAAAACTCATTGAATTCTCACCTAAATCATAAAGAGCTTCATCCTTGATTTCAGAGGCAATCTGTGAGCCATGTTGTTCACATGTTGGTATCATTATAATTTATTTTGGAAAAATAAGATTCCTTAGAGTAGGTAAGGGCTCCATTGTCTTAGGCACTGTGTAAACACCTAGTGAGAGACCCACAAACCATTACAATCAAAATAGAGAAGAAAACCCAGGATAGGAAAGGAAATAGAAGCGGAAGGACATTATATTTTTATCAGTACAAGTGACTGCAAACTGGTCTAGACCCATAACAGAACAGAAGTTTGGTACACATAGACTGGTTTAAAATGGTGGAACCTGGTCTAAGATTCCCCGCCCCCGACCAAAGGGTGAATGTGTGTTCTGTTTGCTATCGATCTAGAGTATACCGCTTATAGAAAGCAGTGTAACTTAGATCGATTCCTCCTCAGGCTTTTTGATTGTCTGTACCTAGCCAAAGAGACTTTTTGACTTTACGCCGTCAGCAGAAGAGCTTTTTCTTTCTTTTCAAAGAAGAAGATGAAGCTCTGTCCTTTAGTTCAAGCTGCCTCCTGGTGTCCTGCCCTATCTCAAACTTTCCTGCGTATGCTAGCAATCTTTCAAGCTGTACGTAATGATTTATGAGTCAGGCTTTATTTCATTTTTCACTGTCAGTCTTGTGTATCAGTGATGCACAGAAGACAGTCTGATATGAAGATATTTTATACTGAGCAACTTCATGCACGTGGCATTCAGTGCATTAGCTTCTGCATCTGGTGTTGTGACAGAGACAAAGTTGGCTGGAAGAGCACACACAGAAAGTTGCTTCTCAAGATGTTAAGCTGCAGATATGGAGCTCTTACTCAGCTGCTTTGTCATTGTTATCTGAATTTCAAAGAGTTTTAAGATGCATCAGAATGCAGAATAATTTCAGTAACCAGAAAGGCCTTTGGGAAATATGTCAGAATAGTCTAGGATGGAGTTTAACAGATAGTAACTGTTTTGGTTTTTTTGTACTTGAGAATATAAAGGATAGTACCAAAATCACTTTTATTTCAAAAAGCATTGTTATGCAGGGATCTCATCTCTTCTGGGGGGGGCTTAGCCCCCCCAAGCCCCTCCCCGTATTTCAAACCCTGACTGGCAGGAATCTGAATGAAACACAAGTGAAAATAACTAAGCACAAAAAAATCAGCTCAGCTCAGCCTCAAATTAAATCTATTCCTTTCCTAATATAATGCTTTCCACCTGTGTAGGCCACAAAGCAGTAAACAAACTAGAGTTAACTCTTGGTATGCTGGATCTTGGTTAGACATATCCCCGAAAGAGGATCTTACCAAAAGGACTGATTACAAAGAGAGGCCAAGACCTGCAATGAATTGCGTTCGAGATTAAAACAACTTCAAAATAGTATTGTAGTATTATCCATAAATTAGATTCTATGACACACTCCCTGCCCTACATTGTGACAGCGTGAACAACATTACCTTGAAAGAGCTGCAGGATGGCTCCTGGCTCTTACACTAAGGTTAGACTGTCCCGTTGTGCAGAGACTTGGGGATGCTATTTCTGTCACTTGGGAGGAAGGCAAAATTTTACCCCAAAAGGTTGGGTGGTTGATCTGCTCCTGTAATATGCTGCACTTGAGAGTAGATTAACCCCAGAAGAGATTGCTGATTGACATTGGACCCACTTCCTTATTTCCTGTCAGTTTGCCAGCCAGATGGGTAGACTGCCTTGTAATCAGGTTTTGGGAGAGCAGGCAGGTCTGGGACACCCTTAGAATATCTCAGAGTGAGAAACCACAAAGATCCCAGTGTTTACAGCTCTAGGGAAGCTCAGCCGTTTGGGTTTTCTCAGGTCTCTCAGGGTTCAGGACTGCCTACCAGGTGCGCTGCCTAGAAAGAAGAAGCTGTATTATACTTTCTGTAAAATTTGAAGGTTGGATTTTTTTGACACTTGAAATAGTGGAGCCATCTACAAAGCTGAATTATTTTTCTTAGAACAGCTCCAGTAAGCACTTTCCTACTGGCAGAATGCATCTACGCTTGGGGTTTGTCACTGATTTCAATATGTCATTTTGTTAGCAATTTTGTTAAATTGTAAAACATCTGATATACACAAGATCAGACTGCTCTTTAATCTTCTTCAGTATCCAAAATGGTTGTAGTTCTCTTCTCTACAATGTCCCTAGGCAGTCTATTCTGTTGCTTGTCTGTTTTAACCAGTGAAGAAGATCTTTTTGATATCCAGTCTAAACCTACTTTTCTTCATTTCAGCTGTAGGGATAGAAGTTATAATATATACACTTCCTTACTTGCGGACCACAGAAGTTGCAAAATGGGAACGGTCCCTTGGTAGAGTACAAATCTAAGATAAAATTCATGATTTAGTTCTTATTCATGTATGCCTGTATTTATTGAACCCAATGATCCAGCAGTGAGCTATACTGGCCTCCGTAGAACATAAAAAGCTGCCATGTGGCCTTGGGAGAGGATTCCCACTTCTGCTTTGTCCATCTGTACTGACTAGTACACATGGGCTCAGACACTGAAAAAAGGAATTATCTTAGAGTGCCAAAACCGTACATAATATTCACCAGATAAAAAACAAACAAAAACCAACTTTCATTTTGTGCTACTGTTGTAAAATACTCATCTTGGTTTGGTTTTAATTCTTGAAGTTCCATTGCCAATTACATTTTATTTTCTCTATTGTGAACAGTCTAGAAAGCAAGCAGACTTTAAAATGCTTATAAGCTTGAGGGCCTAGATTTTCAAGGAATTTAAGTGATTTTTCAAAGGGAGTTAGCTGCATAACACTGGGAAATCCTCACTAAGTATCTTTTGGCATCTAAATACTTTAAAAATTAAGCCGTACGAATTTGTCTGGAGGTTTCATTGCATCATGTGGATGTAGTTGTACTAATATTCATTTATGTAACTGAATAATCATTTGTAAATGATATCTTGGGGGGTTTTTTGTTTTCTTATTGAAAGTTCTTATTGAAGTAACAGATCTTACTTTGCAATCACAAAACATTGTTAACATTATAAAACCTTAGGAACTTATATAGAATTTAAAAAAAAATCCTCATTTTCTGTTTCTCAAGCAAGGGTTAGAACTGTTCAGGCAACTTTTGTTAACATGACTACACAAGAGGACTAGCTTGTCTATTCTGTGTTACCTCTTATGTTTCAATAGGTCATTTTGGCTCTTCAGTGGCTTCGTATTTCATATTCTTGCGTTGGATGTATGGAGTAAATATGATTCTCTTTGGCCTGTCCTTTGGACTTGTAATGATACCTGAGGTGAGAACAAGTCATTTGAAATGTTTCTTTCTTTTATTTTTTTTAATTGCATTTCCTATATTTATTGGAGGGTAAATGTCACCAGGAAACATTGCTTGAATTTCCTTTCTGGTTAAACAACATGTGGCAGGACCTCTACAAATATCTGGCCTCTTTATGCCACGTAAAAGAGCAAGAGTGGTATAAAAAGTTCCTATCGGGAATAATTCCAGGCACAGGCAATGCAGAAAATAACTCTAAGACCTTTCTCTCGAGGACTTCTTCACAAGCCCTAATAGGTGAGGGATGACAAGGGTGAGGCTGAGTGGGATGGATATATTGATCCCATACTTCAGTGCACAAGGCACAGATTATTCTGTACATCTCTTGGCCCACAGGGCAGCCTGAGAGGCTACTGTGACAGAAGCCTATGACAGAAGCCTTTATAGCACCTTGAACAGCCCAGCTTTGGGAGGGCACAGATATACTTTTAAGCTTCCATAGGCCTGGATGGCCAGTTGTGAGCTATATTTCTAAGAAATGAATCAAATAATCTCATCCATAATATGGAATTCAGTTCAGCCTAAAATAACTTCTGTGCAAGGGTCAGCAGGGTACTTAAGCAGCTTACAAAAAAGACGTGAACAGAATTTAGGGGATATAAAAGTCCTGTGCTGACCACCCTGATTACAGCCATATAGAATATCCTCTTGATTAACTCACCTTCCAGTGAGTATATATGAACAAGTAAAGCACAGAACATTACATCCACTGGATTTTTATAGGACATGATATGTTCCAAAATTTCTCCCCTGGATGGGCCAAATTCTGCTTCAGGTACACTTTGGTGGAGTACTTGAAGCCAACAAAGTTACTTTGGATTTACAGCGCTGTAAAAAATGCCCCACTGCTTTCAGTAGAGTAAGATCAAGGCCTATATGAAACAATTCTGGTCACTTGTATTTTCAGTGTAATGCAGACATCTTCTCAGAGGCCAAGAGACTTTCAGGATGTTAGTTGAAAGAGAGATACCCACAGTCTCCAGATCTGTTTCTAAGAACATAAGCAAAAAAATAAGTAGCATAAGAATTTTCACAATTCAAATAAATTGCTGGGGGTGGGGGATGTTAAAACTTTTTTACTGTAATTAAATGAATGCTTGACATTCTATTGATTTCAGTAAAATATCATTTAATTAAAAAAAAAATTGTTCCAACATATTTCAGGAACAGTATTAACAACTAATATAGGGATTTGGAAAGGTAGATTAAAATCAGGAAGAAATTAAGTAGCACAAGCAAGTTTTCATTGATTTTTGTTCAGATCTACACTCCTTTTGCTGGTTTATGTTACATTTTAAAATATTAAATATACTCTTGTTTTGTTTTGTTTTTTTACTTTAGGCATTGATGGGAAAACCATATGGCACTTTACCTAGAAAAACTGTCCCAAGAGCTGAAGAGGCAAATGCTATGAACTTTGCTACTTTGTGGGACTTCAGTGTAAGTGTGCCTGTGAATACAGCATGCTAATCTATTCCTTTTGTTTCTGAAGGGCTTTGGCTTCAATAGAATGTCTTTGTTCGACTTCAGTGATTTTAATATGGAATATCTTCTGAAAAAGAAATGGAAATAGATAAAAGTCTGGTCAAATTTTATCCCATTACTTCTGACACTGATATTAAGCCAACACCAAGCATACTGGGATTCTATGACCAGATATACACTTCTTTGCTTTTAGGGAAGATTGGGAAGAAATCTTTTTAGGTTAAAGGCATGCCTACTGTACTGTCCATTTGCTATGGCTAAATTTGACCCTTTGTGTTTCTATGAGGTGAAATTTCAGACTGATAAAGCAATGCGAGTTGAAAGGAGCATTAGCTCACCATTGACAGCTTCTCTTAAAGAAAGAAAATATTGCTTTTACTCTTTGTAACGTTCTTAAAAATTACAAATATTTTAGTTCTAGTAAGAAGGATGACCAAATCCTTTATTACGGTTTTGTAAGAGATGGATCTTCTGTACAAACAGACTGAAAATGGTTAAAGATATTATTCTTAAGGAAAATAGGAAGTCATCCAGTTATAGTTTTTCTGCATATTAATAGGAAGAACATCCCTTTAGATGTGTTTTCCCCTGGAGCTTCCATATGCTCCTCCTTCTGCATTTAGCATGCAGTCTTTCAATGATTTATTCACATGCTCATAATTTAGCACTTGAGTTTTCTTATTAATTTCAACAAGGATAAATATGACAGAAGAGGTTGGATGTGAAAGCGAGTATCCTTTGCTTTGAACAAGTAATTTAGCTGTGCCAACTCACAGCTCAGAAGTGACAAACTCAGGTCAGGAACAGTTCAGTCTCTTATTAGTCAGTGAGCAATAGGATCAGTGTTAAAAATCATGAGATGCAAGAGATAAAATCTTCTGGGCCTGGGTTCATGCCTGCTGGAAGTGCTCTGAAGGCTTAAGAGTTCAATGATATTCAGTCTCAAAAGGGTGCAGGTAATTTTCCTTTAGGAGTTCTACTCTCCGGAGGGCAACTCTAAACTCTCCTGGAGCACGTCAGGACACACCAAATCAGTGTGTCCTCTGGCCGTTCTACCATGACTATACAGCACTGCCCGTTCTTTAACATATCCACGTCTTGTGCTCAGATGGACTTTCTTGCCATTGACTCATGGCTCCTTCCTCTTGTGTAGAGTGTGAAATGACTGGTTCTGGTTTTTTTATTTAAGTCTTTGGGGGTCTGTTTTCAGCCTGGTAGTAGACTTCCTGTGAATACGGTGTCTGTTTTTAATATCTCAATGCATAGGCAGAATATCTAAGTAGACACGCTGATTTTCTTTTAAAGCAATTCTTTCAGGTTGACTCCCTTTTAGGTAGGTTCCCTGAAACCAAATTAAATTAAAAAATGTTAATTTATCAAAGTGTTCAAAATAGTACATTCACCTCTTTCCACAACACTTGATGAAAAATTGGACAGATGACTTCTGCACTCTGTTAGGCACCTAAAGTGATGGCCCATCTCTAGACCCTAAAAAAAAGCTGTCAGCATTCTCTAGTGGGTGATGTCCCTCCGTATGAAAAAAAAAAACCTACTGTAGGTCACTAATTACAGAGCTAAACTCTGTTGCATCTGGATAATCAGGAGTTATATGCTGGATATGAATCATAGAGATGACAAGGATCTGGGGATATAGCCCTTTTAGAAGGAGAAAGCTATTCATCAGAGAGAGGTCTTAGAAGAGAAACTATCCCTGTAGCAACTTTCAGGCTTTGTAAAGAGACTGGGGCCTAGAGAAGGGAGTGAGAGGTTCATGTGATCATACAGAGAATGTGAAAGGGCCTTTGAAAGACGTATCAAATCCACTTTCCACTTTTTGAAAGAGAGTGGACTTGAAAGAAGCATTGTGATAGATGGGAGTATGAGAGAGGAAGATCCTAGAAACTGAGAAAAAGAGGCTCTGGTAGCTCTGAAGAAGTCTATCAAATGACAGAGTACCAGATAGCACAGGGAACACAAATAGAGAGAGAGAAAAGCATGGATGCAAAAGCAAAGAAAGATAGTGACAGGGATAGACCCAGTTAAATATTAGGAAAGAAAGGACCTTACTTTAAAAAGTGATCAGGTTAACAAACATTCCATAGGGAAAATTAAACTCTTTTCTATTCAGGGCTGGGAGTAGGACCAACCATCGCAGATACTTTAGGCCAAAAATAATTCATCAGTTAAAAAATAAATGATGAACTAGTGTAGCTACTTAAACAAAAAATTCTTCTGTACGTCCTGAATTATTTGCCCATAGATTTTTTTAAATTAAAAAAACACTTTTTGAAATGATCTGAAATGAAATTGTTAACGTGTATATTATACAGCCCAAACGATTACCAACTAACAGAAGCAATAAAAGTCTCAAGGCTCATTAAATAGACTCCATTCTTTTATCTTTATGTTAGGCAGTGGAGAGGATGAGAAATACCCTTTACTTATGGTTACTTCTTCACTGTTAAAAACATGTTGAATGCCTCAGTAGACAAAGCCCAGGAAGCAACATCTTTAATTCCACACAATGCAGGGATTATCTAAAAGGTTTAAACACCTATAAGGATACTGATTTGGCAGAGCATGGTGACCTAAAAGACATTTTAATTCTGTGAGTGACTCAAACAGCTATTCAGGATACCATGAGACTCTACAGAACTCGGCAATTCAATCACACTATACAATTTTTACACTGAATTACCCCAATTCTTAAGTACAGAAACAAAAGATAAATAATTTAGTATGACTGTGTCCTTCAGATTGTTGGTGTCATTCATATAATAAAATAATAATATTATAATTGTATTTCCTTTCTTGCAAAAGGAAATGCCTATCATATCTTAACCACACAATGGTGTTTACTAGCAATGTAGTTCACTGTGAGCATGTCTACACAAGATCCTTAACTTTGCATTAGCACTGTTTACTGTGAACTAAGTATGTGAGCCTACACATGCACGTGCTTACTTCACAGTAAACCTCCCCAATAATGAGTAAATTTGCTACCTGCAAATATAAGTAGTAAATTTACTTGGCATTAGTAATGGCTCTGTAGTGCTCATGTAGATGCCTGATTGGGAGCAGAATCCACTCCCGTTCAGCCATCCACCAGGGGGTGAGAGAGAGCTCCCTGCCCCCAGGACCTGCCTGCTTCCAGGGCAGTCTCTGCCACAGGAGCCTGGGCAGGAACTGTGTGCTCCTGCCCCAGCAGCAGGGAGGTCCAAGCCCCCTGCTCTGAAATCAAAATCTTTATCTCCCAGCCCTTACTCCACCATCGTGATCAAAGAGCAAGGGGCTGGGAGACCCTTATCTCCCAGCCTGAGCCCCACAGTCATGGGGTTTGGGCTGGGAGATGAAGGTCTCCTAGCCTGATCCCCGTGATTGTGGAGCTCAGGTTAAAAGATGAGCATCTCCCAGAAGAGGCACTGTGGTTGTGGAGCTGGTGCTGGAAGCTCCCTGCTGGTGGGGGCTGGGGAGCATGTTCCACCCAGCTCTGCAAGTGGCAGGGGAACAAGCTCTCTAGCCTGTCTACCTTCTCTGCCACTCTCCCATAACTCTGTGCTTGCAGATCTGGGCAGGGAACAAGCTCCCCATCCCCTGCCCTGTGTGCCTGGTTCAGGACAATGTCTCCCTGCTCTGGCAGTAGGCAGCTTCCAGCCCCCACTCAATCTCACAGTGGAGGCTGGGAGTTTGTTCCCAGCCCCTGCTCTGCAATCATGAAGCAGGAGCTGAAAACAAGCTCCCTAGCTCCCACTCCATGTTCACAATTGCTATTGTGGAGCAGGGGCTGTGAGCTCCTTGTATGGGGACAGTTTCCCACCCAGTCTGGAGCTGACTGGGACCTGCCCCTGACCAGGACAATTCCCTGCCAGCCCCCAGGCTGTGGTGGGAAGCACATGTGGCCTGGAGGTGGCTGGAGATTGTCCTATTTTGGGCAGTCCCCGGCCAGCTCCAGCCTGCACATGCTGACTTGCCCATGCAGCCTGGGACTGGCCAGGATCTGTCCTGGTCAATCCAGTGATTGAGGCACAGGGCTTGGGAAGAGCTCCAGGAGTGGGGACAGTTCCAGCCCCTTGCCCTGATGCACTGATGGGGCAGCTAGCAGTGAGCTAACATTGTCCCTGCCCCAGCAGCAGGCAGATCCCTGGGGCCAGGAGACAGCTGTCTGTTGGCCTGGTGCTCCCTGACAGCTACTGGGCTAGCACCCAATGGCAGCAGGAACCAATTGCAGGGCTGCATGGGCTTGGGAGCAAATCTTCTC
>JAGPOW010003395.1:9742431-9754806 GCA_030014935.1 Caiman crocodilus | reverse complement strand
GGACCCTCCTATGATCCCTCCGATCAGGCGGCCTCGCCGCTGTCATCTGGGCTACTTAGCCCTCCGAAGCCATACCCGCGCTGCTATCCCCACCTCCTGGGGACACCTGCAGTGCCTCTGTGCCCTCTTGGGTGTGGTCCCTCCCCAGGACCTCTGGCTCCTAGCCCTGGCCCACCTCCAGGCCAGTTGGGACCCCAGGCCCCCAGCTCTTGGGCGTCCCTCACGGTGGGCACCTGGCCCTTTTGGCTCCCATAGCCCTGACCCCAGCATGGGCCAGTCAAGGGTACACACTGGCTCGGACTGGTCTCAAGCCCCTCACTCACCCAAGCTCTCACAGGGTCTGCCCTCTCGGCCCTTCTGATCACAACCACAGGGTAACCCACCTGGTGGTGGGGGCAAAGGGTTTATGGTGCCCGACTCACCTTTCACCGGGGTGGTAACTGGCCTGGTATTTCCTGGGGGCTCCTGCACCACAGAGCCCCACCAGGCCACCCATTCCCAGCAGGGTGCAGTTTCAGGTCATGCCAGGACCAGGAGCCTCCTGCCATCCCCTTGCAGCTCCTTCTTACCTCTGGGTGTTCTTGCCAGCAACTCTCAGGCCAGGTGATGTTGCTGCCTGGCATCCTGCAGCCAAACTGCCTGTGTTTACATAGGCTGTCCGTGTCCCAACATGGCTGCCCTAATCAGGCACCTGAAGGCTGCCGGCTCCAGGGCCTTAAAGGGGCAGGCACCCCTGGTGCCCTGCCACGATCTTTACCGGTGGCGGCGCCCTCAGCACCCCACCGCATTCTCCCCTAGCGGCAGGCAGGCTCAGTGCTTTGCCTCACTCTCCTCCAGAGGCTGCGGGCTCGGTGCCCCACCGCTGTGATCTCCTCCAGTGGTGGGCACTCCCAGTGCCCTGCCACAGCACATTAATGCAGTGTGTGTCCATTGACTTAGGACTAACTTGACTCCCAAATCTGTCTGCACACCCAGATTAATGCACCTCAGCATGTGTATGTGTAGAGTCATGTAAATTACCTTAACGTGCGTTAGGTTAATGTGCATTTAGTATAGGCATGTGTAAAAGCACATGTGGATATGCCCACTGTGCAGTAGCTTACTGTACAGTAAATTTAGGCTGGAATAAATGCAGGTTTAGATGCACCCAGTGAGTCCCACTACAACTCCAGAAGTGCAAGTTTGAGCTTATCTCCAGATTGTCAAAAAAACCCATAGTCAACCATGGGTACCTCGTTATTCAGGTGGAGGGGACAAGGGCACTTGGATGTAATGCTGGTAACATCCCTCTCTTGTGGGTCATAGGCTACAAAAACTGGAGAGCCTTTACCATGTTAGCTAAATGGGATACTAGACCCAGTCAGAACTTTGATTTTTACCAGCAGAGTAGGGATTTGGCAACTTGCTGTTGCTGCTGCAATTGTGAATGAGCAGCTGACAGCAGCAGCTTCTCTTATTTGTCTCTCTCCTCAGTTGGTGCTCAGGGCAGTTGCCTTTATCACTCCCCCAATTACATCACTGTGATTTTTACCTGCAGGTTTATCTTTATAACAGCTAGTCTGATATCAGTGTAAATGAGATGCACCAATTATCAACTGAAGCATTTTTTTTTATCATAAATTAATATTTCATTTTCACCCTTACAAGAATTGTAAATTAATTTTCACAGATGATGTTGTGACTCATTTTAGATATATTAAGAACTACCATAAATCAAATGTATGATTTGTGATTAAACAAAAGAAAAGGGTGTTAGCCTATTGACATTATATTCTACTAATAAATTAATTAAAAAATACCAGCAGTTAAAACAACAACATGAAAGCAAGTAGACCTTTTAACTTAGGAGAACCGAAGCTTGCTGCATTAGCATCAAAATATCTCATGATTCATCAACAGTACATCAACAAATTACACGTCCACATACTGAACTCTAATATTTGATTTGAATTAATTATGCCTGTTTGGAGTTTTGCTGCTGCTGTGCATGTATTGTGTTGTTCATCAAAGGGTTATGAATACAGTGTTCTCCTATAATGATACATTTTTATTCCAAAAGGGCCCTCTACCAGCCTGTGATAACTATATGAATTATTTTCAGACGCTACCAATGAATGCAGCCAAATGCACTGACTATTGTACAGCAGACAGAAACACTATACACTCATTTAGGACAAGAATATAGGCACATTAGACTGGACGGGGCCTCCTGAGCCCCTCAGTTTAGCCCCCTGCATTCACAGGCAATAATTAAGCCAAATCTTCACTCACAATTATAAGACCTACCTTGTATCCCAGCCTAGCAACAGCAAACAGGAAGTGAAATAAGAATTTCATACCAAGCTGGGGTTGCAGGGAAATTTAAGGAACATGGAATACAAGTACTAAGCTGTCCACTTAGGTGGGGAAAACACTTGGAAAAAACAAACTTGATAAACGATAGTTGAAATGCCTAACCTATAGGTGTGCAAAATCTCTAGTTGTTCTTTCTATATATAAAATCTCTAGTTGTTGCTTAAAGTATGTGGATATGCAAATGTGGACAGGATTTTTTAAGTTTCTCCAAAGACTCCAAAATGGGTTTCTTCTGGCCAGATTATTCTGTAATATTCACCATAGTGATGTTTGGAGAAGTTACGAGTGCATGAAGATGAAGGTTTCTTTGAGAGAGATTGTTTTTGGTAGAATTCATGGCAATGCATAGGTAGGTGGCTAAACTGCTGCTTGTTGACTTTTCAGGGCTTTGCACAGTATTCTGTGCTCTTTTATGGCTATTACGACAACAAAAGAACAATTGGATGGCTGAAGTTCAGGATGCCGCTTTCATACTTTCTTGTGGGAGTTGGAACCATTGGCTATAGCTTCATGGTTGTCATTCGAACGTAAGTGCCTTCTGACTTCAGGGGAGTAAAGAATTCATTTAAAAAATAATTTTAGCATTGCCTGCTGCGATTCTCATGTCAAAAGATGCAATCAGAGGTGTAATAAAGCAGCTGAGCAACTGGAGGAGTAGAGACATATGGGGACAGCGGAGATTTCATGTGGCTGTGGCGGCAGCATTTCTTTTCCACCCTCTGCCTAAGTTGGTGCCTTACTTGGTGGCTCCATCCAATCAGCATTACTGGATGTACTATAGGAGATGAAAATACAGCAATTTTAACATCAAGACTAATGTAGAACTGGGACAACTTTCATTGGATATCATTTCAAAGCAATGCCAGAGTATGTTAAAGTAACATATCATTTCTTAGGCTAGTGTTTGATCACTTTGTACCAGAAAATGTATTACAGTCTAGAAAAGGTAGTCACTGAAATAAAATAATACTTTCCCTTTGCATCTTAAAGAGGTAAAATAAATGTATAATATAGGGAATAGAACCATCAACCCTTATGCACCTACCACAATGTCAACTCACATCTAGGAAATGCATTTATTCTTTTAATCTTACTTTGAGTGAATTAAATAAAAAAAGGAAAAAGGAGAAGAGGAAAACATATGGTAAAGAATTCAGCTGCATCACTCACAGCAAGCAGTAAATGATTCTCAGCAAGACTATCATGGTTAGCTCACATTTGCTCAGTAGTATAGAAGAATTAAAGCCATTGGTCATGGCAAAGAATTACTGTTTCGTGGCAAAATCTCTAGTTGTGCTTTTCATATTTAGACCATGCTAAAAACTTCCTATATTAAGAAAGGAAGAAGCATATGCAACTCTGCTGCCTTCAAAGAAGTTATAGCTAGGCTCATCTGCATTAGATGCTTACTGTAGAGTTGCCTAATTGGCTCTGCAGTAAAGTGTCACTGTCTATACAATCTCTACCCCCATTACTCTGTAACAGTACACATAAATAGCTACCCTCAAGTTACTTCTTGCTTTATTAATGCTTATACATTGTTCCCAATATGTTGAAATGCTTGTGAAATGTAGTATTTAAAGGTATTTTCCCCCAAAGAATACCAAATGAGACAAGGGATTGTGAAGACAAAAGATGACAGAAGAAATATTCACAATAGGCTCTTCTCATGTAATTTTCAAACCATTAACTACATCAGTACATTGAAAAATCTAAGATCTCAGACTCATATTTGGTCATATTCTTAAAAATATCTGCCTAACATCACATCCAATTTTTTTTGCATACAGATGCAAAATAGGTCATTTAAAATATGCAGTTAGACATCTGAATTCTCATTGTTTGCGTGGCAGCTCTAAATTGTCCCAAATCCTTCTGTCCAATGCCTACCTCAAACGTCAAGTTGCTCACTGACTATCTCTTTGAGAACTATGGAGAAGAAAGCCTCCTGCTCAGGATATAGGGCTGAAATTTCCAAAGCCTGCATCACAAACCTGAAGTGCTTTTGTATCTTCCAACAATAGTAAAACCAGATGCATTAGGTTTACATCAGCTCCACTGCCAAACAAAAGTTCTGTACGCACAGAGAAGTTAGAAGGGCTTTCTGTATTCATAATTACCTACTAGGGTTAATGTAAATACACTTTCATGTGATGCTTAAGTGCCTTTTACAGGGAATATAGTTCACATTTAATAGGGACATTATTTTTCCCTAAGCATGAACTCAATGGAATATCTAGTACTAAACTTTTCATCTCATCCTGTGTGTGTCTACATGTGTGCTCTGGGTGGAGGGGTGTGCAGTTTCATTAGAGGAGGTCCTGGACAGCTGTTTTAATTAAAATGCTGCAGCATCATGTATATTCAGTGCCCCACGGTCATTTTGAAACATGGGGCACTTTAACTGAAGCTCATTCAATAACTTTTAATTAAAGCAACCCACCGCCATTTTGAAATGTGGGATACTGAATACATGTGGCCCTGCAGCATGCTGGAGCATTCTAATTAGAGTGCTACAGCAGACTCAATTAATCGAGTCTAATTAGAACGCCTCAAAGCACATGTATAGGCACCGTACCGTGATGTATTTACTCTCTGTGTTTAACAAGCAGACTGAAGTAATATAATACGAGAAAATCTGGCCATTGGTCACTTTAGGGTGATTAATACCTTGAAATAAAGAAGTTGAGGGAAGGCAATCTACCTATGATACTAGAAGTCCCAGATATATGCATATGAAAGGCAAGTGGCAGGAAAGAAGATAATGTTAGCTCTTCTTGATATTTCATTTCTTATTGAGTTTCTTGTCCAGCTGAATTTCTTTAATGCAATATTACAGAAGCAAGTTAAAAAAAAAATCTGTGGTGAGAAAGGGAGTTTGATTTCATAAATTGGGCGTTCGTTACCTCATTGTGGTATCAGACTACATTTTTTGGATTAATATTCTGATGCTAGGAACATTTGACGAACTATATTTCTGGCCATCTATCTTTCTCTCATTCATTCTTTAAATGTTTGGTTTTTACAGAATGGCAAAGAATGCACATGATGATGGTGGTGGGGATGATACAAGTTTTAATTTCAGCTGGAAAATGTTCACCAGCTGGGATTACCTGATCGGCAATCCTGAAACGGCAGATAATAAATTTGCCTCAATTACAACAAGCTTTAAGGTAAGGCATAGCTTGCTAAAGAGGAGGACTACATTCTCCCTTCATAAAGCTGTCAAATAGAAGTAACTGTTCTCTAGGTCAACATTATACCAGTCTAAAATAAGTCTCAAAGAGGTGCTAGTTCCATTGGTATTCCAGTTTGTAATTTTTAGTAGTACAGGTAATGAGCATCAGAAGCAACTCCTGTGTCCTCTGGGAGTGCAGTACATATTCTAGCAAAATGAGATTTTTCTGTTTCACATTTCAATGCTTCCAGTTTCTATGGTGTTTTTATTTGAAAAATGCTTTGTTTGACAAATGCTGGTAACATTTTGCAGGACTGATAGTATGTTCTTCTGCTAGTCTGCAAAGTATGTCACAAGAAAGGACATTTGCCATATTAAAATAATTTGACTCAAAATGTTCATACCTGTATTGAAATAGGGGGAAATGGTTTGTCTGTTTTAAAATAGAAATCACTTTTATTGTCAAATAGATAGTAACACGTAGGTAGGGGTGAACCTGGGGAAAGGGTGTGTGTGCAGTGACCTGGTCAGAGACTCCTTCTTCAGTGAAGATCAAAGTTGGTGTCTCCATTTCGCTGAGGTCAGATATGTCTGGGTCCCCTATTGGGTTCAAGGCATGGCTGGAGCCTGGGCTAAAGTGGGACACCTGGGGGGAACAAATGAGAAGCAAGTAAGGAAAGGGGACCCACCTACTTCTGCTGCTTTCCCCAGCTGACCTGGGGATGGAGGAAGCTCCAGAACCACTCCTGCCCTCCTTAAACTGAAGGCTGTGGGGAGCAGCTGCATCCCTTCTCCCTCCCCCTCCACTGCATTTCCTCCACTGGCTTGAGGGCTTCAGCTGCAGAGAACAGCTGTGTGGAAAGCCAGGCAGGAGATGGCAACTTCGGTGTCTGCTCCCGGACTGCAGGGGAAACCTGGGGTGTGGACCGGCCAGGAGTGCCTGGAAGAGGGGAGATCAACCACTAACACTGCTGCCCCATCCTTACTGGGGGAATGCAGTGGAGGGGGAGGGAGCAGGGACTCAGCACCCTGTGCAGGCACTCCCTGCAACCCCCAGTTAGAGCCAGGCAGAAGCAACCTGGTGCATCCCCCTTCCCTGGGTCAGCTGAAGATGGCGGCAGCAGCAGGCTTCCAGGCACTTCTGTTGCCTGCCAATTGCCTGGGTGTCTCCTGTGGTCATTAAGCAGGTGCTGGAAGGGGGGACCTAGCTGCCACTGCCATGGTCCTTGGCCAAGCCTGGCACCCCATGCTGCCACTTACCAAGGCCCCCAGCTGGAGTGGGGCAGGCACATCCCTGGGGCTCCCCCACTCCCAGGTCAGCCAGGGACAGCAAGCAGACCTGGTTGGAGGGCATATTGCTATGGATTGCTTGCTTCCAGTGGTATTGTGGGAACACATTCAGGAGCAGCGCCTCCAATAAACCATTACAGAAGCGCAGCACACGTTCTCCTCCAGTGCTGGTGTGAAGTCACCAAAGACTAGGCAAGAGACAAGGCCTGCATGTGCTTTGGGACCTGGAAGATCTCTCTGAATTTACCTTACTTTTCTCAGCCAGCCAGATCCCTTTTCTAGCCTCACACATCTTTATCTCCAGAATGGTTGACAGCACAAACATTCCTCACTTGCCTTGCCTATAAAGGATTGCACATCTACACTGGGAGTTACTGCTGTCTGAAGGGAGGAAAATATGGCTCAGGGAACATAGCACCAGCTGCTCCTTGTGCAAACACATGAAGGAGGGGAGAGTTGTGAAGGGCAGGCAGTGCCCTCTTTCCGTGTTGTTGCACACCTAAGAGGGACAACTAGAGTGAAAACTACTTATAGGAAATTCCTTGACAAATAAGCCTAGATTGGTACCACTCCACCTCCATTCTGTGAAGTGTTAAGCAACTGAACAGTCAAGGGGTGAAACCTTGGCCTCAGTGGAGTAATGGGAATTTTGCCATTGGTTTTAGTGGAGCCAGAATTTCACCCAAGGACTTCTATTCTCTCATTTCACTTATGTAACAAACTGAACTGGTAAGGAAAGGAGAGTTGCCTAGAATAATTATAGAAGGTAGTATGTCAGCTTCCCTATTGGTCAAATGATACACTTACCTATGCTAACGTGAGAAGCTGTAACCAAACCTTATTCACAAGAACATCATGGTGAGGGCGAGAGCTCTTTCTGCTGATAAAGGAAGGAGCAGGAGTTTAGAGTTACACAAGAGCCCTACAGTTTTATCGAGGCCAATACTGTATAAATATTTAATTTCAAAGTCTGAAAATGTGCAGTTTTCCTCCAGTCTATAATTTCCAAATAGAATAAACCCTTTTTCAGTCTGTATGAATTGCTGACCTTCCAAATGAAACTCTGGTATACATGCAAATTTGGGGGGGTGAGGGGGACTTAAATGTCACAGTCTTTCAAAGAAACTTCAGTGAGAACTGGTTATACATGTATCCTTCACAGGCTATGAACAGACATTGCATTTATCCCAAGAGAAAACATTTTCTCCCAGAACATAGTATGATAATTCAGATGTCATGTCTGTTGTTCAGGGAAAAATCCATAAAAAGTTCACAAGATAAGAAGGGTTAAAATTTGTCTCAGGGCATTGTGAAATGCATCTGAACAGTTGACCTGGGATAGCATCGTTGGAACAATGGAAGAAAAGCAGTAGTGTATTCAGTCACTTACTAAATGCATATTGAAAAGGCGATAGGCAAAACACCAATTTCATAACTTTTCTGTTTTGGGACAAAGACAGTCATGGCATGGCCCTGGACAAATGCAGTGTCTGTTCCTAGATTCAGTCTCCCAAACTCACAGTACTTCCCAAACTCATTGTCAACGCTGGTTTTGTTTTGAGCAGAGTTTTGACATTAAAGTTCAGGTGTTCAAGAAACTAAAAATAAAAGTGTGCATTTTTGTGTGGATAAATACGTTTGGTAAGGGATATAACAAGGCCCACCAAGTTCTCAAAGTGTTTAAGTGACAATGAAACCTGGAGTAAATTCCAGTTATCAGAATTTAGATAAAAGCTTTTCCTCTATCTACTATTTGCACAGACAATATAGAACCTTGTACATATAATGCTGCTCATTTACAGTTATGACCTTTTGTTTCCAATAAGTGCAGGAAGCCATTGTGGAGGAGCAAGAGAGCCGAAAAGAAGAAAATATTCACTTAACTCGATTCCTGAGGGTTCTCGCTAACTTCTTTGCCTTCTGCACACTTGCTGGCAGCGGTTACCTCATCTATTTTGTTGTGAGAAGATCCCAGCAGTTTGCCCTGGAAGGCATGGATAACCTTGGGTGGTGGGAGAGAAATGAAGTTCGTCTCAACAAACTTAATGAAATGCTTGTGGTTTGAAGTTACTAGTCTCTGTCTCTCTCCACACATGATACTTTTTTAGTATTTTTATAATCATGACTTAGATCTTTCTGGGTGCATCTACATGAGATGCTATTGCACAGTCATTACTGCACATTTATTTAGTACTTATATTAGCAAGTACTAAATAAATGCACAGTAACAAGTCTTTTAAGTGATGCTACTGGACAGTAGCTTAATAATACTATGCAGTAGTGAATTAACACTGTCAATACTGTGACATGGTACTGTACAATCAGCATCTCATGTAGACAAGCCCTCTGTCTCTCTCTGCTCCCCTTTTTCATTGAAATGTTAATGTTTTTGGTTTTAAAAAAAATAACTTTTCACATTTAGCTTTCCCACCACCATTTCAAGTATGGTTAGAACTTGTTCCCTATTCTTTTCCCTGCTTTATGTCTAGAACTGATTTTCAGCTCGTATGGAAACTCCTAAAGTCCCTTCAGAGAGGTTGCCCATGTGTTAAAGGGATACAAGAAGGGCAGGGGATTAGCTTTTAAGGATATATGAGCAGGGAAATTATTTTGAATTTCTGGAATTCAAAATAAGGAAGCTTCTGGTTAAAGATGTTAGGGGAAGGGCTAAGGTTTCAGAAAAGCTTGAAAACCATTTTGGTACTCTTTCACTATATGGAGTTGCCTACAACTAAAATGTGTAACAACATTGGGCATGTCTACAAACGCATTAATTCACTTTTCCTGATGCACATTAAATTTAGTACCTCCCATGTGAGGTACTAAATAAATGTGCATTAGGCTACCCTAACATACAGTACCGAAAGCACATATTTTTTGTGACTCCTAATATGCAGTAGCCTATTTTACTGTGCATTGGCATACCTGCATCATTTTTTATGTGATCTTTAATGTACAGTAAAATAGGCTACCGAACATTAAAGTGAATGTGTAGATGCACCCACTGAAAAACATGCTCAGCTGGTTTAAATCACTGTGACGTTATTGATTTCAACAACAATATGCTGATTTTACAATAGCTTCTGACCTGTTGCTTTTATCTTGTGGTTGGTAGGGGCATGGTGACTTGTTCTCCATAACTTATCCACAGCCACAGCCAAAGATGATTGTAACTTTGCATAATGCCATGATGCCAGTGGGGACAAAACTCATTACCTCCAACTTCAAAAAACCAGGCCCCTAACATTTAAATCCTATCTCTTTCAGTAAGTGTGGTCTCTGAATTACTGAACAGGTGAAGTTCTAGTGGAGAAGAGTGGTAACAGTAATCATGTCTATCACATCACCTTTACCTACAAATCATATATGAGTATTTATACACGTGTACAAGTTTAACTTTTAAACAAATAGCCATTTTACATGTTGTAAAACCAGTGGTGAACTATTTAAAGCCACTGAGATATAACTAAGATACATATCACATTGAAGTATAGCTTACACATCGAGACAAAATGTTTTCCAGGCTCATGGAATGCGAGTCAGCATTGAAATAAGTCTAAATAGTTTGAGAAAAAACCGTGTGGTTTGTGGGGAACTGCTTTTTCTAGGCAGTGTTGGTTTAGGTGAAGGGCAGGAAAACAGCTAAACATATTTGTGTTTACATGGTTTAAAAAGTGAAGTTTCCTGTTAAAGACCCTTTCAAGCGAAGTTGCTTTCAAGATACTATCAGAAGCTGCCATCTCTCCAGGAGATGTTTGCAGAAGAAGCGGAAGGGTAAGGATGGACTAGAGGTCCTGCCTACAGCCTTATTTCTACTGGTTTAATATCATATTTTGAGCATTTTTGTTAGGTGAGAAGTCCCCTCAATTTCCATTAAAATCAATGGAAATGAACTTGTTCACACCTTCTGAGGCCAAGGCTACGCTACTGAAATATACTGCCTAACAATCTGCATAATGATAATACAATGTTTCTCTACAACCCTTATCTATGTCCTGCTGTAGAATTTATGGAGCATCTCAACTCCTGCTATGTATAGCTGTGGGTTTTCAGCCCCTGCACTTGGGTAACTGTCTAAGTCAGCGGCTTTCAACCTTTTTATATTCAAGGGACCCCATGTTAGACTCAAGGCAGCCCCCCCAACTTTTGTGAATTGAGCTGCACCCCATTCAAAAATAATTTATTTATTAAAGTGCTTACCTTCTTGCAGAGGGGCTAGGCTGTAGGGACTGGGCAAAGCAGGAAAAAACCTGAGAAGGAGCTTATATCCTCATGTCTGGCTTACTTACCTGTTATGTGAGGAGATAAGGTTCATTGGGTAGATGTGATATCTTTTATTAGACCAACTAGAAAGTTGGAAAAAAAGTTCTTTGCGAACTTTTGGGCACAAACACTCTTTCTCAAGCATAGGGAAACTTTGCTGGTGTTACATGTTCTCCAAGTTAGAAAAGAAGCAAATTTACAAGAAGGATGTCTGAGAAAATGCACATAATAGAGGCCCCCTTCAAGGGATCTTTTGGCACCAGGGGGCCCTAGTGGAGAGTCACTGGTCTATGTGGTTTGTGCTGTGTGTGTCAGAATAATGTTAATTGAATCTATTACAGATGGCTGAGGCAAAATTTTAACAATATAAAAGAAAGAAACCTTACTACAGTTGCAACATGTCTGTATTAAGGAGCTGTAAATAACAATTAATTAACAAGATTCCATACCCTATACTAGAAGATCTCTTATTGACTTCTGTGGGAGAATTTCCAGTGCAAAAGCTGTTAAAGGAGGGATGAATGCGATTCTATGGGCTCATCAACACGTAAAATCAATGCAAATGAATAAACTCCGGTGCATATTGTGCCAGAGTTTATTGCTCCCAGGCACTGTCTTTATGTGCATGCAGGATGCTGCATGTGGAGCCAGTTTGGAACACCTGCATCTGGCAGGGGATTCAAGGGGTCAACCTGCCAGCCTGGGGCTGCCCTGAACTAGCTCAGCTTGCTGCAGAAGGGCTAGCTGAGGCACAAGGGTTTAGGGGTAGCTAAAAGGCAGCCCCCACACTGAAGCACCCCCATGCCTCTGCCAGCCCTGTCAGTGTCTAAATCCACTGCTGAGCACTAAAGAATGCCATTTTAGGATAGTACTTGTATTTATAAGTACTAACCTGTAGCTGAATTGATTAGTTTCCAGTGGCTTAACAGGGCTGCACATGTAGACACTGAGATTTTACTGTGGAGATAATTAGGCAGCTCAACAGTACATGTCTCATGTAAAGACGCCTTGTGAGAAGCAAAATAAGCATCGGTTGAAACTCAGAATTGTCATGTTTATAAAAAATATCAAATATGTTTTCATTCTAGGCTAGTAGTGCCAATATCCTTTGCTATCTCGGAATCATTTTCTAATACAGTAAAAGCTCCATTATCCAGCACCTTACAAGCTGGCATGTTCTATTAACCAGCATGTCAGCTTGTAACCTAAAGTGAAACCAGAAGTGCCCACTGTGACACCTCCAGTTTCTCCAAGCCCCATGGTCTGCAGGGGAAAGCAGCCTGTGCTGC
>JAGPOW010003395.1:9729955-9742331 GCA_030014935.1 Caiman crocodilus | reverse complement strand
CCCACCTCCCTGTACTGTGGGCTCCGCGGGAGGGTCGGTGATGCTGCAGGAGGGGTGGCACTGCTGCAGGAGGGGTGATGATGTCCCAGGCAGGGTGGGAGAAGCTGCAGCCCAAACAGGCAAGGATGCCTGTTCGGGTCGGTCAATTAACCAGCGGGACGCCGGATAACAGAGCTTTACTGTATATTGAAAACAGCTGCTCCTTAATTAATATACCAAGGGTTTATCTTATTTTCTTTTTCAAAGTGTCAAGGTAACAACTTACATCCTTACAAACCAGTAGGTCATTTTGAAATTTAAAAAAAAAGTCTACATTACTACTATGGGTCAACTATTTTTAATGATTGCTGTAGTATTTCATTCATTCTGTTATAATATGGCTTCTGACATGGTGTGCCATTTTAAATGTTACAATTTCTGATATGTCATGAAATAATGCAAAAATAATAAGAGGAATACAAACATGTAAAAAATACATTTTGAAATGAACATTTTTATTCTCAAATGACATTTATTAATTTTTTGCAAAATCAATTTTTCAAAATGTTATGCAGATCAAATTTTCTAAAATGAAACCTACTGGGGGGAGTGTTCTTCTCATTAGTCATTTCACTGAAATCAAAACAGTTTTCTGAAAATAATAACATCAAAACATTTTCCAGCAGCAAAATATTTCAAGAGAAAAGTATTCTAATCAGTTCTAACAATAATGTATTAATCTGCTTTAAAAAAAAATCAGATTTTCTTCTTACATCACATGAGTGGTATGAAGGGCTTGAAAAGTTGACAGATTTCTAGTTTTCAAGTGTCTCTTTGGCTGTGTCTAGATGAGCATGGACATTGGGTTCCCTGGGGACAAGTAACAGCATGCACCTTGCGCTGTAGCTACTTGTCCCCAGGGAATGCCCATGCCATGTGTGCTTTGGTGTGCAGCAAGTTACTCCAGGGACGGTAGTGGAGCACAGCTCAAGGCAGCCTGGTTCCACTTCTTAGTGGCGTGCATTGCCCGTGCATGTGCTCCTCCATTGTTTTTTTCCACTGTGCACACACAGGCAGTGTGCACTTGTGGTGTGGAGAACACCATACTGTGCAGTATATCGTGCTGCAGACATGTTTGTAGTGCCACATACTGCATGGCTGTGCTCATCTGGATGCACTCTACTTGGGTAGAGGTAGTGTGCTTTTTTACAGAACTATTTCTGTATGGGGAAGAGGGCATAGCCAATAGGGCTGAGTGAAGCTCTGGTTGCTGATTCAATTGCGAGGAGATTTGACCCAATTCAGCGACTGAACCTCTGAATCCGAACTGAATCAGGAGACTAATAAAAAGGTCTGAATCTATTCAAATCTCTCCAAATCAATTCAGAAAAGATTCGGAGAGCTTTAGAGAGATTTGGGCAGTCACTGCTTGCTGCTGCAGGGAGCTGGATCTGGATTCTGTGCTGGTAAATAGGGGGCTGGAAGAGAGGGGAGGGGACCCTGCAAGGACCCCCACCAGCCCCATCACCTGTCTGTTCCCTCTGCTTCCCCTGAGCACTCCCTAATCCCTGCCCACTCTCCCAGCCCCATCGATGGCTGCCCTGTCCAGCCCCAGCATCCTGGTGCAATGGCTGTAGGGGCTTCTGGGGGCTTGTAACAGAGCCCCCCCCCACACAGCATGAGTCAATGGGGGGTAGCAGGGCTTACCTCCCCCTTTCCTGCCTAGCAGAAGCCAGTGAGTGTGGGCCTTTTTTAAATTTTTTTAAGTGCCAGGAGGCTGGGGCTGGGCAGGGCAGCCATTGATGGAGCTGGGAGAGTGGGCAGGGGATGAGGCCTGTTCAATCTGGAGATTCAATCAGTTTGGTGGTGGCCAAGTCCCTGAATCAAATTTGGCTGAATCAATTCGGGACGGTGATTCAAATCAAATCACTATCCTCCGAACTGACTGAATCTGTATCTGAAGCAAATACTAGCTTCTTTGCACAGGCCTAATAGCCAAGTTATTATTCACTATTGCCATAACCCAGGGCCAGTGCAGAACTGGCTTAAGAATCAGTGGTCATGTCTACACAAGATGCTGACTGCAGTCATTTAGTACTTTTTCATACAAGTGCTACAGTGCAGTAATTCTGGTTAAAGCGCAATTATTTAGTACTTGTATAAATGCCATCTTATATCATTGTGCCTCAGTTTTCTCATCTGTAAAATGTAGGTAATGTAATATCCTCCATTATGAAATGGTTGAAATCTAATAATGAAAGATGCTAACTATGAACCAGGTATTATCACTTTATAGAAAATATGTTGCTGGAAGAGAATTACACTCATGAATTTATTTTCCTTCTCTATCTCTCTAGTATCTACAAGGTGCTCAACATACTATCTAAGCAACAATGTTATTTAGCAGAAGCCAAGTAGTAAAAGTATAAGTAACTGGTAGGGTAATAGACTTATTTAGCCAAATTAAAGTAATTAATAACATTTGTAAACAGGAGGACATCTTGTATGTTAAAAATCTTTCCAGCAGCAAAAATGTTAGATTTTACGTTTTAGACCTTGCAAACTCAAACAGCAAAGATAGATTTTTTGCCAAAAATACCGTGTCACTTATTAACAGGTCCTAGCAGTGGAGATGGAATAGACTGCTGACTTTATATGTAAGGTATTGAGCTATACAGTCAATTTTCAGTTCTAATTTTAGAAATCTTGAGAGAGATTTTATTACTATGAAATAAACATTCTTACTCTAATGACTTGAAAAAATGGAACTGTGTTTACATGAAAAATAGACCTTTATTATGCCTCTAGAAAAGCTTATTACTTGTGTACTCTGAATGGACTGAAGGATTGATTTTTATTTACAGAACAGTTTATTCTTTATCATTTAAACAGCAAATAATCAACATTTAATATTAATTGCTGGTGTTGGCATGGCCTAGCATGCTAGGATCTAATGTTTAGACTCAACTGCAAGTCAGAGCACCACTTACCAGATTCATGACCTCACTTAGCAGCTGGAAAAATGAAGGTTGCTTGTGAAGGCTGTAATTTTTCAGCCTTCAGAGTGCCATGAAAAGATTTGCTATTCAGAGTAGTTAATCTCTTAGAAAGAGGAAAGGTTGTGTTTTCAGCTTTAGCATACACACTAATTAGGTGGATGGCTATGGAATAAGTCATTCTTGTACATCCCCATCTAGAAATAGAACACCTGATTTGGCACTCTGTAGGTGTGCCTACATGAGACTTTACTTCAGTTGCCTAATTAGCTCAGCAATAAGTGGCTCAGCATCTACATGTGTGGTACTGTTAGGATGGAGTAAGCTAATTAGCTTCACCATAGGATAATACTGCCAGGCTTATGGCAGACTATCTTATGGCAGAGTTATTTACTCCACCACAATGCACATGTAGATGGAGTACACCTGCTGACTAACCCCACACTGAACCACTGTCATGCACCAGCCAGCTCTACTGCAGCACAAGGAGCTGGGTCTGAGCAGTTCTGAGCTGGCATGCTGACTCCTAAGACTCCCTGCCGGCTAGGGCTGTGCTGCCCTGGTTCAACATGCTGCGGTCCCAGGTGTGCCTCGGAACAATAAACTCTGGTGCAACTTTTGGAATTTATTCAGGAATACTAATTGCAAGTGTAGTTGTGCCCTGTTACCCCATTTTTAGGTCATGGAAATGCTACTTAAATCACTGGAGCAACTCCTGTTGTAAAGAGCAGGGAAGAATCCAATCCAGAGCTGACTGGGAAGTACTGTAAATGTTCTGGAACTTGGTTTCCTCCCTATACATAGACTAGATCTCTGAAAACTTCCCAAATGTAGGTTTCTGGAGGTAATATTTTGATGAAATTATTCATTTCAATGAACACATTGTAATTAATTTTTTTGACGATCTCAAATAGTTAACGTCTTCAAATTTTTTTGAATCTTGTAATGTTGACCTTCTCTCTACCTATAAATCTCCTTGCATTTTCACTTGTTCCTCATATTCTTCACTTCCATTCTTGAACAGTCATAATGTTGTTCCCTGCTGCTTTAGTATGCACCTTTCCCTTGTAAAGCAATGTATTTGCTTAAGGATGAAATTGCATTGCTGGCTGTATATCACTGGTGAGTGATATCAGACTTAACTGATTTGGGTCAAACCAGCTTATACAACTTCTGTCCCAGACCCAGGAGATGATCCCTGGTTTGATTTTCCTGAGAAACTGCTTAAAGCATGCTGAATACAAGCTAATGAGCTTTAACTGGCAAATGCACATATTTTAACTGCCCTTAGTAAGGTTTAAGTGTAATGTGTAACTCCACCCTGTTGGAACTCTTCCATGGGGATCCTGAACTATCTTGTATTTCTCCACTGGGACTAGGGTGGTGATTCTTGCATCTTTCAATAGGTCAAAGTCTATGCAAACACTTGTATGCATTATATATTACACATGTTATGTGTGTGCACACATACATGCTCACATGCACCCACACAGAAATACTACTCATTTCAATTCTGACTCTGAGTTGTTAAGCATTTGAAAGATATTTGGATGAAAGACATATTAAAGATAATGTATTGTGATGTAAAATAACAAGCATATTAAACAGCAATATTTTACCAATAAAATGGAGGGATATCTTATAGTAAGTAAAAAAAAAAAAAAAAAAAAGGAACAAATGTTCAGGATGTCCTTAAAAATTAGCCATTGCCAGAAGATTACTATAAAAAGAATCAGCCATTAAACTAATAAGATCAAGGGCATAGGGAGACTTAAATAGATACTTCCTCCTTCAGTTATTAAAGCCAGATGCTGCAAGAGATGGTAGCTACATGTTGTTTTATTCCTTGAATTTTAGCAAACACGTGTAATTTATTGTTGTTATTCTAACAACTAATTCTAGCAATAATTTACACCTCTCTATACTCCTAGGAAACAATATTGAATTTCTATAATGATAAAATATCCAGCTATTCTTAGAGCTTCCACAGTGCAACTACCCATGTACAAAATGTGCTACTGGTTGACTATAAATATAAAAACCCAGTAATTAGCACTAGAACTCATTACAATCTAAAAATAGGATAGCAGAAAATAGGAAAGCCATGTATTTCTTACAGTTCTGAACACCGACCCTGCTGATTAAGTTCTATGATAGACTAAAGTCCAGACTTTTCAAACTCACAAGTAGGCAACTTTATTTACCCGCATAGTCCCTTTTTGGTGTGATGATACAGGTACAGACATCTAAACTCAGCTTGCTAAAACTTACATAAATTTTTGTGTGTTTATCATATCCTTCTATCAAAAGGCAGAGGTCTTTTGATAGGGGGATATGATAAACACACAAAAATTTATGTAAGTTTTAGCAAGATTGGGCTCTTTGCATTAATCTCAGAGAAATTTCAGATGAGATCTGCACAGATAACTGATCTTTCACTCCACTTTTTTTCAATTTATTTATTTGTTACCAACCACCAAAAAAAGAAAGACCATACTGGTGGATTGTTTTTCTTTGTGGCACTCTAAAATTACTTTTGTTTGGTTTTCAATTAAAATGTTTAATTCACTCCAAAACCAAGCACTTGATTGTACTTTCAAAGTTATTTGTGTCTGAAAAAAATATTTAGGTAATTTTGAAAATGAAAGTTTGTTTTAAAATAAAAAAAATCATTTAGAATTTTCAAAGTTTGGCAAAAATGAGTAACTGAATTTGGCACAAAATCACTACTAGTCTCAGTTGACCCAAAGCTGCATCTTTCAATGAATAAAATTATCATTCCAAATTTCTGAGTTCTCTGCAAGATGCATATCTAGGGTTTTATATATATATATATATATATATATATATATATATATATAAGAAAGAAGTCAAGCAAACATAACAAAACAAAACAAAACTGGTTTTGCCTATACTTCAGCAACAAATTATGAGTGGTTCCATTCATTCTGTGGAATACATAATCCTTATTGAAGTTCAAGATAGTTAATAGAGCTGGGTATCTTTCTATTCTTGGACAAAATGAGTTAATACAAACACAGGATCCAAGAACAAGAGATATAAAAGAAATATCAGATTCGTTTGCACATGCAGTGTTGACAATCATTTAAAGATATTCCAGGATTCATGTAAGGCTGCCGATCCTCAACTACATTTTATTTAGTGGTGCACTGCTCTAACAGTACCTCTCTGTTTCACTCAGGGCTCTTTGGGAACCCATTATCAAAAACATGCAATAGGCATTACAGTTTAGATGTGAAATAATATCTGAAATACATGAAAACCCCTCTGAGTTGCTAGGAGATTTTATAACTCGAATAAAGATACCAATGTTTGATTATTCTTTCCAGTGCTAATGATTAAGAAAAAAGGAATCCCTTATTATTTTTTCACAGTAGATCACCACTTATTTTTCACCTTCATGCTTTTTTAGTGTACTATGTGAAATACTAACTAAAATGTCAGGGAAAGCCAGTGTCTGATGTTCTTGTGTGTGAATCTTTGCAGGTGAACATGGTCATGTCCCTCTTGGGCATGTTCTGTCCAACTTTATTTGATGTCATCAGTTCTCTGGAAAACTACCACCCACGAATAGCTCTCAGATGGCAGCTGGGACGCATCTTTGCTCTCTTCTTAGGCAATCTGTATACGTTCATTATTGCCCTCATGGATGATATTAACCTCAAGGCAAGCTACTTAGTGGGAATCTCTCATCAGTATTGAATATCTATTTTAAAATTGTTAATGACTTAAGACAAGGGTTGCCAAACTAGGTTTGTGCTCTCCAGTGAGGTTTTGAATGGGAGTGGAGGACAGGGATAGGAACAGGGGATTGGGGTGGAGGCAGGGAGCAGGACACTGCACTGTGGCCCTTGTTACACATTAATTTTAGGCAGCTCCTGACAGCACTCCAGGGAAAATTTATTTTTGATCCATGTTACTCAGCTTGTGTTCCATTAATGTGTGGCCACTCCCCATGGATGAATGGCCCAAGTTGCAGTCCTCTGCTATCCCAGGATGCAGTGTTCCCTCTCCTCACCCTCCTGTTCTTTGTGGATTAATTGTACATCCCCTGAACTCTACTGCCCAGAGGGTGATTCTGGCACCAAGCCAACTCCCCTTCGCACCCCCTCCCCATCCCAGGGTGTGACCTTCCTACCCCAGGGGTGCAACCCCATGCAAACAGTCTGCAGAGCACATGTCAGCTAGCCAGACTGCAGGGCACAGATGGGTCCAGGAATGGGGTCTAGGGAGCGAGAGTGGTGAGAGGGGAAAAAAGGCAGGAGGCTGCATCGTGTCCCCATGAGCTGGGTTTTTTTTCCCAGGGAAGCGGCCATAGCTCCTAAAAGCACATTCTCTCCCAGCTTCCATATCTCAGCCACCCTAGGAAGCATGACCAGCACTCCCCACAGCCCAATTCCAAATCCCAATTTATTAAAACACGAGACCTCCTTTAATCTACTCCCTCTTTATTTCTTTTTACATACTTTTTAAAACTTCTTTTTGTTTTATCTTTCAGTAGTTGTCTTCCTTCTTTTCACCACCCTTCCTTCATTTCACCCACACCCTTACTTTCATTACCCACCCCATCCCATTAACTCTCTGCCTCCCAGCTTCATGTTCCTGCCCCTCAACCCATCACTCACATCCCTTACCTTGAGCATGGAAAGAAGCCTGTCCTGAATCACCAGCCCTGTAATGGCAACTCAGATCTGTAGCTCTTAGTCAAACCCTGTTTGGCAGGACTGTAGTGGCAAGTCACAGCTGTCCAGTTGAGATACAGTCAAGAAAGCTCTTAGCTTTAAGTTGTGACTGCTTCAAACTTGAGCTGGCCCTAACACCAATCAACACGTGAGCAGATCAGAGTACAACAGTACTGCAAGTCCCTGTTTTTTCCATATTGCTAAACAGGATGGGGTTCTGGCTAGGGAGGGAGGTTCTTCAAGGTCAAGAAGGTGTTAGTGGTTCTCAGGTGTTCCCATACAAAAATAACCCCATACCAATTGTATCTGTTGTTCATTAAAAACGCACTTCTAGCTCGAAGAAGAGAAAATAGTGAGATATAATATGACAATATGGGAAGCCAGCCTCTACAATGGTACAATCCCAGAGAATGCCACAGCTCCTCCGATACAGGTGGATCCTGCAGATGTTCCTCGAGGACCATGTTGGGAAACAATGGTAGGGCAGGTAAGGAGATACATATTTAGACTAACTTTGGGAAAATGACTGTAGTAGATCACTCACAAGGCTTTACATCATTACCTCTTTGCTTCTACTGACAAGACTTTATATCATCACTGTGCTTCTACTGACACCCGGCATTTTCCTAACGTAGGAAAAGATGTGGGGAAGGAGCAGAGGGAATAGATGCTATGCCACTAAGTTAATGGACAGAAAAATACTTACTTTTTCTCTGAGACCTACACTAGGTCCTCATATCTTTTGCCCTGTAGTCTGCCATGATTGGAATAATTTCCTTTTTATGTCCTTTATCCTGTACATTTAACATTTGTGAAAGGTGGTGGATTGAGCAAGTGATAGATGAGTAAAGTAGTTTTTCATGGAGTTTTGATAGGCAAGATTAATTTATGACTGCAAAGTGATCATACCAAAGGTAAATAAAAAAAAAAAAATAGCTCAACAAGGCAAGACTCACAAATCATCGGTAGTCATTGCTGTGCACTTAAGTACTCATGTCCATGGTATTTTCAGCTATAAGGCCTACTGGTGTTAAGTTTCAAGCAAAGCCTTTTAGTGATGAATATACTTCATATTTTTGCTTCATTCAGTGGCATATTCCTCTTGATCTAAATGACCCTGGTCCTATGTGGCTCTCTTTGATGTCTTCAACTGTTCCTTTGCCTCCTTTATACCAGTTTTGCTTGTCTTTCTGAACGTCCAGCCCTTTTCCTTCCCAAGACCAAATTGTCTATGGCTTCCTCAGCTCTGATGCTCCATTTACACAGTGATTTTTTTCCTTGCTGGTTATCAGGATCTTTATTGGATAGCCTTTTCCAAAATCTTTTTGAAGAAGTCACCAGCAGGAGGCAGATTGGGGGGAAAAAACAACAACACAGCAGTCCCTCTGCTGCACCCACGGGTGCTTCTTGACAACATGTGAATACCAGAATCCATTATGTATTCCTCAAATATTTTAATTGAGCTTGAGACAAGAGGGCTAGAGTAACAAACTTTATGATCACCATAATAATATGATCAACACTGAAGGTAGAGTGGGTCAGTGCATGGCAGGGTGTTCAGAAGGATCTGCAGAGGGGCATATTCATGTTAGAAATTCTCCAATTCCTCCAATTCACCAATTTCTATCTTTCAATGGCTCCTATAATAACAGTGAAATATATGGTGAAAACTATACATTTTGAAACATTATAATGTCCAGATGAAAGAAATCATAAAGAACCAGTAAATAATTGCTTGTTGCAACACCCCTCCACCTCAACCTCTAGCATAGTTGGCATCCCAGAGTAGATGTGGGATTACAGGCTGGCAATCCTGGCTGGTAACACGGTCACTTAGGAGACTGTTATCATCAGCAGAATTAGAGCAATCTAAGGACTGCTCTAACATGCCACAAGCAAATTTGGGCCAAGCCCCAGGGTCAGGTAGGAGTTGAAAGGGGACAGAAAGCTCTTCTCCTTGCTGGCATGTGCTGGGCTCATCAGGGAATCTAGCCCACTGTTTGTTACTGTTATAAGCCTAAACATCTTATTCAGAGAAAGTTGTGTCAACAGGAATTTGTGCGACTGACAGTCTCTGACACGGTGACGACGTACATCACGATTTTAATTGGCGATTTCCTGAGAGCTGTCTTTGTCAGGTTCTTCAATTACTGCTGGTGCTGGGACTTAGAATATGGATTTGTAAGTACGTCATTTGCTTTTAAAAAGTTATTGTCAGGTTATTATTTGACATGTTTATGTAATTTATTTCCTTCTCAAGCCACTCAAATTCATGGAGGGCAAAATTTGACAGCTTCACAATCCCTCAACAGCTTTAAACATTATCTTTACTCATATTTCTTTTTGTCTCTGCTTACTCTATTTATTTTGCTCCTTTGCTTCCTGTATTTCAGCCTCGCTGGAAAATAAACCTCTGCTCACTGCAGTAGCAGCTGTTCCTTAGCTTGTCTTGCGAGCTAATCACGTTCCCACAATATGCATCTCTGGATGCACCAGCACAGTATTCCAGAGTGGTGAGCGCTCCCATACAGCTGCCTAATGCAAACAGCAAGTTTGTAAAGCTACACTCTCCTCTTTTTCCTCAAATTTAGGGTAGGAAAGTGTGCATGAAGGAGGCACCTTTTCAGCTAAGCCCTTGTTTGGATTTATCAGTCAGAAAAAGTTGCACAGTAGGAAAGATGTATTGCTATTCTAATTTCCTGCAGAAGAATTCTGTCTGTTGACCATCTGTTGAAAAGACCTTATCTTTTCCTGGAATAATTCAGCTTTGCCACAGTCAACACCAGTATCCACAGCAAATGAGGCTGTTACAAGAGAATTGTAACCAGATACACTTAGATAACTAAGATGCAATCTCTTTAGCTATTAATGTTAATAAAAGGCATATCTGATCACTGTCCTCTTAAGGGAATCCAGAGCATCAGAGGGAATTCCATATGACTCCAAGATGATGTGCAGTCTGATGACTGGTCGGCAGACCTCTTCCATTGGCAACACTATAGTCTTGATCCATTTGCTTTTCTATATAAAGGTCTGTCCTGCCGAGTTTTCATTTCAGCCACTGTTCCTCATGAAGGGGCTTATTTTTCACAGGGCTTGGGATAGATGTTGCCAATAGTGTTTGTTTTTGATATGAAGAAGATGCAGAGCTGGATCTCATCTACATATGCTGGCAGCAGACATCATGGGAGTTGATATGCTGTAAATCTTACTGCTTTGATGAGAAGCAGTGTGTCAAGACCCCCTTTATCAATCTCTGCAGGAAATGCAAATGACATTGTGGAATTGAGGGGGAAAAAAGCTTTTAAAAATGTCCATTTATTTCCTGATAGTTTCTGTAGCCAGCCAAAGGCAACCAGCACAAAGATTAATATCACTAAGGAGCTCATCATCATTACCAAAAACTGTAACGCCATTCCAGATTTCTGGATGATATGACTAGGATACTTATCCAGAATAAATGGTCAGGGAATTTTGAAGGTTTAGGGCCAAACCCTTGTTTGTTCTGCACTTAAGTATGGGAGGTAGAGAGTGAGCAAGAGAGAGAGAAATAAGGGATGCATCTACACAAGCCACTTATTGTGGAGTTGCCTAATTAGCTCAGCAGTAAAGCGCCGCTGTCTACCTGAGCAATGCTATTAGGCTGGAGTAAACTAATTAACTCTGCCATAGGATAGTACGGACCAACACAAGTACTATTCTATGGCAGAGTTATTTCCTCCACTTCACTGAATGTGCAGATGGTGACTGGGGCTGGCTGGGGCAAATTGACCACAAAGAGCTACATTGGCGCCACATCTATATATGAGCTTTACTGCCAAGTAGACTAATTACCTGTGAAGTAAAGTGTCAGCATCTACATGCATGACAGTATTAGGCCACAGTAGATTAATTTAGGCCAACATAAGGTAGTACTGTCAGGCACAGTACTATCTTATGCCGGGGTAATTAACTACAATTAAATGCATCTGTAAGCATGGACTGTGGACACAAATTGTGCCTGGTCAGCCCAGCTAGACTGGGGCGGGACTTGTACCTGATTCCTAGCCATACAGCTTTATACTTTAAGCATCCTTGTGCCCCAGCCAGCCCCTCCACCGCCAAATGCTACCACCCACAGCCTGGGCCTGATCTTCTGTGTCCCTTGCTAGTCTGGGCCTGCTCCATCCCGGCTCAAATTCCTGCTATCCCAGGTGCATATGTAGATGCTGTGCCCAGGAGTAGTTTACTCTCACTCAAACTGCTCTGGAGTTTATTGCTTCACATTAATTGCACGTGTAGACCCAAACTCTATGTAAAAAAAACTGTTTTCCCCTCATTTAAGAAGGCTAGGCATGCCCAGAGTTATACTTTTGACAGACTTAGAAATAGACACTCGATAGGCTTCCCTTAGAAATGTGTTATCAATGGCAAAATTGTGGAATGTTTACATAAAAGCGAGTAGATGCCCTTTTTTCCATTATTAATTATTATTTATTTAACATCATCAGTTTATTTTTTGGCTGATGATGCCAAATTAATGATCAGTTGATAATTATCACTCAAAAGGTCCTATTTCAAAAGAATCATGGTATCATAGGCCCCTTCTGACCCTAGATACTAAAGCAGGCCATCTAGTCTGACCCCCTGCCAATGGCAGGAACGAGTGCCAGGGTCACAGGACCCCAGCCAAGTACCTATCTAATCTACTCTTGAAGA
>JAGPOW010003395.1:9706740-9729855 GCA_030014935.1 Caiman crocodilus | reverse complement strand
GGTTCCACGTCCTAGCCACCCTAACTGTGAAGTAGTGTTTTGTAATGTCCAACCTAAACCTGCTCTCCAGTAACTTGTGACCATTGATCCTAGTTACCCCTGGTGGTGCCTGGGAAAAAAGAGCCTGCCCCATCATTCTGTCTGCAAGTTCATGGTTAAAGAGCCAGATTCAGTAGTGTAATCTAGATACTTGGTGCTGCTCTGTCCAAACCTTCTTTTATAAAGCCAAGATAACCTAAGCTTCCATATTCTTTACACAGTTAGGAAATGCAAGCAGATGGTTTTTCCTGGTTGTTTTTCATGCTGCCAGACCTACTGACAATCTTTAAATTGAAAATCAAGCTGAGCTCTTTCTGCCTTTTGATTCATCATCAGTCATAATGAATCAAAAAGCAAAACTTAATGGAAAATCTCTTTGATAGTATATAATTAGGGAACCTCTGTAAATCAGGGAGGAAGTACCCCCTGCAGTGACTCCTTTAATTTTTTTCATTATGCTGCTTGTTCCCCCACCCCTGATTGGTGGTGGGGCCAGGTCATTTGCCACTGATCACTGGGGAAGTGAAAACCTTGGATTTACATATGCTGCAGTTTTTGCCTCCCCACTGCTGATTGGCAGAGACCCCCTGGTGGAATATTTAAAACCAAGGTTTTTGCTTCTGTGGTGATCAATGGCAAATGGCCCAGCCAGTGGGACCCCTCTGCCAATCAAGGGCATGGGTGCAAGCAGTGAAATGGAAAAACAAGGAGTCACTGGGGTGGGGGTGGGGGGAGGAAGGAACTTCCTCCATGATTTATGGAGATCCCTGTGTATACTATCAAGGGATAATATAAAGTAATGTTCTACTTCTCTTGAATCCTACTCATGAAGTAATGAGAAATTGAATGGTCAGATATTACTCTTTTGCATCAGAAGGAAGACATAGATACATGCACAGAGAGAGAGGGAGGAGTATGTCTAACATAAGTATTGTATATGTACTTTTTATACAAAAAAAGTTTAAGAGAACATCCTACTTGCAACAATCCAAACTTTAGAATTCCAAGCGCTAATTTACAACTTAAATTTGAGTCCCTTGTTAAAAAGATGTTCAGGAATATTGTGATGCCTTTGGGGAATTATAAGTTGGGTGCCTTTCAACCCTATTTTCCTCTATGGGCTCCTGGATGCCCTGCTGGAAAGTGTCACCCATAGTTTGTCTCACTCTACTCTTCTTCAGTCATCAGAGCAAACTGAGGATTCATGCCTTTTATATTTTCCATCAGTGCCTTCCCTTCCACAAATTCAGTAAGATTTATAATTGCAGGTTTTATTTAAAGCTGAACAATGGTCTTCAATCGTATTCATTTGTTTCATGTACCATTGTTAACATGCAACAAGAGCCTTGACAAGACGTTGCCAATATGCTGTATTGTAGATTTCAGTTTCAGTCTATTCCCAAGCCAGTTAAAGACCTTTCTGAAAAGCCTAATTAAAGCATTTGTGTCTTTTCCCCCCTCAGCCTTCTTATTCAGAGTTTGATATAAGTGGAAATGTGCTGGGACTGATCTTCAACCAAGGCATGATCTGGTAGGCGTAGCAGATGACGTTTTTAACAGATCTTTTAAGATGTACTGCAGGCCATCTTAGTCGCCTGGGCCATATCATTTCAAAGGCAATGTGAAAAAAATCCACATTGCCTTTGAAATTATGTCTCTCTTGCTTATACGAAACATTGAACTTGCTTCACTTCTGCATTGCTCCAGCTTTTGGCATGTTCAACTCAACAGATATCAAATCTGGATATGCTGCAATCAATTCAGTTTAAGCAGCATAAAATTAGAGTAACAGAGTGATGAATCAGCCCCCAGGCTAAACTTAGTGCCAGGTTCACCAGTGTACTCTGTTTTGTTTTCCTGTGGTAAAACACAGCAGTTATAAAGCCAGGTTTATGGCTGCTGTGTTTTTCTGGAGGAATGCAAACCAGCTGGAGCATATTGTTGACTCTGATCTATAGCCGTATATGAAACTTGTATTAGCATAGCATAAAAACACAGAGTTTCTCCATCAGAATGATTTTTCTTGGCCCCTGCACTCTATGCAAAAAGTCCCCAAATAAATAAATATAAAAAACAAAACTGCTATGGGAAACTATGGGGAGACCTAGTGGTAGTGTTCATCTTTGCTATGTATGAGACCTAATTAGCTGTCCTTCTACCATCTTCTGGTTATGCAGGATACAAAATAAGATGCAAATATGAGACACCATAACCAAATGGTGTTCTCTCTGTCTCTCCTTTGCCTGTGTACAGTGACTCAACCCCTTGTTACATTATCAAATATTTCTATGTAGTAAAAACAAACAAGTTACATAAATATAATTAACATAGCAAAAAGTAGGAGAGATCTTCATTAACTGAGCTAGTAAGTGTTGGAACTGCTGGGAAAACAGGGTGAGGAGACTCAGGGTGGTGTGCTTTCTCAGGAACAATCTCTCTTCTCATTACTGAGACAGAACTGATAAGCCCTATTGTGTATCCTTCTCAGCCCTCAATTGTAAAAGTAAAGCCTGATTATGTGTGAACCTGCATTGGTGTTACTCTGATGTAACTTTGTTGACTTCAGTTTCTGCCAGCTCATGGCTAGTCCACAGGCTAGCTAAGTGGTGTGGAGCCGGCACATGGGTGCAGTTCTGCACAGTGGCCCGATCTGTTCACATACATTCATGGAGCGACCCCTTGTGCCAGCTCCTTTGTGGACCAGTAATATAGCATTCAGGGCTATGTTACCCAGCCTTCAGGGCTTCCCACAGAACTAGAAATTTGGTAGAAGTGGGGCAGCAATTAAAGGTGCTACTGCTGCCCTGCCACCAAACTTCCATGTGCAGTCCCGGGGACCAGATGACATAGCTCTGTGGGCTGGATCTGGTTTGGGGGTTGAAGGCTGAGCACCACTGCTCTATTGCATTATGGCGACCCAATTGTATCTGCTTTTCTAGCCACCCAAACACCTAGAACAGACCTTTATCTCCTAGCACTCACAGCTAACAAATCTGGGATAAGCAGAACGTTTGTATATTGAATGTGGTTCTTGTGATACAACCTGTCAATTTCATACTGCATTTCATGGCATTAGGATGATATCATATGATGCATCATAAAGTCACAGAGATGTGAAACTCTTTTGCCCATCAGTTAATTTGTCCATGAATCAAAAAATTGTCCAAAGGGCCAGAGATCTGAATTGACATAACATGTTATGTTGTTGGCTTGGATCTCAATGACCGCCTCTACATGAGCAATTCATTTAGTACTTACTTAAGCATATAACTGGTGTTACTGCACTGTGTGGTTATTTTTTAGCTGCTACTGTGCAGTAGCATTGGCGTCATGGTTCATGTCCAGCAACACTACATTGTTGTAGCAATGAGCGTCTCAACGTAGTATCTTGTGTAGACGTGCCCAGTATGTTGTTTCCTGTATAAATTCCGACATTCCCAATCAATAAACTTGTAACATTTCTGTCACCTTCACTCCACTGTTCATCAGAATGATACAGGTGCAGCATAACATGTGCTCACAAGTTTATGCATCATTGATAGCAGTCATAAATTCTGTCACCCTAATTAACACCTTGGGAGGTGGTTGAAAATCAGGGATGAGATTGGGTTGATTCTTGATTATTCTCTAACAATACTCTCGCAAATATAATGTACTGTATCATTTTTAATACCTAATTATGTCTACAGACATGACAAACTTCTATGCTGTATGGTAACAATATACACTTTCTAGCATAGGCACTAATCCTATAAAGTGGAGGTTCCATGTTGACCTGGCCACTACATGCTACAGGGACCCGAGAGCATACCTACTAAAGAAATATAGTGCTGAGAGCTTTTGGTGTAGCTCATGGGTTGGGTCTGTCCTATGTCTACAGAGGATTGAGACACCTGAATGTGGACACGTTTGTAAATATGCATGTGTATGGCACATAAGGAGATTCCTCTTCCTTTTTTTCCTTTAAAGGTTTTTGTTCTGCAAAGTGCGTGGGCTGCAAGCCTCCTCATGTGAATTTCCATATTAATAAACCATCTGCATGACTTCTTTTGCATTGCTATAAATATCATGCCTAAAAATTATGTTAATGGGCACAAATTAGTTGAAGCCTCAACTTACTGGAGTCAGTGAAAGTTTTGGCAATTGATTGTAGTGAGCATAGGTGCATAAGGGTTTTCCTCCAGTAAGTATAGATTGAAGGGTGGGGAGGAATGAAGGCATAATATCATCATACACATACCTTGCTCTTACACAGAGCCCAAAGTGCCTCCTACCAAGATAAAGGTACTTACTTCCATTATAAAGATAGGGAAACTGAGGCATGCAAAGGAGAAGTGACTTGCCTAAATCATCTAATGGCCCAGTGACACAGGAGTAGAACTCAGGTTTCCTGAGTCTCAACCTGTACTCCTTGATTTGACCATACTAATGAAAGGAGTTATTCCTTCTGCTGCTCTGAGGTCCTAAGTATTGAATAACTGTGGCATAGTTTAAGTGAAATATGCATCAGAACAGAAGATAGTTAAAAAAAAAATCATTGATAAGACCCAACAATAATAGAATAATTAAGAATAAGCTGGATGATGGTCATCCAAACAGGGTGCTCATAGATGCTTTAAAAAAATTGGCATTTCTTGTTTCCTACAAAAAATAACAGTCTACCCGAGCTACTTTGAGAATGAAACAGTCATTTAAAGGGGGGAGGAAAAAAGGAAAGTTGCTTATATTTCACTAAGGAATTGGTTAAAATTCATTTGCAGAAAAAGGGGTGCCTTAAGGTATGGAAAGGAACATATTACATGGGTGTTTTGTCCATGTGTTGCAAGTTTGTTCTAATAGGAAGAACAAAGAGTCAAGACCAATAAAAGGGGTTTAAATGATGTTTTGTGAGCTAGAGTTTATGTACGCTGTGTGGGTGTAAAACAATGAGATAGGAAAGCACAATGGGGTGACAGGCTGTGGTATACGTTGAGCTATTAACATTTTACAACAGAATGTTTTGTTGTGTGTTCCTAGGATGGGTTCTTTTTATGCTCCGTGCCTTCCAGCTATCAACATATTTCGTCTCCACACCTCCATGTACCTGCAGTGCTGGGCTGTGATGTGCTGTAATGTCCCTCAGGAGAGGGTCTTCAAAGCCTCCAGATCCAACAATTTCTACATGGCCATGCTGCTGTTTATTCTCTTCCTCTCCACACTGCCTGTTGTGTACACTGTTGTTTCTATCCCACCATCTTTTGACTGTGGCCCATTCAGGTCTTTTGCATGTTATAGGCATCATTTTATTAACTGATAAGTTATCTCAGCATATAAATGTTTACAATGAACGACATGACAGCTAAAATTAAGTTTCAGACTAGGTGTTGCCATTTCATGAATAATGATGTGGCTTTATTTGTGCATAGAACTATACTTTTTAAGGATTAATGAAGACCTAGAGAAATTATTAGTTATTTTCAAAGAAGTACATGGCTGGTAGGATAGAAATGCTTTTCTAAATGAAAAACTTGTTATTTTTGCAATTAAAGATGAATCTATATGTGAAGAGTAGGGGACCGATCCATGATGGATGCATGCTTTACCTGTTTGAGGTCAGATGGATTTCAGGAAGTTCTAGAAACACACTGTAAGGAGGTGCTGTGTGCACTGGCAAGAGGTGAATTAGATGATCTTATTAGGGCTTTTCCATAGGTAAGATCAGGCATTCTTTGTAGAGTGGTTCAGCACTTTTGGGAACTGTAATTTTAAGCGTGGCATTGAATTTGTTTCTGGTGCTGAGAGTCTAATTGTTGAGAACAAGGGAAATAAATTGTTTTAGGTGTAGATGGGAAAGATATGGGTAAATCCAAGCATACTGACATAAGAATAAATAGAAAAGGTAGACCATTTTGACTATGATACTAAAGTGACTTGTGGGTGTATCACATTTTTGAGTGCCCAGTTTGAGTACCATACAGGGATTTTCAGAAAGTGCTGACCACTTTGAAAATATGGACCCTTTCAGGTATCTCAGACTGGGACCCAAAACCTGAAGCAGCCACACACTTTTTTTTGAAGAAGTATATAGGATAGAATAGCTATGTTTATCCAGAAGCTAATACTGCATTGCTGATCCACACTGTACATATTTGCAATATCTGTGAAGAGAATGTCAGCATTTCTGTTTGGCTTTAAGTGTGACATATTAGGCTAATGAGTCTAATTAGTAAGCAATAATTAGACACAAGAAATACAGATTTTAAAATGTTTACGTCTTTGATATCTGCTTGAAAAATGTGTTAGTAGTGTTAGAAGAGAGCAGTAAAAAAGACATCCTGTTTCCAGTGAAGAGCTTGAATAATACATTAATGTCACAAGTAAAGTGATCTCTGCGTAATCCACAGTGCCTTTTTGTAAATGCACAGAAGTCTTAACATCATAGCTCTAAAAAGTTGCTCTGGTTACGGGCAAAATGTTCAGGAGGTGTTCTCCAGCAGAGAACAGTCACAAAGTGAGGGAAATTCATGACACGCCAGAAAATATGCTGAGGCAAGATTTCAAGGAACTGATGACAACAAAGCTGGTGATGCTGACTAATGACTTTCATTAATGAAGTCATATTATAGGAAACATAAAGGGTGACATCTGGAGACAAGTTTGCAAAATTGCAGTTTCAGACATTGTGCAGATATCAGATTGGAGATACTAGAAGAGCTGTGGCAATTTTTTTTTTTCAAAAAACCGAGAGAACAGAAGTTACTGCTTTAGCTTCTTACCTGCTATGTGTTCTTGACCTAGATATTTAATCCTTTAAGAGCCTGAAATGTATTGTTTTTTCACTGTTTCCTGTGTCATACCTTCCTATCACTGAAAGTTCCACCTCCTTTTTCATAATACCAATAGACACTCATTACATAACTGGAAATGTGCTTCTCTAATCTGCTTTGCTGTAGTCACCAGAGTGCACCATGCCAAAACATTGTGTAGTCTTTAAAGGCAATATTTAATGCAAGATCAGCAGTGCTTTCTAGATCTGAGCATTGTAGCCTTGTGATAGGTTTATTAGTAAAGTTGGAAGGGAACAGGTCTTACATGACCTTGGAGAACAGGATAAGGGTGCAGAGAAAGGCCACCCACTTGATCAAAGTCCTGGGGGATAGGCCCTATGAGGAGAGACTTTGGGATTTGGGTTTGTTCAGTCTGGGTAAAAGAAGGCTGAAGGGTGACTTAATAGCTGCCTACAAATATGTCAAGGAAGAACACCAGGATCAGGGAGAGCTACTTTTCAGAAAAGCACCCCCTGGGAGCATGAGGACAAACTAGCTGAGGAAAAGTTTAGGCTACACATATGGAAAAACTTCTTTTCCATACGGGTAACTAAAGGAGGATACATTTATAGGAATGCTACAAGTCAAACTTAGCTTTCATGGGGTAGGAAGAAAACATGTATCAGATAAATGTGGTCTGGGACACTTACTAAGGCCTTAACTATAAAGACTTTAGATGTACTATGATAAAGCTACATGTTAATACTGCTACATTGGAATTGCTGGGGCATGGTTATCTTTTGCGTTTAACGGTGGTAACCTTTTGCTTTTGATAGTGGGAAAACCAGAATGTACGAGGTCATTGGAGAAACGTTGGAGCATGACTTCCCTTCCTGGTTTGCAAAAGTGTTTGGTTATGCCTCTAACCCTGGATTGATTCTGCCCTTCATATTGCTCATGGTGTATGTACAGTATCCTAAATCAAAGCTTTTCTATGCAACTCTTTATTAAGTTTCTTTCACTTTGAGCCTCCACAGCCCTATGTGACTACTTGAAAAGTAATCAAGCACAATCCTGATTGGCCTGTGGTGAAGGACTTGAAGAATTCATGAACCTTCTGCTTGATCATAATTAATGTGCATATGCACAAAAGGCAGGCTTCCTGCTCTCTTTCTTTTTGTTACCATAGTGCCAAGAATCATTAAGATGCAAAAAAAACTATGAGGGGCTTAAAATGCAGTAAGCTTGATCAGCCTGTCTATTAGTAGAATTGCATATCACAAAAAACTTGCATCTTTAAAGAGAAGTCTTATAACCAGGGGTCCTGGTTTTCTTTGATTAAAAAAAAAAATCACAAATTCTCTGACAAAAATGGCAAATTCTCTGATAAGCCGGCACCCAAATCCATAATTAAAATTGGAAGCACCCTGCAGCCCCCAACCCCAGTCCTGCTGATGCCCCTCACTGCCTCCTAAAGCCCCTCAAGCCCTGATGGTGCTCCTCGCTTTCCCCCACAATGCCACTCCCAGCCCTGCTGGTGCCCCTCACTGCCCCCACAACAGCCCCCCAACCCTAATCATGCCTCCTGCCCCCCCCCACAGCCCCTGCCCCCCAGCCTTGCTGGAGGGGGCCCCAGCTGCCAGGGCTGTTGGGCGAGGGACCCAAGTCTGCAGCTCCCTATCCGTAACAGCGGGCAGCTGCAGCAAAAGCAGCATGGAGCTGACTCCCCCACTGCAGCTGCCTGCTTGGGTGGAGCTGGGGCCAATTCCTGGATCCCTCCCAGCCCTGCCAGTGCCCTCAGCTATGACCCACAACCCCTCAGCCCTGCCAGAGGGACCCTCAGCCCCCTGCAAGCTCCACTTACCTAAGGCTCCAGGAAGAGAGTGAAGCTGAGCTGAGCAGAGCCGTGGCTGACTGAAAGCCTCAGGCCCTGCTCTTCCCTTTCCCATCTTCCTCCCCCTCCAGACAGGGCTGGGGTTTCCCCCCCACATTTGAAAACAGCTCTTGCAGACTGGAGCTCAACCAGTTTGCAGAGCTGTTTGCAAAAGCAGGGAAACTGTGGTTATCCCTGTTAAAAGGAGAAATCCACATTTATCTCATAAAAAAGGCAAATCTATGGTTTTCTCTGTTTTTTCCCTGGGAAACGGAAAACCTGAATCCCTGCTTATGACTGTTCTACCAAGATGTAGAACTCTGCCCCAGCAAATGAGGATATAGAAAGTTACATAATAATGAAGAGGGCTGAAAAGCAGAAAAATTACCATGCTGGGTGAGAGGTAGAAGGCAGATAGATGGTAGTGGCTGCACAGAAGACTTCATAGCTTCATACTCTAATAGTGCTCAGGGTCAGAAGGGACCTTAATAGATCATCAGCTCTGATCCCCACGACTTCCATTTTTGACTCTTTGGTTATAAAGCCAGCCTGAGAAGCATGTTGTACAACATAACTGCCATGATTGTTGGCTATTTCGTTGTTCTGCAAGATCTCCATTTAAAATCACTTTCCTGAAGTTTAGACTGGAAAAGGGAATTTATTCACAACTGTTCCAAATAATTAGTACCTGTGTTCCCAAAGAAGGACTATACAAAGTTCAACTAATAAACAGACATACAGGATCATTAAGCACAATGCTAAAGTGCTGTGAAATATTGCTTTGTAAAACTGAAAATATTTTTAAATAGATAATAGAATGTAATAGAAACTGCAGGGAGATCTTATCTAGACCGAATGAAATGATGACGTTAAATCTGACCATTTGAAATCATGCTATCGAGCAACCTTATAAGAAGACAAAGAGCTTCAGTTGCCCCACTGAAATATATGGTTAGTTTCTTCTGATCTAGTGGGAACTACTTATATGCCGAAACAAGGCAATATGGCCCAAAACAATGACAAAAAAAGGTAATATGAGAGAAGGAAAAACAGAGTAGACAAGATAAAATATAATCTTATTTCAGTTAAAAGCATTATAAACTGCTACCATCATTGAAAGACACACAGCTATAGATTTGAAAACTGCATCAGGCAGTCTTTTTCTCTTGCTAGGAAAAAATTACAGTTTAGAGTAAAGAGCATACTTTTCCCTTCATGGCTTTGTTGGCTTCCTTGGTAGTTCTTGAATTTGCATATTGTTATGTATGTTTAAAGGACTTTATATATAAACACTTACCAATTTTTAAACTATACTGTAAATCTTTTACAGTGCTATTCTGTAGAATGCCCATATTAATGAAGCACAGATTTGTGGAGCTGTGTATTTAACTAATATAACAACCAAACGAAGCATTTTAATAAAGATAGTAATTTTATCAGTTGGTCTATAATGGGATCTAAACTAGAGAAGCACTTTCTTTCTCTGTTAAGAAGCACATAATTGAAGTGTCAACATGCTAATTTTCATAAGATAATGAAGTAGAATAAAAGCCGTGCTACTCACATTAATGCATTTTAGAACAGAGACATATTGTTATTGTTACATGAACTTGTTATGAATGCTAGAGTGGTGAAATCATTACCAAACGACATATGCATTTTCTTTTTATTTAGCTTGGGTATCTATTATCTCAATGCTACATCCAAAAGCTACAAGGAGGCTAACTTGGAGCTCAAAAAGAAGCTACAGATGGTAAGTATACCACAAGGAGAACAATAATATTGCTTCTGGTTCTTAAACAGTAAGGTCGCAATTCAGTAATTTGAGGATTTATCTCTCCCCCTTTTTATCAGCAAGCTGAAGAAAACAAAAAGAGAAATAAGCAAAAAGCACAAAAAACAAATGAGATGGAAGAAAACCCACTCGACCCAGATCCACCGCAACCCAAGCCAAAAAAAGAAGAGACTTCTTCAGCAAATCAAGGTGGGGAATGTTCTGAAGATGTTTGTTTCTTATGAAAGGTAGCGTTCTTCAATAATAGTCCAGCACTCCATAGAAAACAACATTTGCAAGCTTTAGTAAGTTGAAAAGTAAGGACCCAGCCCAACAAAGCAAATACTGTATTTAAATACATACTCAGTGCATTTACATGATTTAGTACTTCTATAACCAAATACCAAATAAATGCGCAGTAACTGGAATTACTGCACAGTAGCACCAGCAAAAGTCTTTAGGTGTTGCTACTGTGCAGTAGCTTAATAATACTGTGCAGTGGTGTATTAGTGCTGTGAATTCTGTGATGCTACTGCACAGTATTATTTTGCTACTGTGCGGTCAGCACCCTATATAGATGCACTCACTGTATATCAACTATACCAATTTTATACCTAAAAGTAAGCGTGCACTTAAATCTTTTTCCATGTTTGAAGGCTAACTATGGGATATTATAATAATTTTAATACCAGAATGCTGAGGGACAGATTAGGACTTTTAAATCAAGGTTTTAGCAGGAGAGATGCAGTATGGCCATGTCATCATAGCCATCCTCAGGAGAAAATCTGGCTTATTCAGTTAGAATTACTTCCAGTTAACTCCTATATTGTCCATGCAGCAGTTTCATGACACTTCATGAATGCAGTATTCTTGTTCCTCTGTACTCAGTGGGCGTGCCAGAATACAACTTGGCTGAAATGACTAGTACTGGGAGAGGTCAATTATGCAATAGTAGGATAAGAGAGGTAGGTAGCCATGTTAGTCAGAAGTTGGGCAGAAGGCAGGGAAGGGTGGTTCCTTATAAATTAACTCATTCAGAGAGGCATGAGCTTTCACAGGCTGCAGCCTACTTGAATAGATGCCAGCAAAGTAGACTAAAGCTTATGACTCCCTGAACAAGTTAGACTATAAGGTGCCACTCTGTCCCATCTGCTATCAATAATAGGAAGGTTCCTGCTTAGTAATTAGCCCTTTAAGCAGAATTATGCTGACTCCTTGGATTTCAGGAGAACCCCTTGAAATATGGTAATTAAAAAATTTAATTCCTGAATTTTATCACTTCTCAATAAATGGGAACTCCCTCGTGCCTCCTTATTCGGTGCTTCTATCTTCTGGAGGGGAAAGGATTCTGTTTTTGCAGCCTGATTTGTTGGAGGAGAGAAGTGATTGGGAAAAATGAAACATAAGAGTGCTCTGGTCCATATAACCTTACTTCAGCCTTGGAGGTGGGGTTGGCACAATAAGCCTGGGCCTGCTTTCAATGCATTTAATACATTCTGGAGTTGGTGAGCCTCTAACAGAGAGGAAACTGTTCTATGATTCAGTATTTAGTTTTGTTTTCTGAATACCTTTCAGCTAATGGTGAAGCACAGAAGACGACAAATCCCCCCCAGCAGCAAAGCCCTGCTCCTAATGGCCAATATCCCTCACAGGGAAGAGGGGAAAACCTTGCTCCACCTCCTCGTGTAGCAGTAACTCGACCTCCAGCACCAAGAGGGCCTGGCATGCCTGGACGTGCATCAAGTGTTCATAGAGGACAACCAAGAATGCCAATGGGTCCTCCTAGATAATGAGGATGGTCTAGGCTTTCCTGAAGTAACGGTGATCTAGAGCAGGAGATTCTAGGAGTCTTGATAATGGACTTGGACTCCATTGCAGTGGGCTCTATACACATGCAAAACAAAAAGGTGCTTCCAGACCAAACACTTGTACACATCTGTTTATAGATATTTATACACCATCAGTGAATTAGCCATGGTATCTGTTGAAAAAAAATGTTTACCTATAAGTCCTCATCTAAACTATCAATACAGCAACATTAGAAACTTAATTATAAGGTAGTTCCATTTGGCAGGGTACAAGGAGCATTAATCGTATTTTAGAACAAAGCAAGCCTGAGGAAAATCTTTGACGTACCACCAAATAGTTTCTAAACCCCCTTAATACACTGTCCACACAGAATAATGATATAATATTATGGAAGGTGTATCTCTAATTTGGGAGCCTGTTGTTTTCAAGTCAAAGAACAGTCCTCAGACATGGGCCACATAGAGACATCCTGTTTTATCTCAGACAGTTGTTACTCTTCCACAAGAAACCATGTACAGATGTTCAGGATTTTTCTCCCAGAGCAAAAATGGCTGTTTCAGGAGAAAATAACTTGGGAACAACCTGGATTAAATCATTCCTGGGAGAGTTTCTGCTGGAAGAGGAAGTGTGTGTATATTTTCTCTTCTCAGAAAAGCCTGTAGTACCCCAGGGTAATCTTGTCCCCCCCAGGGAGATAGCATGTCACGTGCTGGACTCTAGTGCTCTAGCTGCAAAGGGAGAAGAACATTCTCCCTTTCCAATCCCCATATCGTGCTGCAAGGAGACACAGTCAGTTTAGGTCATCCAATCAGGACTACCCTGTGCAGTGCTGGCACCTATTTCCAGGCACCTGTTTTCAGGAGGCCGGCAGAGCACACTGAGATACGTGCACAGCTTCCCCCGCGCTCCCCCCAGCTGTAGAATCAGCACTAGATGCTTTGTCCTTTTCTGAGGCCGAGCATTTGAATGTCTGTTCGGTGTTCTTTGGGTGAGTTCTTCCACTAGGAAAAAGACCCCAGGAGAATTCTCCTAGATGATTTGAACATGTGTATGCAGCCATGATCTGTGCAAACAGCTCCCGGTCATCAAGTTAGACATGATACAGTGAGGAACAGTGTATATTTTATCTTCTCCTGGATGAAAGTCCCAATGTATGTGCTTCTGACATAGAAGATACCCATAAAAGTTCATACTGTTTCCTGTTTCAGTGGGCCATTGAAATCAAACTGTTCTGTAGACTGAGCATGATTTTAGCTGTTATAGGTGAAGTTCAGCATTTATTTGACTTATAAGCAAATGAGCAGTCGCAATTGTTTCAAAGTTAAGCGTGTGCTTCAGTGTTTTGTTCCTTTTGGGCTTGTGTTGTTAAACATTTTTTTTTTCTTTTGGGTCATGCAACAGAATTGTAATCACATGAAGATCCTAACTTTTTTCTGTGAACATACATAGCTGGGTATAACAACTACGAGAAGGCAATTGGATATGCAAATGAGAGACCGATAGAAATGAGGGGAAAATGTTGGTCTGAAACCATGGCAGTAGATTGCAGCCTAAACAACAGATGTTTGCTTTATAGAACACAGGAATAAACTAATTGAAGGGATGCTTCACAGACTGATAAAAAATAAAAATAGAACAGCACAGATTAAACTGCTTCAGGGACGCTGGACTATTGCAAGCCACTTACCTAATATTTTGGAAGAGGTTTATGCCACACACACTGAACTAGATAATGATAAAGGTTCCTAGTCATTTTTATTAGGAAAGAGCAATTCCTGTGGGCATTGAAGACTTTTTCATTATTAATAAGCTTTATATTCAGTGCTGCATGATTGATTTATGGCAGCATAGAGGGAGAGAGCCCAGCAAGAAAGCCATCATTTCTGATTCAGCTGAATTTGTGGAGAAGTTTTTATTATATCTGTACTACTGTACTCTGTATTGTTTCTCAACAATAAATGGATTTGTAGTACGCATCTGCTTTGTCAGTCTTCATCCTGTTACCAGCATTGGTCACTATGAAGGATGGGGAAAGAGTTTTCCTGGAGACTATTTATTCAGAAACCTTTAAACTAGAATATTTTATCATTCAGTTTGATAAATTTTCATTTCAATGTTTCCTACGCTCAATTCCAAGTCTGTTATTTTATCATTGCTGAACTCATGATAAAATAGCAGGAATTAAGTAGACTTAAGGCATATCTACACATGTGCTTTAATGCTCAGTAGGCTATTTTACTACTTATTAAAGCATGGCATAAAAAACAGGCTAATATGCTAATGTGAAGTAAAAATAAGCTAGTGCGCAAAACTGCATGAATAAACATGTAGATATGCCCATAGTCTACTATTATAATGCATAGTGATTGATACTGAATGTCTTTTGATAAATCCTGTTCTTCACTCTGTACAGTTAGCTCAATGATATTTCCATCTTTTTGCACAGCTCTACATCAAATTTCAGTAGATTTCCTTTCAATAGATTTTTCCCATGTCTTTCCTGTTTTATGACTTTGAGTTCACCACTTTTATTTGCTATACTCTTTGGGGAAAAAAGTTCGTAATGCCCACCTCTCCCCCATCTGCCTTTATCATTTTATTGGCATTTCTTCAGATAATACAATTGCACTCTTATTATACTCTTAGGAGCTCTTGTATACTGTGATTCATCTTATTATACTAGTATCATTATATTTTTCTATATTAAAAAGAGCCTTTCCAAGGCTAGAATTACAGTAGCATTATTCAGACACTGAGGGAGAAAACCAGTGCAGTTGCATTGACTCCAATGGAACTGTATTCTGAACTATTGAAACCACAGAAGTAGATCCTCAACTGATGTAAAACAGCACAACACAATTGGAGTTTTGCCAACAGATCAAGGGAAGTGATTATTCCTCTCTATTTGGCACTGGTGAGGCCATATCTGGAGTGCTGTGTTGAGTATTGCCCCCCCACTACAGAAAGCATGTGGACAAATTGGAGCAAGTCCAGTGGAGAATAATGAAAATGATGAGAGGGCCGGGGCACATGACTTATAAGGAGAGGCTGAGAGAACTGGGCTTATTTAGTTTAGAGAAGAGAAGACTGAGGGGGGATTTAATAGCAGTCTTCAAATTCTTGAGGCAGGATTCAAATGAAGATGGAGCTAGACTGTTCTCAGTGATGGTAGATGACAGAACAAGGAGCAATGGGTCTCAAGTTGCAGCAAGGGAAGTTTAGGTTAGCTATTAGGAAGAATTTTCTCATTAGGAGGGTAATAAAGCATTGGAACATGTTACCCAAAGAGGTTGTCTGCACCTGTGGAGGTTTTAAGACCTGGCTAGACAAAACCTGGACTAGGATGATCTAGCTGGGGATGGTCCTGCTTTGAGCAGGAGGTTGGACTAGATGAGCTCCTGAGGTCCCTTCCAAACCTAATTTTCTATGATTCTATAATTCTATTAACTTCACTGATTTCAACAGCTATCAGGCAGCCTCATGCTCTATCTTAATTAATAACCTTGGGTGTTAAAGGTGCTGTGTGGTAATTACAATCTTTACTTCACCATGCAAATCCTTTTTTATGTTTTTTTTTTTTTTTTCCCTCTCCCCTATTATTTCTCTCATGCTGTAGACTGGCTATTTTTTCATATTAAAGACTCAGTAGCTTTTACAAATTTTGCGTATTAGGGTATTTGTTTCAGGGCTCTCACTTAATTCTTTATTAACATTTCCTAGATAGTTTAAGAAGAAACTCAAATAGTTGGGTCATTGATAATGCTTAGATTTCCATAATGCAGCAAAGACTTTGAAAACATGGATGTGTTATGTTTTGCTGCTCTTCTGGTAGAAACTACTAGTATATTTGTGGTTGTTTAATTTCTCCTGGGGGAAACATGCCACTGGATTCCCTGGTCTGAGGCATAGGCAGGGGGCAGAACAGAGGAGCAACTTACCTTTGCTTCCCACCCACTCCTCAGACTAGGGTTCTTTGCCTTGCTGTGCCAGTCCCCTCCCCACAAACCTGGGTGTCCTTGGTCTTGCAAAGGTGTGGAGTGTCTTCCTCTCCTAGTCCACCCCTCCCTATGGGAATGGGAGGACTGGAGAAGACACTGGTCGCCCACACCTTCCCCAGACTTGGATTACCCAGTCTAAGAAAGGCATGAGGAGCAAAGGGGAAGGGGTCATTGTAGGCTAAATGCCTGTACTGCTTGCTTTCCCCAAAAGATTTCAAGCAGTCAATGTTTCTGAGAAATCCCCATTTCTAGAAAGGAATGGCTGTTCATGGCTCGAGTCCAAACTTGCAGCAGTAGGAGGCTCATGAAGCTTTGTGCTTCCCCATTCAGTTTGATAGGGAACTGGTCATATTATTGGAAAGGGGAGCAATTAGAGGGCTCGGGCATTACAATTAGCCTGCTTATGCATATTTAATACCAAAATATTGCACAAAGGGTCTCTGATAATCTGCATGGCCTTTTCCTGCCTCAGAAAGGATACAGGGGAACAAGTGCTATTACCCTGTCATAATCTCTTTTGGGCTGGGATACCCTTCATTTTGGATCTCCTACAGCTCTGAAATGAATAGTGCTAACAACAACAGTTATCATTATTATTGTTCAGATCTTGCCAACCAATCACATTTACTGTTATAGAACATGCGTATTCTCAACTTTGAAACACATTATGCTTTTCATTAATGCTTAGAAGCTTATCTGGAGCTTTTTACTGCCTTGCTGATTTCCTAAAGGACACTGCTTTTAAATTGCAATGTAATCACAACATTTGTGATCAGCATGTATTATACATATGCACCTTCCTCTACACTGTTTATATATATATTTTTTTTATGGAACTTGAGTGAGGAAGTCCATGCATGGTATAACGCTGTGACATGTAGAGGTACCTGAGCATGCTTGTTCAGAAAAAATCAGGTAAATGACAGCAGTTAGACAACTCTGCTATAGTCCATAGACATTTGTTTTGTTATATATATGATTTGCCACAGGAGGGCAATGAAATTATTAGATTCTAAGATTATTTTTAATAGATTCAAAATTAGAAAATAGATTCTAAAATAAGGGTCTAGTTGATCAAATGCATATCAGCAGCCCTAGAATTGATGCACATTTCCCTTTCGTCATTCACCTTTTATCTGATGTTGCGTTCGGTATATTTCCTATGCAGCAATTCATTTGTGGAAGATTCAGTGAAACCTAGGAATTGTACAGTGCTTGCTATTAGAGAGGGAAGGAAAAGAGTGAAAATGGTAGCAGAAATGGGAGATGGATCTTATATGGCACATTTCCTCAATACCTGACACCTAATGTAAGCTGCCAGTGGAAATAATGTTCATGAAGTGGAAAATTAAGAGAAAGTCATCAGGTTGTAACAGCCTAACTTCAGAGAATAATTTTTATTATATAACATGTTCTCTCAGCAAACCAGAGATCATCCACTGGGGGGGGGGGGGGGGCACAAACTTCCTTCTATTCTATGCTTTCCTCCTTTTGCATGGGGTTGGAAAGGTATATCTCTGGTGAAGAAACCTAGTATTTCTTAAAATACTATGTTTCCTGTCAGAAGACAGAAGAAACTGGAAGGAAAGAGAAATTGTTTATGTGAATTGATGTGTTGCATCTATCAATTTGAAACCCAGATTCCATGAAATCATCTGGATTTTAAATCTGGTCCATAGGTATAACCCGGTGGATCATCCTTTCAGCCCTCTCAGGTAAAATGCTTCAACATAGTGAACTGGATCTTTGTGAGTACTTCTCAGTTCATGGGTTTTCCTATGTAAGGGATTAATACTGTGCCTGGAATCATGACCAGTGATCAGAGAATGAACCCGAGATTCATTAAACGCTGGCTGAATTTCCTCTTCCATCATAGACTTTCTGTTTTGATTTAGGGTATTTATATACATATGTGGAACCCAATCTACAATCATGCAACTTGAACCCAATCTAAGTCAGTCAGGTTGGGCAAGGGGTGGAAGGGATGGGAGGAGGGGTGGGACTAGTGGATTTGTGGAAGAGTCTGGCAGGTTTAGGGGTAAAGTTTGCGTATGGGGCTGGTTGGCGGGTCTGCCGGGGCGGAAGATAGGGGTAGAGGTTGGTGGGTCTGTGGTGAGTTTTTCATCTGGAAGAAGCAGTATTGGGAGACTAAAAATAGCCTGGTCAGAGTATTTACAAGGCATTCATGTGTTTCATAGATTTTATAGACATTAGGGCTGGAAGGGACCTTGAAAGATCATCGAGTCCAGCCTCCTGCCACAGGGGCAGGAAGTCAGCTAAGGTCAAAGGAGTCCAGCAAGGTAAGTGTCCAAACGTTTCTTGAAAGAGTCCAGAGTAGGTGCTTTCTCCCTCCGGAAGGAGTCTATGCCAGGCCTTGGGGGCTCGGACAGTAAAGAAGTTTTTCCTTATCTCTGGGTTAAAGCAGTCTTGCAGGAGTTTGTGACCATTGGAGCCTATCATCCTCTGGGACTCTCTGGTGAACAGGCGTTCCCCCAGATCCTGATGCACACCTCTTATGTACTTATAGGCTGCCACCAGGTCACTCCTGAGCCTGCACTTTTCCAGGCTGAAGAGTCCCATCTCAGTCTCTCTTCATAAGGCCTTTTCTCCTGCCCTCTGATTATGTACATGGCTCTCCTCTGGACTCTCTCAAGCTTCTTGACGTCCTTCTTGAATTGTAGAGCCCAGAACTGGATGCACTACTCCAGCTGTGGCCTCACCAACGCCAAGTACAGCGGGAGGATGACATCCTGAGATTTACTTGAGAAGCATCTATGGATGCAAGCCAGAGTTTTGTTCGCTTTACCAGCTGTGACATCACATTGGTGGCTCATGTTCATCTTGTGGTCAATCATGACCCCTAAGTCCCTTTCAGCCACGGTGCTAGTGAGTGTAGCACTGCTGAGCCTTTAAGTGTGCTGGGGGGGCAGGGGGCCGTGGGTTCCCCCAGGTGGAGTACCTTGCATTTTTCCATATATTTTTTTTCCAGTGTGGCAATGCCATTTTTTTTTTTTTTTTCATACTCATAATTACTATGCCAGAAGTGATTTCATGGCTCTATTCCTAGACTGTGTTTGGCTACACCACTCTGTTTATAAACTGGGATTATTCATCAGGTCCAGTAGGATTTGGCTGACCTGCAAGACTTTGGGAGTGGCAGCCAGTGTTTGAATACCACGACTCAAATGGGCTTCTGAAGAACAAAATAGTGTTTAGTTACAACAATAGCAACAAAGCATCACTAAAGAATAGAGATTTTAACTGAAGAATTTTGCAAGTCAGTCTATTTTACCTGTAGCTTAAGTAGGTTTAGCTTAACCTTGATACCTCCCTTCTGGAAAGTGTCTCTTTCCAAACAGTCTCTGCCTGCCTACCTGCCTCTTTCTCTCTCTATCTCTTACTTTCCCCCTCTGTCTCACAAGATGAATTTTTATCTGTCCTAATGTTCTTTGTTTTAGTCTCCCACCTAGATCTTCCAGTCCCCCTGCACTATGGCAGGTTGTTGAACTCAGCTTAGTCCAGAAACATCTACTTTTTAGAAACCACAAATCTTATACTATACTATACTATACTATACTATACTATACTATACTATACTATACTATACTATACTATACTATACTATATAGTTAATATATAATATTAACCACTATACAAAAAAATAAACATTGTAACAGCAATCTGAGCCTTTAAGTGGGGCAGCCTGTCCTAGGGTAATAGCCCAAGTTTAAAAGCCCAAACAGGCAAAGAGCAAGCAGCTTGAGCTAGGGAAGAAGTATTCCTCCTACACTATTACAAGTTGTTAGACTCAACTTAGTCATGTAACTAGTAATGTGCCTGGTAGTATAAAGGACACACTTCTTGTCAAACTAAACCTCACTCCTTGACAGATGCCTGTGGTGGGGCAACTTTGGTGCCTGCTACTTTATGGGGTTTAAGCAGGATGTAGAACAGCTGGCTGGTGCAATTAGGCCCAATTAGGTGATCACATGATTGCAAGGGGGCCACTGGATTGGATGAGACTGGGAAGCCAGGGTATAAACCCAGGCCCTACATCTATGGAGCCAAAGAAGCAACATCATTCAGCCTGCAGCTCGCAGAACATCTGGAGATTAGGGTAGGAATTATGGGGATGGAGGAGGTTCTTGTGCCTGGGTAAGACCTGAAACTGCACCCTGCTGGTATTGGATGGTGTAGTGGGGCTGTCTGTAGTGGAGCAGTCTCCAGGAAATGCCACACCTGTGCTTCCCCAGTGAAAGGCAAGAATGGGGCACCATAAAGCCACATCCCCTGCTGCCTTGTACCTCTTGGTGGGGAATAGCTAGGAAGCACACCCTGACAGAAAAGCACAGGGCTCAGGTCCACTGAGTGGGGCCTGAGGCAGGGTTCAGGCTCATAGTGTGGGGTCTGAGACAGGGCTGAGATCCACTAAGAGTGACCTAAGGCCCAAGGGACCTAAGACCCAGGAGCCTGGAGAGGGGCAGAGCAATGGCCCCAGTGAAGAGTGGAGTAGTGGCCCAGAGAGAGGCTAGAGACTGAGTTTGACTCGGTGTGGAGAAGAGAGGTGGAGGCCATGCAGAGTAGGGCCCGTGGGTGGCCTGAAGGACTGCATGTAGGCCAGCTGGAGTTGTGACCCCAGTGAGGGGGTGGAGTTGTAGCCAAGAAAGGGGGCAGAGAGGCCAAGGCATGTCTAAGGACATCTGAAGTGAAGATTGTGCCAGAGGCTGAGTGTGGCCCAGCTGGGGGAGTTGGAAGTGATTTTTTGGTTGCCATCTGTGAGGCATGGGACAAAGTATAAGGGGAGGTATGGAGCCATGTATTTCACCCTTGGTATCAGGGCAACCAAATGGGCAGCCTCCTGCAAATAAACACCTATTTTTGGAAACAACAAAGATGTGGTAGATGATGCAAGGAGGATTGCCCTAGATTGGTTGGTGGCCTGATATCATGAATGGCCTCAAGACATCCCCCTGTTGTAGAACCAGACCCCATGGCTGCCATATTGGCTGTCACTTGGAACTGAGAGCCCTGCCCCTAACCCGACCGTTGCTACAAGAAGTTTCATCACTTGCCCTGAAAGCACTCACTTTGGAGAGGTTTGGCATCTTGGATCTGGAAGTCCCACCCTGTCACATTGTCCCTGACCATGATAACCCCACTCACATGACTCCAAAACCATAGTCCTTGATCACAATAGCTCCACCCACATGACCTCCAAAAACCTGCTCCCCTCATTGCCATGCTGGCCACCATATTGGTGGTCATTTTGTCCCAGAAGCCCCGCCCTGTCACGTGTTTGCAGTGGGTTGCAGGACATGTGAGTAAAACTGGGGTCATGGACCACGTGATAGGGAAGGGGCTTTTGGGACCAACATGGTTGCAAGGGGAGCAAGTTTTGGAGTCATGTGTAATGGAGTTCTGGTTCCAATATGGCAATCAAAATGGCAAACCCTCCCCATCCAAAGGGAGGTGGAGGGATAAGGGGTAGAATTTCTGTTGGCAAAGGTCAGGAATTAGGGGCAGGATTTCTGCTTCCAAGACGGGGGTCAAGATAGCAGCCAAGATGGCAGGGCACCTTTCAGGGCGAAGGGCTTGAAGTTTGACAAGAAAAGTACTTCTTATACTCTTGTGGCTGAGAGGCAGAGTGAAATGCAGAATAGTTCACTTGTAGGGAAGGCCAGAGCTGAAAGGCTCTCGTGCTATCTGGAGAAAGGCTAAAGCAGCAGTGTACTATGGGTCTTCGGTGCCCAGGGGCCAGTGCCTGCATTTGCACCTCCCCAGGGACAATGCGAGCAGGGTGCGGAGCCCCCTCTCCTTCCCATGACACTTCCGTGGGGAAACTGACATTGTGGCACACCAGAGGAGGGGCAGCAGCTAGAATTTCTTGCTGTAACAGGTAAAGAACCATATAACCCACCAGGTAGGAAGGTGGGCCACACGCTAAACGTGGGAGGTACTGTGGCTTCTCAGCCCAGTCGATGCCTCCCTCTGGGCCAGCGCCTGGGAGCCATGGCCCCCTCCCACCCACTCACCGTCGGTATGCCACTGGGCTAAAAACGGTTTTTGCTTTTGCTCATTTGTTTTTGTTTGGCTCAAAAGTTATTGTTTGCTTTATAGAATATTGGTTAGACTCATTGAGAAGTCCTAAGGGACAAAATCTGTCTGTGCGGGACCCAGAACCCCAACTTGCATATACACATGGATCGCCACGCTTACATCTACAAAACTGGAAGTTGTCTCCCACCACTGCTTGGACTGACTTGCTGCTCCTACCAGGCAGAGCAACTTGGTATTAGCGGTGGCAGGAGACACTTCCCTGCTGCTGTTTGGATTGGCTTGCTCTGTCTGGTGCAAGCAGTTCTGGTCTGAGTGGCGGCAGGAGGCACTGCAGCTGGTGGGCAGGCCAGGGCTGTGGGGTCACTGTGCCTGATGTGCCTAGGGGGCAAAGCACAAAGTGTTGTTACTTGCCGTGACTCAGGAGAGGCCACTTCATTCTGAGACGCTGGAGGACTTCAGCTTGGATGGAACAGCTGTGGAGAGTGGACACATCTTAACAAAACAGGAGCAAAGTTATGCAGATTAGAGATAATCATGCCTGGAGTGGTGTAACTTTAAGGTGCTAACCCCTGGATTGGCTGGACATTAAGAGCTCCAGAAGCTGTCTAAAATTACCCTGTAACAAGGCCCCTTCCTATTCCATTGCTTTTGTCTTTCAGCTAACCCTCTTCGCTTGTTTTCATAATCCTGCTCTATTCCTTTAGGCAGGCTGTATTTATTTATATATGGAATTTTTCATATGCTATCTTCTACTTAGGACTTAGTTCAAGCTTCATCTGCTTCTCTATCACACCTGAAGAAGAGTATTTTGTACTTGAA
>JAGPOW010003395.1:9673584-9700015 GCA_030014935.1 Caiman crocodilus | reverse complement strand
ACACACACACACACACACACACACACACTGTCTTCCTCCCTCATTGCTCTCTCTATCTCTCTCTCCCCCACCCTCATTTCTAAGGACACACACATACACACACACTCCCTCCTGCTCCTGGCCCCAGAGTACCAGCACAAACTCCGTGTTCCTGTGGTCCGGTGATCCTGTGATGCAGCCGGGGGCCACGTGGTGCTGGAGCAGCCTGAAAACAGCAGTAGGCAGAGACATCCAATTGTGGGGGAGGGTCTGGGCTGGCCTTGTTCCTGGTTTCTGCAGGCTCCTACTAGGTCCTACAACCCCTGGCTTCTGTCATCTTTGACAGGCAGCCAGGAGCAGATAAATATTACTTTTTCTAAACTTTTTAGGCACCCTGTGTGCTAGGTAGAATGGCCTGGCAGGCTGGATCCGGCCCGTGGACTATATTTAGCTTACCCCTGATCTAGCTTCATCCTCTTCGGAACTCCCCTTCAGGTAGTTGAAGGATGCTCTTAGATCCCCTCTCAGTATTCTTTTCTCTAGACTAGATAAACCCAGTTCCCTCAGCCTTTCCTCATAAATCGTGTGTCCCAGCCCCCTAATCATTTGGGTAGAGTCTCTTCAATTTGTCCACATCTTTTCTGTAGCAGAGGGCCAAAAACTGGACACGGTACTCCAGATGTGGCCTTATCGGTGCTGAATAGAGGGAAATTGTCACTTTCTCTGATTGCCTAGCAGTGCTCCTACTAATAGCCTACTATGCTGTTAGCCTTCTTCACAACAAGGGCACCATTGATGCCTATAGGCATGCCAGAAGGCTGCTCTGACATGCTATAATTACAGTGCAGCAGGGCAGACTCAGTTAATCAAGTCTGCTCAAGCATGCTAATTAGCATGGTCCAGCCAATCTCTGTATCTCATGCATCAAAATCTCAATGGAGGCACTTTAACTAAAGTTTTTTCAATGAGCTTTAGATAAAGTGACCTCATCACCATTTTGAAATTCAGGGACACTGATTCATGAGATGCTTTTGTTGCTTTAATTAGAGTGGCTTTTGAAGCTATTCTAATTAAAGTGCTCCAACCCATCCTTAGCCTGAAGATGGGATTTTAAACCTGAAAGCTTGCTTAAAATTGTTTTCCACCTATTTAAGTTGGTCTAATAAAAGATACCAGATTCACCCAAAGAGCCAACCCAAAGAGCATATTTAAAACGCCCAATGTTGGCTCATATTGTGCTTATTGCCTACTGTAAGCCCCAAGTCCTTTTTTGCAAAGCTGCTGCCCAGCCAGTCAGCCCCCAGCCTGTGCTGGTGCATGGGATTGTGCCCTCCTAAGTACAAGACTTTGCACTTCTCCTTGTTTAACTTCATGAGAATTCCTTTGGTCCAATCATCCAATTTGTTGAAGTCTTTCTGAATCCTAGCCCTACTCTCCAGTGCATCTGCTACTTCCTCCAGTCTGCAGTCATATGCAAAACTTGCTGAGAGTGCACTGCATCCCATCTTCCAGGCTGTTGAATCTGGTAGTTAGGCATGATTTGCCCTTGATGAATCAAGGCTAACTGCTCATAATAAACTTCTTCTTCTCCAAGTACTTATAATTGATTCCTCGAGGACCTGCTCCATGATGTTTTCAATGGACTAAGGTGAGAATGACTAGTCTGTAGTTCCCCATATCCTCGTATTTCCTTTTCTTACAGGTAGGCCCTTTATTTCCCCTTTTCCAGTCATCCAGGGAGTCTCCCAATCACCACAATTTTTCAGGATAATGTCCAAATCTGTAATCACATCAGACAACTCTGTCAGCACCTTCAGGTACATCGCATCCAGCCCCATGGACTTGTACACACCCAACTTTTCTAAATCATCTCAAAATTATTTTTTCTCCACTGTTGGATGCTCACATCCTCTCCAAACTGTGCTGCCAGGTGCAATAGACTAGCAGCTAACTTTGCCTTTGAACACAGAGAAAAGATTGTCACTGGGTACTTCAGCCTTTTCCACATCATCTGTCAATAGGTTTCCTATCCCATTTCGTAAGAGACCCACAAGTTCCCTGATCTTCCTCTTGTTGCTGACAATCTTGTAGAAACCCTTCTTGGTACTCTTCATGTTTATTGCAAATTGTGCTTTGGCCTTTCTGATTTTATTGCTGCTGCCCAAGCAACATTCTTATACTCCTACCTAGTCATTTGTCCAAGTTGCCACTTCTTGTAAGCTTCCTTTTTTCTGTTTGAACTCATTGAAGAATTCCCTGTTAAGCCAAGCTGGTCTTCTGCCATACTTTCTAATCTTCCTGCACATGGGGATGGCTTGTTTCTGCACTCTCAATAAGTTTTCTTTAACATACAGCCAGTTCTCCTTGACTCCTTTCCCCCTCAGACTGGCCTCCCTGTCCATCAAATCCTGGAGTGAGTCCAAGCTTGCTTTTCTGAAGTCCATGGTCCTTACTCTGATGCTCTCCATCCTTCCTTTCCACAGGAGCCTGAAAATCATCTTGTGGTCACTGTTGCCCAAATTGACATCCATTCTACATTCCCCACCAATTCTTTCATGTTTGTGAGCAGCAGGTCAAAAAGAGTATGGCCCCTAGTTGGCCTTTCCAACACTTGCACCAGTAAGTTGTCCCCAGCACTCCCCAAAAGCTGCCTCAGTTTCCTGCACACTGCTGTATTGCCATCTCAACAGATGGCAGAGTGATTAATGTCTCCCATTGAGAACCAGGGACTGGGATCAGGAAACTTTCACCAGATGTTTGAAGACAGCCTCATTCACCTCATCCTCCTGGTCTGGTGGTCTATGGCACACACCAATTGCAACACCCCACTCCACCCTTGTTGCTCTTGCCTCTGATCCTAACCCAGTGATTTTCAACAGGCCATCTTTAGTTTCATACTAGATCTCTAAGCAATCATACAAATCTTTTACATTAAGCACAGCTCATCTTCTCCCCTGACTGTCCTTCCCAAACAGTTTATATCTATCTATGACAGTGCTCCAGTCATGCAGGCTATCCCACCAAGTCCCTCTTATTCCAGTCATGTCATAATCCCATGCCTGTGTGAGGACTTCCAATTCTTCCTGCTTCCCCTCCCCACCCCCCAGGCTGCATGCATTCATATATGGACACCTAAGATAACTAGCTGATTCTCCTATTTTTAAGGAAGAATGAGAAGGCCTCCCCCACTACCCCTCCTTCTTGTGATTTCTCCAGGTCACCCACATCCCTATTTACCTCAGAGTTTTGATGTCAATCCCCAGCAAACCTAGTTTAAACTCTTCCTCACTCAGTTAGCAAGCTCGTCTGCAAAGGTGCTCTTCCCTCTCTTTATCAGGTGAATCCCATCTCTTCCTAGCAATCCTTCTTCTTGGAACATCATCCCATGGACTAAGAAGCCAAAGCCCTTTTGGTGACACCATCTGCATAGCTGTGCATTGATCTGCATCTGCTCCTGACTGGGCCCTTCCCTTAGAGTGGAAGGATGAGGGAGAACACCTCCTGCACCCCTGTCCCCTTCACCCTTGCACCCAGAGACTTTTGATCTTCTCAAGGTCCCCCCTGATGTTAGTCATTCTGATCATTAGTGCTCACATGGATGAGCAGCACGAGGTAGCAGTCAGAGGGTGGTGAGTAATCCTTCCATGGCATCTCAGATATGGGCTCTGGGCAACCAGCAGACATCCTAAGACAATAGGTCAGGCTGGCAGATGGATGCCTCAGTCTTCCACAGCAACAAGTCTAAGTACCACCACCCATTGCTTTCTCTTGGTGGCAGTGATGTCTATCCTCCCAACCTTGGGGATGCCTGGCCTAGCTTCTTCCACCAATGGTATGTGATACTCCTCCTCTGTTGCTAGGGCTCCATATCTGTTCTCCAGCCAAACTGCTGCAGGTGGAGAGGAAGACTTCTGCTTGTTGCCAGAGGTCACAAGCTTTCAGCTTCCACTTTTCTGGGAGTCCATGTCTTCTTTCTTCTCTAGCACTGTCTCTGGAAGTCCTTCCTCCACAGTCCTAGAGGTGTCCTCCAGCTTTGAACTGATCAACTCTTTATGTCAAAGGATGCTTCACTTGCCAGCTCCTTCTATAGCTCTTTTGCCTGATCCTTAAGGCACACCACCAGAAGGCACCACACACATGGCAAGCGCTCCCTTTCCTGGCTGTCACTGAAAGGAACCTGCAAGCTGCAGTCTCCATAGCACCAAACCAGGACCTGAGTGGAAGCTTCAACAGTGAGCAGTCCTGCCTGGACAGACACCACACAGGTGCACGCAGAGGAAGAACTGGCAGTGGCAGTTGCTCTGGCATTGTGACATCTTCCGGACATTTCTCTGGGTCTGTTAATCCACTGCTTCTATCTTCTGGCCCTTCTTTCCAAGCAACCTTTCCTAGCAAACTCCACTGGAATTTGACCTGTTCAGTGCTCCTTGGTCCCTAAAGGCAGTGCCAGATTTAGACTTAAGCTACATTTTAGGGCCTCCCAATATGAGGGGACTCTAAATAAGAAAAAAAAACCCTGATTCAATATCGTGTTTTATAATAATCAGTTGGTAAATAAAGGCAATAAAGGAAATATGGGGAAATGACTCTCTAAATATGGACATATTTGGTCTAATATGACTATTATTTTTATTGTATGGGGCCTCTTAAACTGGACATAGTTTAGGGCCTCAGCATGTCATAATCTGACACTGCCTAAAGGATCCTTTTCCCTTGCTTCCTCTCATCAATCTTACAGCGAAGGAAGAAGAGAGAGCTTTTCCAGGCAAACTCCCTAATGAATTCTCCCTTGCTAAGGACTCTAGGGGTAATGTCAAATCAGGTATAGAAATAACTGACAGTGAAGTATTAGAGGCACTGTCAAGATGCTCAAGAAAGTGGGATTTTGTTTTATGAATTTGAATAAGAGACATATGTTTAACTATAATGACAAAGGGACTAACAGCACAATATCTTTTGACTATTTTTACCTAGTTTGTTGTGATTTTTAAAATTTTATATATAATCTATAGAATTAGTGCACATTCCAATAGTTATATTTGTTTTTGCTTTGATCTTAAATTGAATACTATATTTCTTGCCACTTAACATATTAGTTAAGCTTCCAGTTTCTTTTTAATGAGAGAAAACATGTTATGTGATAAGATCCACCCATGCAAATAGATCACAGATATTCTCAAAATAAAAATAGGGTCATATTAATCTTTATCCAGAGAAATGAGATTCGTGTGAGATTGTTGGCTACAAATGTCCAACTCAGGCTCCTTAAAATTCTAGCTTATTAGGTGAATTGAAACACTGTAATGAGTTAAATCATAAACCTTGGGGCTGGTCCATCCACACACACACACACACACACACACACACACACACACACACACACAGTAGCAAGCTATAGAGTCAGGTATACCTATCCCACAAGCGCTGGAGTCTGCTGTCGGTGGCCAGTTGAGGCTTCTTTTAGGGTGGTGTTATTCTTCAGAAGGGGGTCGCTGGCTGATCCTTCTGGCTGGACAGGGATCAAGAGGGCACCACTGAGGGTCACTTTTCACTGCCTTTTATCTGTCCTTGGCAGACTTTGGTGACTCCCCAGTTTTCAGGTTTGCCCAATCCAGGGCTTGTTGACCCTCATGGGATTTCCCTCCTCAGTGGCTACTGGATGGTATCTGTCAGCCCCAGAGGTCGTCCGCATGTACGTGCAGGTTTGGGAGTCTGTTGATGAATTTTGAATAGGGCTCTGGGAGTGGTCAATCTGGAGATATTCAGGCCAAAAGTTGTCCCCTGGCATTGATTAACTCAGGCCAGGGCTTCTAGCCCTTGATCAGTGACCATTAGAGATTTCCTGGTTGTTACATTGTCTTCTATTGAGTTCTTCCGTTGGTTGATCTGCAGTCTCCCAGGTGTTAATTGCTGTCTGCTACCATGTTACACATTCAATCACTGATTCACTCGCTCTTTCAGGGGCCAGCCTGATACAGGGAAAGGCAGTTTGATTCCTGCCCCTGTTAACATTGTTACAATGTATAATTTAGTTATGAAGCTAAACACATTCAGTTGAAAGTTAAAAGGTGAGGAGTATAAAATATAAGCTACAAATGCCATGGCACACAAAAAAATAAAAATACCAAACTACAAGGGGAGTACAAAATGCACACATACAAATTTTAAAACACACTTCCTTATCTTAAAGTGAAAGCGAGAGGAAGGAAGAAAAGGTAGAAAAAGAGAAACGTATCCAAAGAGGGGAGAGCACATGCAGGCAAGAGGGGACTTTCTGCTACAAGATGACAATATAGAGTAGCACAAAAAAACTCATAACAGAAGCATTCATTCACTGTTGTGTTCCAACTTTCTATTATCCAATCAAAGCAGAAACATTATCATGCAAATCACAAAAATCATTAACAGAACACAAATACCAAAACCAGAATATTCAATCTGCCAATAGGCCATAGATTGAATATTAATTTGCACTAATATTCACCTACAGCTAATAAAATATCTGACTAATTCAGTGATTATCAGCTGGGGGTATATGTACCTCTAGGGGTACTTAAAGGTTGCAGGGGGTATATAGCCCACTTCATGCTGCCGGGACCTGGGTCTAGGGCTGGGGCCGTACAGGTGGGTAGGTGGGCAGGAAGGAGTGCACTCAGGGGCACGGTGGTGGTGTCTCCTCCAGTGTGTTCCCAGGCTCTGCCTCTTACCCAGGGGACAGATGCATCGGGTGCCACCAACCCCACACAGCACAATGCAGTGCCAACCCCCCACCCCACCCCAGCTCACTCTCTTGATTGCCCACTGGGCCTCTGCCCTCAGCCAATAGCTGATGGCAAGGAGGCACTGCAGCAAATCCCTTCCTGCAGAGCTGTGAGGGTGTGAATGGCAGGGGGTGGGGGTGGGGAAGAGTGCCCCACCTGTGCCCACCCCCAGCAGTGCATGATTAACCAGGTGCAGAGCTGTCAGCAGTCCGTGGAGCTGCACATGTGGCTGGCTGTGGGGAAGTGGAGCGGGACACAGGACGTGGCCAAAGGAGGTGGCTAAGACAGAGGTGGTGGTAGTGGTGCAGGGAAGTGGGTGGTGGTGGTGGCCGTGGCTGCTACATGCATAGCCCTGCCCCCAGCTCGCTGGGCGATGCCTGTGCAGCCCACAGAAAGGCAGCACCACTGCCCTTGCCCCCTGCTGGGCCTGCACCTGGGAGCACTGTGGCAGATGGGTTGGCAGCTGTGCAGCTCCTGACAGACGTGACACAGGGTGTGATTCAGCCCCATCCGATGCATGCAACCAGGTGTGCCTGGGGGCAGCCAGGGGCACCCCAGCAAGCAATAGCTATGGCTACAGCTGGCTCCCCTCGTGCTGTGAAGAGCCCCTCTAGCCACCTGGCACTGAGGGGGCTCCATGTGCTTCTGCTGCACAGGTGGGACACAGGTGGCGCAGTAAAAACAAGAAAAACATAAAAAAAAACAAGGAAGAAAATATAAAGGGGTACATGAGCTGAACCTTTGAGACAGAAGGGGTACACTTGTTAAAAAAGGTTGAAAGCCCCCGATCTAAGTATATCCATGACCTAAATCCCTCGTATATCAGAGTTTCAGAAACCAGAATAAATTCCTTACTTATCTGCCAATCAGGAAAGCAGCTTATTGGGCAATAAATGACGAAATATATCTGCTGAAGGGGTTATACCTCCTAAGAGCCCCAAAGTCATTTAGGCTGCCTTAACCAGAGAGTCTCTTAGGAGACCAGAGCTGCCTGCAAGGGAGCAGCAGTCCACCAGGCTTTGAACAGGTGTAGAGAAAGAAGTTCTAAGCTTTCCAATTTGATAATCAGATAAGAAGATCCTTGAAAAAAAATGAAGCTTAAGCTCACCACAGGAATGGTTTTCCATAACTTTTACAGAAGTTTCCAAAACATGGAAGGCGAGATCCTCTGCAGGAATAGGTCAGTGTGGTTCATAGGAATGGAGTACAATTTTAACATAGCTGTTGTGAATGCAGATTTCCTTCTGTCAGTTGGGGATTTGGTTGCATGAATTTGATTAGTTTGAATCTCGATGAGTCTCTCTCTCTCTCTCTCAAAATTTCTCCTTCCCTCCTTTCTGCTTTTCATGGCAGAATTCAGTGAAAGCCTTCTCCAATGCTATGCATAAAGAATGAAACTATTTTCTTTTAAAATAGCTCCAGATTCTGGTTTTGAACACGTTGCAATTTGCTCAGCACCCACAGAGCTGACCGTTGGAGACTGCTTTCAAGAGGAAATGCTGATAGAAAGTTTGAAGCAGCACCGGGGTACTGCAGCAGACTGTATGCTTCATGTGCTACAGTCTATGCAAAAGTGTCATATTTAAAAGATAGAATCATTTTGAAAACACCAAACTAATCTGCATCTCTCTCAAAAAATCCCTGTAGGGGAAAAAACGTGTCAAACCTTTGCTTACAGAATCAGGGAAATAACAGAAACACAGGCATCACCCAGCGGGCTGGGGGAGGGGCTATGTATGCAGCAGCCATGGCCACCACCACCACCACTGCCCTGCACTGCTGCCACCATCTCTGTTATCAGATTAAGCACTATGGCCAAGCATTGGAAAAAGATAAAAAGATTAATTTTTAGTTCAACTGATAGGCTGAAAGTAGATTTAAAACAATTTTTCTTTAACTAAGCAATTGCTCTTTACTGAGCATCTCACATCTTTACATCTTTATTATGAAATGAAGGTTTGGATATTTTTAATTTCCCAGGATGCGTATTTCTTTTGGGCTCACACACCCTGTCTGCCTTCAAGGCAGTGAAACTGTGACAAGCAAGCTTTTAGAAATCAGTTAACCCTTGTCGTTCCCTTGGACCTTTGTTCTAATGCAATATCTGCAAGCCAGCGTCCTAAAAGCAAACCTCTAAATATCATTTTCTAGCTATCATAAAGGACCCATTACGGTTGCAGTGAATGGTGTAGCTCAGAATACAGGAGTATTAAAGCCGGGGAACTGCAGGGAACACGCAGTTTATGACACAGCTTAGGGACACAGTTCATGACGGCGAGGTTCTCTGGTGGATTGTTTGCTAGGCCATCGTCCTCAGTATCTGTGTGTAAGAAGGCCTCGTCATTTCTCTGTTTTTCGTTCTCTCCTCTTTCTCATACTTTAAAAAACTCTCCCTCAGCATTTATTTCATTTTACCCTTTCGTTGGGACATAGGCAGGAATCTTTTGAATATGTAAGATCTTTGAACACATCCTTCTCCTCCACTGTAGAGGAGGGCATCACCCTTGTCCCTGGGTGTTTAAGTGAAGCAGCTGCTGTGTACGCTTCATGCTGATAGTAATAAAATGCTACTTTTTCTCCTACTTTTTTAAATTGCATTCTCATAGGCTCCTACCCAGTCTTGCAGATGGTAAGATGTTTGCATACCTTTCCCCATTTCTGCTTCGGCCTGTCAAGGGTTGTTTGTATGGTTATTGTGTAGTTAATTGCATAAAGAGTTAACACATGCCAGGGGTTCAGTCGGTGGTAGTGGGACTTTCTTACAAAATGGTGTAACCAGAAGCATGCTGGTAATTGCATGTACCAGCAGTTTGTTCTTATTTTGGGAGATGCTACCCTAAAACACATGCACGAAGGACAAAGGAAGATTTTGTTCAGTAGATAAATGGAAATGTATGTTATGTTGATCATTGTTTAGCTGGTGCCCTAAGAGCTGGCACAAGAATGGAAGGGAACTCAGGCTGTACAGAAAGTACTGAGTCAATTGCAGTACTGCCCAATATTATCTAACTGGAGCATTATATTGACTTCAGTTGTCTTTTAAACCTGTGAATTCAATCTAGCCCATACTGTCATGTTGCCATGTGACACTACTGCACAGTAGTATTGAGCTACTGTGCAGTTCACTGTCTTGTGTAGACTTGGCTACTGCCCTGTTAACATAGTTGGGCTTATTTCTCAGTTAAGTCCCCTTGCATTTATATTAGATGAGCCCATTCAAAAAAAAGAAAATGACTTTTGGATTGCTAAATAAAGGAGTTTTATGTTTATTTAAACTTTAAATTTATAAATTGAAATTCATGTTTATTTTCATTTCAAGCATGATTTTACGTTAAAAGAGTTTTATGTCAATATCCTCCTGTAATATCTTCAAATCTCCCTGAAAAGGTAAGTTACACCATTGGCTTACTCTGGGTCCGAATTTGGCCCGTTGCCTTATCAACATGTTATTTCCTTGCACGCCGTTTCTCTGAATGTCATCCCAGAAAAAGGCCATGGAAAATATAGTAGGATCTTTGTACAGTGGACACCAAATTCTGCCCTCATTTACACCTGTGTAAGCCCAGTTTTGGAAAGATTTCTTTTATTGATCCAAAGCTGTCTCCAGCAGTAATTTAATGATCTCCTCAGGGCAGACTGTATCTTTCCCAATGTCATTTTTGGCCTCTATCTTTAGTATAGGATGCCTTAAAGCCAGATTAAATTAGGTTCCATGACCCCCTTCTGTACTGTTCTGTTCAAAAGAGTTTTAATTAGGAGAGAAATTCTCCCAGCAACTCATCTATTTTAAACTAATGAAGGATAAATATATATTGCATTTTCATTGTCCTGCAGCTGTGCTATTCTTCCTAATCAAATCCTGCCCCTATATCTCCTATTGTATTTTTTTCATTCTCCTTAAATACTCTTCTGTTCTTCACTTCTCATTTCTATGGACCCAAAAACTTGCTGATTTTCTTCTGGAGAAAAGTGACCTAATCTAGCCTGCAGCCTTACTCTATCCACATCAAGTTAGGCATGGAGGCCTCAATGCAGCACTAAAGCACATGCTTAAGTACAAGGAATTGGTAGTTACACCGCATTTAGTAGGAGTAATTATGTGTTTAAAATTATATCTATATCTATATCTATATATATGCTTAAACACTTTGATGATTCAGGGATAACAAGGTTGACGGTAATAATCACAAAACCTAGGTTTTTATAGACGTTCTTCCTGTCTTCCTTGTTATTCTTTACAAAAATCTCTGCTGTATCTTTTCCTTAAGTAGATCATAAAGGACTTAACTTTCCAGGTGTTTGTATAGCTACTAACACAATAAGAGTGCCTGTACAGGAGTGCAGGGGCTGCATCGGCATGCTGTAATTACAGCGCATTGGAGCAGACTCGATTAAGTGAGTCTGGTGGAGTGTGGTGATTACTGCACTCCAGCCAGCCCCCGGGTCTCATGTATCAGTGTCCCTGTGCTTCAAAATGGCAGTGGGGGAGCTTTAGTACAAGTGCTCCCATCACCATTTTGAAGTGCAGGGATGCTGATACACAAGATAGCTGCATTGTTTTAATTAGACTGGCTCTTGGAGCCAGTCTAATTAAAGCACCACTCCCTACCAACCTCTAGAGCACATGTAAAAGTGCCCTAAGATTCCAAACCGGATCGAGTTGATTGAATACTGTTGCAACAATAGCATTTAGCAGCAGCAGCAATAACAATACACAGTATAAGTAAATGAATACTCCATCCAGTGAATACTTAGCCATCAAGGGTCTGTCTCCACAAGCATGCATTGCAGTTTGTGGCACTGCAAACTGCATGGGGTGCATGTGCATGCATTCGCCATGCTGCTCATTTGCAGTACAGCAGGTTTTTTAGAAGCTGGGAGATCCCAGTGTAAAAAAGAAAATGCTGCTAAAATTAGCAGCATGGCACACAGCAACAGCATGTACCACAAAAATGGGAGCCTGGTTGGCCAGAGCCAGGCTCTGGCTTCTTGTAAGGCTCTGAGCACCCAGATCACCATTGCTGCTGCCCCAAGAGGCCCCCCGAACCCTAGATAAGGCTGCTGGGGCCAGCCTAGGTGCTGGACGCAACCTCTCCTACTCTATCCGGGGCAATCTGCCCTTCTCTGCAGTGCATGTGTCTGCCCAGGGACAAATAGCAGCAACATAAACATGCGCCGCTGCTATTTGTCCCATGGGGAATGTACATGCATGCTCCTGGAGATGTGCCCCAAGTGCTAGCAAATATTGCTGAAGAAATATATAAGCCTACCAGCTGAATATATGATAAGAAACAAAGAAAATGTGTGTTGTGGAGAAATAAAGTAGAAATCCTTATATTTCTTCTTATTACATTTGATGATTAAGGAACAGGATGCTTTATGCAAAAGAAGAAATACATCCATTTTACCAGCAGAGGTCACAGCAACATAATACATTGCACACTGTTATATTAGAGAATGGCAGATCAGTATGATTTGCTCATTTAAAGGCAGGCACATTTCTGTTACCATATTTACTCAAAGCTGAAATGACCTGAATGTAAGATAATGTCCTAGTACATAATGGATTCTATATATGGAATAGTTATAAACTTGTTATAATGTTTAAGGAATAGAATCTAATTATCAGAGTTTTGTCCTGATTTTTTCCTTCTACCACTGCTACAGCAGGGAATATAAATCTGAGGGAGGAGGTCAGGTGGCTTCCTCGACCTCTGCACCTAGCTTCTTCCTCCTACAGTCCTTTCCTATCCATTACTGTCAGACCTTGATCAGGCTCTGTTCCTTCCCTGAGTATATGGAAATGAGAGTCAAATTTGAATGCAAAGAATAAAAACCCCCCCTAACTTTAAAATAAACATACCTGTAGTAACTTGCATATAGGCAAATTACTATGGGTACCTGTGATTGCGTATGTATTCTGCTGCTGCTGCACTGTAAAGCTAGAGATTTCCGTCATACTCTCCTGCTAATCTGCCGTGCCTCAAAGAGTTGTTTCTCTTAGAGAGATTGGATGGCTGGTTGGGAAGAGAGCTGCCTGGTGAGGTCCTGGTTCTTCGTCAGGGTTCTACCTCCCCTACACCCTGCTTCGTTCATCTCAGGCCTGAGATGAAAAAGTCCTGGTGGCCTTGTGTGGGAAGGCATCTCTGGATTGCTCTGTGTCTCTTGTTCACCACTCTCTGGTTCTTTTCCTGGTTCCTGTGATTTCTCTCTCTCTGGTTAAGTTGTTTCTTCATCCACTTGTATGGCATTCACTATACTTTTTCTGCCTTGATTATCCCACATCTTTCTTCTCACAGGGTGGGGATTCATTTAGCTATTTCTTTAGATGAGATTATTCATTATCTTTTTCTTTTGATTCATCTTTCAACCTTACTTCAGGCTGTACAACCATGTAATCCACTTAATGCCTCTTGGATCCCATCTGTGGGGTCCCTGTACTCACAAATCCATATCTCCTGGGCCTAACCTTCACAGCTGCATGTAGCCCATTAAAGTAAATGACAGCCTATTGCCTCAATCCAGCCCCAACTGCATACAAAATTCCTAAATTAATCATGTTTTCCTCTTTAATTTTCATTGTAATCCCCACCTGGGCATATATTAATCTCTTTTATTTTTTATTTTTACTTTTGGGTGCTATCATGTAGCTCCTTGGATTTTTACCTGCTGGCACTTGTCTCTAAACCCCAGAGCTGTCTGCATGATCTGGGTTTCCTTGCCCCGCACTGGCCTCCACTGGGTCCCTGGGAAAGATCTCCCTCTGGACCCTGTCTCTAGTGTTACTGGTATGACTTCCCTTTCCCAGGCATCTGCTTTACTTAACTTTTCCTGTAGGGATCAGTGACTCTTTACTTGGGGCTCACTTGAGTTTTGGTGACCTGGGAGGTTTCAGTGGTATGAGTCCTCTGCTGCCCCAGTCACACAGCTCCTGGTTCTGCTATGTTTCCCCATTTCCAGGGCGATGCTGAAGGTCATTACAGCATCCCTTTAAATTCGCCTATCTCTTCTTCTGGCCAATCAGAGCCGGCCCCCTGGGACATGTGATTCAGTGCCCCTGCAGGCCTGATGCCATCCCAGGTTCTCCTTAGACACTTTTCCCTGGTCTACCAGGGATGCACTGCCCTTCCAGACCTGCCCTGATGATTCTCTTGCTGACATAGCTGGTCTCATGGCTCTGTAGCAGGGGCATGTCCCCAGCCCCTGCTACAGTACCTGTAGACTTAGTTCAACATCAACTGATGCATTTTATCTGTTTTTGCAATCTGCTGCAAGTTTCAGCACAGATATTCTATAAACACACTTTTGAGCAGCACTTTTGTGCCTACTGGGTGCATCTACACATGCAATTAATGTGAATCGATAAACTATAAAATTTATTGTTTCAGAGTTTGTTGGTCCAAGGCATGCTGTTTGAATGTGTGCCAAGGAGTAATAAGCTCTGGAGTGATAAACACTGTAGTTTATTGCCATTTGAATGCGTGCTCAGGACTGCAGCACATTGAGAAAAGTCGGAGCACGCACATCTGGTAGATATTCTGCCAGCCAGAGATGCTCCCCTCAGCTCAACGTGTTGCAAAGGTGTTGGCTGGGGCTTGGGAGTGCTTCAGTATTTACCAGTACTATCCTGCTGTGAAGTAAATTCATTTACTCGAGCCTAATAAGAGTTCATGTATAGATGCTGAGACTTACTGTGCAGCTAATTACTGTATTGCACAATAAACATCTTGTGTAGATGTGTTCACTTATATCTAGCACAAACTATGTGTGATATTAATCCAAAACCAAAAGACTTATGATTTCTCTTATAGTTCATTGGGCTGGGCCCCAGCAGAGTCAACAGTATTTCAAGCCATGGTGATCCCACAGCCTAGCACTGTTCAATAAGTCTCTGTACTCCAGATATCCCCCACAAAGGAACCATATGCTAATTAGTCCCTGCACTCGTGACTGGAATTGGGTATTCTTGTCATAAGTCCTGGGATCATCCAAATATGCATATGCAGTTGAGGTGCTGGGCCACCCAGTCTGACTCCACTTCATGGCGTGCAGAGCCACACAAAGCACATGCAGTGAGCCAAGAGATGGGGGAGAAAGCTATTAGGTAAAAGTGCCAAAAAGCCCCACTGAAGCACTTGATTTATACAGACGTTGTGGAGCCAGACCAAAGTAATGCTTCTACCCGGAAGACACATTTTGTTTTTGTTTTTTATAAATGTCTGTGAGCAGCCAGCCTTAAGGCTGGTGAAGAAACAGGAATTATTGGAAATGGGAAAGAAAAGTGCTGCTCAACTGTAGGAGTGAAATGTATTAGATGTAGTGGTTCACCATGAGTTGAAAGAGCGCTGAGGGGGGCACAATGGGCCCTATATCTTATTAAGACAGACTGCACTAACATTTCATTTGTGCTATCAGTCCACCTCATGGTAGGTTTCCAGCTATGTATTTTCCTAATATAGATTATGTGTTTTACAGGCATGTTCAGTGTGTGCTGTATTCAAACTACTTTATCGTTAGTTTCTACTGCTGAGCATGTGCTGCTTCTGGCAGCCATTTAATGACAGACAATGTATATAATGTGGGTTTTCCTGTATGTAAATATAAAATAAAGGGCTGTTTTTCCCCATGCTGATTGGGGCTAGGGGTGGGAAGGGGGGACCCACATCTTATATTTGAGTAACTATATACCTACATCTTATATTTGTTTAGCAAAAAATGCCAGATCCTACGTTACCTTTCCATCATATAGCGGTGAGCTTAAAATATAAAGACTCCTCTTCCTATCCTAAAAGGTGAAGATCTCTGTACTCATTGTAATTCACCAAAAATGATCTCAGCAAATACCAGGAACTATAGTGACAGCTGTGATATATTGCTATTTCAATTAACCAGCACTATACACTTACAAAAAGATCTACAGATTAAAAAAAAAAACAACAAATCTACAAATTTTCTCCATAGCCAACCACCAGTGTGCTCAAAGAAAGAATAATATTTTAAATGCTATTTATCAACTCACAACATGGAATGAAGGCTTTTTCGGTCTCCTAAAAGAATTCTGGTTGAAACCCTAAACTCAGTGGGAAGAGAAAATAGGAACAATGCAAAAGCATGCCCCAGGGAAGGCTGAGGAAAAGAAGAGGGACAAATAGCAGACCACACCCAGGAAAAGAATTTTGTTGCCCGATCATACAACACACATAAACTTTACCACTGAAATCTTCTTTTCATGTGTATACACAACATTTGACCATTTTGTTACGCATGCTTGTGCTCATTTATTGTACTTCATGAGATCTTTCATTGTACATGTGCCTTCAAGCAGTGGGCATTGCAGCAGGTGTTGCGTAGTCTGAGGCTCTGTGCTGCAGTCACAGGTGGTTGAACTAATGCTATGGCTCTACTTCTTCATTGGTTCCTTGGAGTGTCAAACTCTGGTAAATACAAGACATCTCCACCTTTGCCATGGTTCATCTGCCCCTGTGGGCAAGTGCTTAGCCACTGCTATGTCTGTTTTTTCACGATCAGGTATTTTTTTTAAGCCTATCTGAAATATTAATACAAACATATCATTACATATTTTTGTCTGATTATTTTTTCTTTATACTTTATTATATATGTGGTCCTGTGAATTTGACACTATTCAGGTATGCAAATTACCTAAGAGGATCCCAGCAACCTTTGCTCATATTCTGACATCTGAAATATAGCATATCCCAGTTCAAACCTCTCATGAATTTGTGGGAACTTTTACCATATCATCCACCTCCAAGGAAAAATCCCTGGCCATCAGGAAATAGATTTTTTTTTTTTTTGAGGAGCGGTTCTTTTCTATTGATTTTTTTTTTTCAACTTTACATGGAAAAATTAAATATCCACTGAGGGAGAAAGGTAGTGAAAATGACTCTAGGCCATTGGTTAGGGTACTCACTGGAGGCTGGGCAGTTTGGCTTTCAGTGCTCCAGTGAATGTTTAGTTTCTGCCCTCTTCTCAGCACGTTCTGTGTTATAACTAGTATTCACAGGTCACCTAAGAACTAAGTACTGTCAGAGCTTGCCTTAGGAAAAATAGCACCCTGGGCAAACTTGTATTTTGGTTACCCCCGCCCTACCACCAAGTTAGTGGCGCTGCTGCAAGAAGATGAATGAGGGCAGGGGAGTGGGGTATAGTCGGGTTGGGAGACAGAGTGGAATAGTGCACCAGGCAGCCAGGTGGGTAGGCATGGCTGTTGCCATGAGGGACCAAGGTGGGTGAAATGGAGCAGGTGCCACACCACCTGGCAGATTGGGGGCCCGCGACCCTGGAAGGACTGTGGTGCAGCCCCCTCCTGGGGGTGCGGGCAGGCTCCCAATCTGCCTGCCAGATGACAGGAGACAGAGGCTGCCTGCTGGGACTGGCACCAGGAAGATTGGTGCTGCTGCTGGTCCCAAGTGGCAGCACCCTCCTCCTGTGATCCCATGCATAGATCAGGAGCCTGCCCACACCCCCAGATGGGTTGTGGAGGCTGGTCCTGAGTCCTCCCGGAGACCGGGGGCCTGAAGCCCTGGGAAGACTCTAGCACAGCCCCCGTAGCCCTCCTGGGAGTGCAGGTGAGCCCCACAAGCTGCCTGCCTGCTGCATTTTATGATTCCCCATTATAACCTATGGGCAAAATGGCAAAACAGCATTGAAACAGCCAAAGAGCTTTCACGCAGAGTTAAGAGTTTACAAAATATTATGGAACATTGCTTTCGAAACAAACTCGAAACAAAACATTGTTCTATCAAAATGTCAAAACAGAAGTCAACATGGAACGGTGCTGCTTTGCACAGCCCTACTGGACATTGTTCGTCCTGCCTGGGATGGGACTCGGCCAGGGCAGGGCAGGGCAGATGCAGAGCACTGCCATGAGCGTGGGCTGCTCATACATGTGTGTATGTGTGTGTGTTTGGTGCCCTCCTGACCTTGATTCCCTGGACAGTAGCCTATGTCACCCACCTCTAAGGCCAGTTCTGAGCACTGCTTTACTGATTATTGCAACACCAAAATCTTTTTTAGGTTGACTTACCCCAAGCTGGATTTGGGACAACAGTAAGTGAAAGTTTCCTATTAAAAAATTATGGCATGGCTCTGTACTATGTCATATTTACCTCTGTGTTGTAAACATCATGATCATGCCCAAGCAGATAATTACAGTTAATACACATGGGTTTTGAATAGAAGAAAAAAGCCCTTCCCTACCTCCAAAGTAGTCACTTACTGTTTTTAATACAGGGTGTTTCTTGACTATACTGACAAACCAGAGGAGGTGAAATAATGTCACCTAATCCCCTGCCTGGGAAGATTACAACATCTCCTTTTATATAAATCCTTCTACAAATATTCCTCTAGACTGCTGATTTGTCTGTAACTATCGATGCATTTCTGTTAAAATAATGTGTTTTACTGAATTATGACAAAAGTCAGGATGCATGGAGGAAAGAGCAAACAAAAATCAGCCTGTAATACATGCCATGTGTTGGGTAAGAATCAAATTTCAGTTGGATAAGTCATTGTTCATTTCTCACTTGAAAATAGTCAATGTTGTGTAATTTTGCATACCTTAGATGGAGTACTTTATGAAATCTTACCACAGCAATAACTTCATTTTAGTGATAGATGGATTGAAGATTTATCTCCTGTACTGACACCATGAGGGGAAAAATATGAAAAATTTGAATGTCTTTTAAAAATCAGTTAACCTAACAGCATCAGAAATTGTTCAACATAATTGGATGGCTATTCCAGGCTATCATGTGAAAACAGAATTAAGGGCCTTTTATGCCTTATCTAGGAATTGCTTAAGAATCGCATATTTAGAATTTTTTTTTTAGGTGCAACTTCAACTCAAGAATTCAGCGTTAACAATGATTGTTTTCAATAGTTTTAATATAGCTGTAATTTCTTTTTAAATCCTAAATTACCAATATGCACTTGGAACTTCAGTTCCCACTTCTTGTAAGCTTTATCAGGGAGCATAGAGAAAAACTTATAAGAATTAGTTTGGTGTCTACAGGTTGATTTCCTGCCACTTGGCTGGATCTTCTAGCAGAGGGTATTGATAAATGTAAAGTATAGGTTAGTGAAGATAAAACTTGCAGTTTAGTGTCACATGTAGGTGGTACCACAAATATATCTTGAGTAACCGGTGGAATATTTATATGCAAGTGTGTTTTCATCTGCAAGGAAAAAAAAGCCACTATTACAAAATCTGTTTGTGGATGAGCTTTCTGCACTACAGCTTCTACCTCCTGGAAATGCTGGTTTGTTTCTTTCTGCATCATCAGTTCCCCATTAATTTTCAAGTCTCGTCTAAAAAAAGGTTATCATCTCCCTATTACATATTGCCTGTGTGGATTCTTGATTTCTTTTTGACTCTGATCACACTTTTTTTTCACTTTTCAATCTTATTGTATTATTTTATAAAATATCAGGCAGATACAGAGTTAAATCTTTTTCACCTTATTTAAGAGAAATTCCACCATTGACTTCAGCTAGATATGGTCAACAAATTCTGATTCTGTATTTTATGATGTATATTTTTAAGAACAGCGCACACTTATGCAGGGAGCACAATGTGTAAAAATCAAACAGATATTCTGTTTAATCAAGTAATGTCTTATTTATACAATGAGAATTTTAGTTTTAAATATTTAACTTGTTTCTGGATTCTTTCAACGTGTGTACTTTTTTTTTTCCTGTCCTCACATTACATATTTTTTCTGGTTGGCTGTCTTTATTAAAAGACACCTTCGAAATAATAAATTTGATTCAACATTCAAAAGCTAGATTTGTTTTAAGGATGCCCAGTTGATTTGTTTAAAAATGACAGAACCTTGTGCTGGTTCATATTTTATTTGTAGCCTTTGAGATCTGAAAAGCTTCTAGGAGGGTAAAGCAGTAAGTTCCCACAGCCTATCCTTTGTCAATGAAGCAACAGAATGTAGCAGAGTCTTTCTTCAGCCCAGAACCCAACCAGATTCAAAGAGGACAGGATAACGTGGTTATCCAGAATTGTCATAGTTAATGTTAACAATAATTGGACAGAGATAAGATTAGGAAAGTTGTTACATCAGGGTTGAAACGGATCACTAATCGTAAAGATTAAAATGAGACTGTCATAGAGGCTGAAGTATTCCATATTGACCTATTAATAGGTTCCTTGCAGTTCCCCTAAAGTACGTAGCGGTAACCTTTGTTGGAAGCAGCTGGACAATAAGCCTGTTCCCTGACAACCTGACTTAATGGTTACTAGTGTTTCTAGGAATATCCTCAGGAACTTCAATGGGTCTTAGGTGCAGTCTTTTGCCGAGTGGCCATATTAAATGTTCGAACTTCTATTCCTGTGTAATACCCTGTGAGAGAGGATTCTTGTTTTCCTGTAATTATGTTTTTGCCTTTGCAATGTTTACATAAAAACTAAGAATTCCTGGGTCAGAATCACGCTATCTACTTCCTCTCCCATTCAGCTCATTGTGCGCTAAGGAGTGTTATAGAATGGAAGGAGACTTCCGGCTTGCAAGTTTCTCAATGGTCCTAAACAGGACTCCTTGAATGGGGATAAGGGGACAATCTTTGTTTGGCTAGGCTATGCCACCCTCACTTCTTGTCCTCTATATCATACTGCTTTCTTTGAAGAAAAGTTTTGAAACCTCCTTCATTTCTTGGAGGTTTTCAGGAAGAGGGAAGATAGGCATCCATCTCAGGTGTTTTAGGCACAGTAGAGCTGTGCAGGGGTTGGAATAGATAAGCCTGGATGTCTTGTTCCACCCTATTCTATGATCTTCCAAAACCTCCTTCTTGGGATAAATTCTGTATCATCTTATTTTGCTGAGATAAATAGATCCCACACACTACATTTTCAGATAAGTGCCACCATGGCACAGCAGTCTGCCTCACCCCAGGCTGTTCTGGATCAGCTGGAGGAGCTGGGAGTTCGCTGTAGAAAGCTTCCCAGCCCCTTTGGCTTCCCTTTGATCCCTTCCCCCACACCATTCAGATTAGTGGTGGGAGTGAGAATTTAAAAGTTGTAGGGTCTGGGAACTGGGCATGCAGAGACTTTTCTCCCACTCAGCTGAGCGGCAATTTAAAAGTCAGTGGCTGAAAACAAAACCCCTGAGCCCTGCTCCCTGATACGAGTTTCAAAATCACATCTCCACTGCTCAGTTGGGTGGCAGGGCAAGCCAAGGGAAGAAGCTCCCATCTATGGGAAGTGGGGAGCAGCTACCCTTCACAACCAAGTTGACCCTGGTCTCAGAAAGGCAGGGAGGTTTCCCTTAGCTCTATTCCCCATAGTCCCCAGGCACAGGTAAGTGGCCGGGGTGGAGAGTGGGAGAAAGATTTTAAATATTCAGTCTTTTGGGAATAATTTAATCCTGATCGTTGCTGATTAATTTTTCTCTCGGAGCAGCCATTTTTGCTCCAGGAGAAAAAGCCTGAACCTCTGAACATTTTTAGTTTCTCATGGAAGAATAGTAATTCTCTGAGCTGACCATCTGTATTTGGCGTTGGTCCTGCCCAGAGCATGGGGAAATGACATCTAAGAAAAACAAGTTTATTTAAAGAAGGTTTTCTTATTTGTCTGTGGTTAGTAGGCATGCACAGAAAATACAGCAAATGCTATGCAATTATTGAGACAGATCATATCTCATTATATGCTTTTATCTTGCATTAACGTATAGCTCATATGCAAACATTGTTTTTCTTATGCATAAGTAGGATACCAATGAAGAAGAGTATAATAACAAAGCACAAGATGAGAAAAGTCTCTGGGAGTAAACATGAACATAAACTTAAAGACACCCTGTTTTGTTGATTATAGGGCTTAGCTTCCTAGGATACTTTACCCATGGAAATTAATCTCTACTTAATGATAATGGTTCCAAATAATTTCAGGTGATTGTTTCCATTCGTTTATTAAGTCCTAAAGGGAGAACTAATAAAGACAAATCTTTGGTAAACAAATCCTGAATTGACTTGATGAACAACTCCAATACATGCCATTTCTTAGACCTCTTGCAAATTCTTAAGCCCTTAGAGTAGATTGGTTGTCCTACCCAACATTAGTCAGACAGCAATCATGCATGCTGGCACTCCTATGGCTAAATTCTAAGTCAATATCGCTATTATTTCTTTTAATAACTCCCCATTCATATTACAATGGAGTGATATAGAATTCAGTACAGCAGGTTAATTTCATAATAGGTTCTGTATAGGCTTCCAATAAAATGTAAGTTATGGAAGGAAGTTGAGGTAGCAGAAAGTTACTTTAATTTCCCATGTGAAAAGAGGTCATAAAAGGGAATTAGAAAGGAGGCAGAAGCTGATTTTTTCAGGATAGCTATAAAATGCTGATATTGAACATCACCTACTAGTAATTTGTGACCTTAACGATCTTATGGAGTTCTGGTAGGTGATAAAATACTTCCTCTTATCTCTCACCCGCAACCATACACACAGCAAATGGTAGTATTTCTGTTCCTTCAGGCTAAATCTCCTTTACTGATCCAATACTGATCTGTATTGATGCTGGAAAATGTATCCTACACTTCCCAACTTTAGCGGACCCATTCCTATTCCTATCGTTTGTTTAGTAGGGGTGTGTGAAGCAGGCCCTATTTGATTCCCATTCAGCCTGAATCAGGTACAGTGATTTGATTTGTTGATTCGGATCACTGCCCCTGATTCGATTCAGTCAAATCCGAATCTGAAGATTTGATGCTGATTTGGAGAACCAGTGTTTCAGATACAGACACAGCTTTAAAAGTTTTTTCTACATACCTTGAGGTAGCAGGCATGGCTCATGATCACTGCAATGCTGAGGTGCATGGAGCATCCCATAGGAGTGTGGAGGGGGGCTTCCATGTTCTTGGTGGTGAACCCAGAAGTAGACATGCTACTGCACAGTGTTATTAGGCTACTGTGCAGTATGTATTTCATGTAGACATGCCTAATATCTCTGGATCTGTATATAGTTAATCACAAAGACTTTCAAAAATAGGAGCTTAAACTTGGGTTTTTACATGTATATTTGGTCACCTATAAAATGCTCTTGGGTGTTCAGTAAAACTGAATGCTAGGACTAGTCTTTAGTCTTTGGCATCCTAAATATGGATTTAGGGCCTTAGCTTTGGCTGTTGCTATTTAGAATATTGGCTAAGTTTTTAGTACTCACAAAGAAGATATCAATAAAATGTCTACCAGTGACACATGCACTGGGAGGGAAATCATGGAGTGAGGAGATTATAGAGGAATTAGTTTTTTAGAACTGTGAAAATATTTAGTGGGTGCATCTACATAAGGGGCATTTTTGCAGTGAAATATATATCAGAGCTGAGAAAATGACGGCAGTGTGCTTCTGAATGAAAACACATAGAAGGTACTTTAGTTCACCGTCACCATTTTCTGAATGCTGACATGCATTTCACCACTTATACAACTGCAAGTGGCTCAGCGCAGCTTGCATCAGCTCATGTATGGAGCATTCTCCAAAGCGGCGGGTCTCCGGCACATCACAGGACAAAAAAGTATGTGTATAAATACAGGCCGTCTCTGGGTTATGAATGAGTTATGTTCCTGAGACTGTCTTTAAGTCGATTTAGTATGTAAATTGGAACACATACCTTTTTAATGACCACGTGGGTGCAGTGCCCAGTGGGACCCCACGCCCCTCCCTGCCCACACCAGCCTGGGCAGCCCGTGGCTTTCGGATAATCGTTTGCATCCAACCAGATGGTCCCAAGCCCCATCCCCATCTCGTTTGCACCCTGCCTTCCCCGGCCCAGAGCTGGAGGGGCTCGAAACTCACTGGCTTCAGTTCGTTCGTAAGTACGGATGTCCGTAACTCAGATGTTTGTTAACCAGGGACTGCCTGTACCTAAGTTTTTTACTGTGAAGTAGATTAATTAGCTCTGCAGTAAACATCTTGCATCTACATGTGTGGTCCTCTTAAGCTGCAGAAAAATATTTAACTTCATAGTAGTGTAGTACTTGTTAATACAAGTATTATTCTGTTGCAGCCCTTTTTACACTCTGTGTATATGAGCTTTGACCCATATCAACATTTGGAGTTCCAGCTCAACATGCTGCGGTCCCTGGTGCACATTGAAACAGCATACCTGAAACTCTAGTAGGATATGCAACAGCTTATTGCTGCATACTAATAGCATGTGTGAATATGCTCAGTATTAAGCAATCTACTCCTCCTGAGTTTGAGTAATGTCTTCAGTCAGAACATAATTTCCTTGAATTGGTTATTCAAATGTATTCATTGACATTCTTCTGTCCTGTGGACAATCTATTTAACATGTGCTAGGGATGTTTTTTGCCTCCTGTTGAAAACTGGGCTCTCTTGATTTGTCATGATTGATTGCATAAGACAACAGAGGGTTGTGACAACAGACAGAGATGTTGTGTAAGACAACACATTCTTTCTTTTCCTTGATTTGATGATTAAGATTTTTAAAAGAAGAGGTTTTGAATCTCTCATGCAAAAGTAGCCGTTTGAGGAAAGATAGTTGATAAACATGACTGAGGTTTCCTTTTTGATCCATCATTCTTAGCAAAATAACCTGTAATTTACTGTCTGGATGCAGTGTTTGTATCTGCTTCTCTTAGTTCACATTCATACAAGATATTTTTATTTTTACATATAATCAAAGTGCAAAATAAATAGCCAGATTCTTGCCTCGCCAGCTAACTTCTTTGCGCGAGGATCCTAAGCCATCACCATTCCTTAATGCAATTGATCCTATAAATTATGGCATAGCCAATGTGACTAATTACATATTGCAAACTGTCAAGCACATGACCTTTCACTACTTTACTGTGAATAAAGCCTGTGTATGTAAATATTTGCAAAAATGGGACGCAAGTCTAACTACAGATTTTTTTTTTTTTTTGGTCTGACTCTATACCTGTGGACTTTGGTAATGGCATTCTCTCAGCTTTAGAATTTATCTAGTTTCTCTCCATGTTAATTTATAAGAATTTATATTTTTCATTCGTCTTTTTTATATACAAAAGCTGAAATTATGTTGTAAACCTGCAGTAATTCCATTGATTCCAATTAAATAGTAAACCTTACACTTAGGGTTGTAAACCAAATAATAACTAATAGATTGACTATACATTACATACAACTGCCCCCCCCCCCGGTTATTTATAGCTGCCTGCACTGTCTGTCCTGGGGAAGCAGGCAGGGAAGGATGACCTCTGGGCCAGAAGAGGTTAGTAAGACAAATAAGGTTAGTAAGAGCAGGTTAGTAAGACAAATAAGAAATGCCCTAGGGGCAATGGGAGGCAGGAGACAGGGAAGAACCCCAATGGGTGGGGGAAGCCCTGGGGGCCGGAGAGAGGGGGAACTGGGAGAGCCCCAGAGGGCAGGGGGGAAGCCCAGAACAGGAGGGCAGGGATTGATACCCTTCAGTCCTCCAGGTCATTGCTGGTCTGAAGTGTGACTTCTCCAAACTTGAGCTAGCTCTAACACCCATCAACATCTGTGCACCTCACAATGTAAGGTCTAAGAAACTGGACTAAATGAGTGAAATATATCAATATTTTAAGTGTTAGTCTTGTTTAATACAAATTACACATTTCCTAATACAAGAATTTCCTGCAAGATGGAAATTCTAATTTTCATCCTCTTCTGCTCTAGGTGCATTAGCTGCTTTTGTACAGTGTGCTGATGCCTGTGTCCAGGATGATGTCCAAATAATGAACACAACTGTAGCACACATAAAGAGGTCAGAGTTATTTCTGAGGATATCTGTCATCAAAATATTTGGAGCAGACTTCAAGGATGACCAAAACAAAGTAGAGTAAGAGCACTGTTCTACACAATGCTCTCTCACCATTTGCATAGCACTTCCTGCAGTGGAACCGGGATTCTTGCTGGGGTCTCAAGAAATAAAATTGAGTAATAATAATATAGGAGTATTTGTTTATCCACTAGGACTAAATTTTGAATGAAGTACAAATGCAGGGACCTCTCCCCTTCTCTGGACCTCATTGACTTCAGGACTAGGGATAGAAATGATACATAAACCAGTATATCAGAACCAAATCGGTTCAGATCTGTAACACAACAGAAATTCAGTGCATATAAATGGCTTTCAAAATAGCCAAAAATGGTTTAAGATAAACCTGGATGGGTATAGTAGAATATCCCCTGGATATTCAAGTTCCTTCCAGCTTCCTGCTTGGGCCACCATAGACATGTGGCTGCATTTCCAGAATCAAAAGTGAATGTCTGTTCACTTGCTTATTGCTTCGATCTACATAGCTTAGCCTAACCTGCAAAGATTGAACTGATTCAGCCTCTGGCTTTTTGACATAGCCCTGAAGGCTTCTCTGTAGGTGCAGGAACCTATTTGCATTAAGCTTAATACAAGATCAGACATCTAAGTTTGTGTTATGAATACCTGTTCTGTTATTTTAACTTCAGGGTCTTATTAAAGCTTGTGAAGAAGAGGAAAGAAGAGAGATACTTACTGACAGCTGCAAGGAGCTGGTGACAGGGAGACACATGCCCCAGGAGCTGTGGCTTCAGAGCAGCTTCTCCCTGAAGCTAAAACATCTCAGGAAGCCAGAAGAGGAGTTTGCTGGGAGCATGGAGAGCTGAGAAAGGAGGATAGGTGTCCTGAGCCCCCAGAAGCAGGGCAGGACATCCCCAG
>JAGPOW010003395.1:9639913-9665726 GCA_030014935.1 Caiman crocodilus | reverse complement strand
TGGTGGCAGCGGTACCCCCAGGCTAGCGGGTGGGCTCCAGGGAAGGGGTCGGCCGGACGCGAGGCACCCCAAGGGAGGCACTCAGAGCCTGGAAGGTGGGCGGGCGCAAGGAGGTGGGCGGCTCAAAACGGGAGCGCCCCCTACTGGCCCACCACATCCACCACCTCTCTAGGTAACCTGCTCTAGTGATTTACCATTTTCCTAGCGAGACAGTTTTTCCTAATATCCAACCTAAACTTCCCTTGCTGCAACTTGAGACCATTACTTCTTGTTTACAATGTAATGGGTACAGCATTTTAAATTAACCCTTGTTACATGAGGTATAATTTCTGTATGCTAGTCAAATTTCTGACAAATGGAGAAGTCAGAGGAGGCTCAAAGAGCCCCCTGTGTCCTAGCCTGGAAAGTGCAGTTCAGCTCAAAGGCTTCCTCCCCACCTGTCCCAAACACTGCACTTCTGTCATGTTTAAGAGCACTGTAACTTTATCATGCTGTACAAAATACTTTAAATTACAACACTATAAAATGTTCACTTCTGTACAGACCCTAGGTTTTCCTGCTTCCGGGTAAGTGCCCTAGCCACTAGGGTTTTTTTTCTCTAGATTTCATAGATATTAAGGCAGGAAGGGACCTCGGAGATCATCAAGTCCAGCCTCTTGCCCCAGGGTCAGAAAGTCAGCTAGGGTTAAAGGATCTCAGCAAGATAAGCATCCAAACATTTCTTGAAAGAGCCCAGAGTAAGTGCATGCACCCATTCTGGAGGGAGTCTATTTCAGGTCTTGGGGGTTGAGACAGTAAAGAAATCTTTTTCTTATGTCTAGCCTAAAATGGTTTTGGAGGAGTTTATTCTGTTTAAACACTGGAGGGTTAGAACATGTTAGGAATGCATTGAATTTCCTCTTCAGTGCACGCACAATAGGATCATAAACGTTGAGAAACAGCAGCAGTAACATGGATTGATAACTGTGATTTGGGTGCAAAAGAATAAAGTAGGATTATGCCTTTAGTGTTAAAATGCACAGCTTTATATTTACCATCACTCTTCTAGTCCTCTCCTTCACTCCTTCTTCTCTCCATGTATTCCATAAATGATGACAGCCTTAGCCCCAATATAACCATGGATGTTTTTTCTGAGCTCTTGTAGATAATTACAAGATATCAAGAAGTGGCTTCAGAGATATATCACACTGTGAAGCCTTTTCAAGGACGATAGTCTAGCTGTAGTTAGGTCTCCATAAGTTGACCAAAGTTGCATATTAAAGCAGGATGTGGACTATTTGAACGAAACCTTCTGTATAATTTACATTTTTTGCTGTCACCTGATCAGCCTTCTTATGTAATCTGGGTTATGGTAGCTATTGAGCACTTGGCGTAACTTCTTCAAACATATCTCAAATACTTTTGATAAGCACAAACATGTTTAGTCTTTTAGTCTTTTAGCTTTACTGCCTGCCAAAAGGTGTAACTCTTTACACTGGCAGTCTTTGAGAACTTCAACATGTCATCAGCTAACACAAAATTAGATTTATCTGTACTGGAGAAAGCTGTGTGCTTGGTTAAAAGGCAGACACTGCACTCTCTCTCTCTCTCATGTACATGCATATGAACACACAAAATCAAGTTTGCAAACACAGGAGCCTACAGAAAATATCATACATCAGATAGCCATGTGTCTCAGTGATATTTAAGTAAGATGAGCAGTATCACCCTCCATCTACAAAGCTGGGAACATTTTCTAGTTTCATTCATGATAGACAATGCCAAGCTGTAATCAGACCAAATGCAAAATCAAAGATAACAAGAAGTCCTTTTTTAAATACATAGTGGTTAAAAAGAAGGTGCCAAATAATGTGGGGCCTCTGCAGGACATGGTTGGTAATCTGGTGGTAGCACCAAATGACAAAGCTAATCTCTTCAACAGATTCTTTGCTTCCATTTTTCTGAGCAGGGACAGGAACATCCCCCTCACTGGAATAGTGGACGGACCCAGGGGAGGTGCAGCCAGGCTCAGGGTCAGTAAGGACTTAGTCAGGGAACTTCTGGAGGGACTAGACGTGTTCAGATCAGCAGGTCCTGATGATCTCCACCCCAGAGTGCTTAGGGAACTGACAGAGGTCATTGCAGGACACCTAGCACAGCTTTACAAGCACTCATGGTGCTCTGGTGAGGTGCCTGATGACTGGAAAAGGGCCAGTGTGGTTCCCATTTTCAAAAAAGGGACAAAAGAAGACCCAGGAAATTATAGGCCCATTAGTCTTATCTTGGTCCTGGGAAGCTCTTTGAGAAAATTATCCAGGAGTACATCTGCGAGGGGCCAGCAGGGGAGTTTATGCTTAGGGGCAATCAACACAAGTTTATTAGAGGTAGGTCTTGTCAGACCAACCTGGTGGCCTTCTATGACCAGGTCACAAAAGCCTTGGATGTAGGTGTTGCATTGGATGTAGCCTTCTTGGACTTTAGGAAGGCCTTTGACACTGTCTCCCACCTTATCTTCATTAAAAAATTAGGTGTCTGTGGTGTGACACCTACACAGTCAGATGGGTCTCAAATTGGCTGCAGGGCCGCACCCAGAGTGTGGTGGTGGATGGGTCATTTTTGACCTGGAGAGTTGTGGGCAGTGAGGTTCCCCAGGGCTCAGTCCTTGGGCCCTCACTGCTCAATATCTTCATTGACGATGTGGATGAGGGGGTGAAAAGCACCTTGTTTAAGTTTGCAGATGACACTAAGATGTGGGGAGAAGTAAGCACACTAGAAGAGAGGGATAGGCTACAACTAGATCTGGACAGGTTACAGAGGTGGGCGAATGAGAGTAGGATGGGTTACAATACGGACAAGTGCAAGGTACTGCACCTAGGGAGGAAGAACAAGCAGCACACCTACAGGCAGGAGAACTCCCTTCTCGTAAGCCCAAAGGCAGAGAAAGATCTTGGAGTCACTGTTGATTCCAAGATGAACATGGGCCGTCAATGTGGGGTCACGGTCAGGAAGGCTAACTGTACCTGGTCATGCATCCATAGATGCATCACTAGCAAGTCCAAGGATGTGATCCTCTACCTCTGTGACATTGGTCAGGCTGTAGTTGAAGTACTGCATCCAGTTCTGGGCACTGCACTTTAGGAGGGATGTGGAAAGCATCAAGATGGTCCAGAGGAGGGCCACTCGCATGATCAGGGGGCAGTAGGGCAGGCCCTATGAGGAGACGCTATGGGACCTGAACCTGTTCAGCCTCCACAAAAGAAGGCTGAGGGGATCTGGTGGCCACCCATAAACTTGCCAAGGGGGACCAGCAGGCAATGGGAGAGCACTGCCGGGGGTAATAAGGAACAATGGCCATAAGTTGACTTAGAGTAGATTCAGGCTAGACGTCAGGAGGTGCTACTTCACTGTCAGGGTGGCTAGGATCTGGAACCAACTTCCAAGGGAAGTGGTGCTGGCTCCTACCATGGGTGTCTTCAAAAGGAGGCTATACAGCCATCTATCTGGGGTCATTTGACTCCAGCATCCTTTCATGCCCATGGCAGGGGGTCAGACTAAATGATCTGCTTAGGTCCCTTCTGACCCTAGCAACTATGAAACTATGAAAATCTTGCATAATGCTACACAATAATTTTTAAAAATTGTAGGCCAGGAGAGAGACACGCGCCTCTTGGAGGACAACGTCTGGCTCATTCTAAGTCTCCTTAGTTCCTTTTGTATTTCTCTCCTGAGGATAACATTTTTAAAACACTCCCATTGCCTTAACTCTGCTCCAGCTTTTTCCATTGATATCAGTGGGAGCTAAAATACAGCAATTTGAGCATCATAAAATTCCATCCCTAGTCTCCAAGCTGCTTTACATTTCTTATTGAATGTTTTGTTCCTTCCAGTATCTATGCTTCTTCCAATAATATTTTTTCCACAATTTTGTCAGCATTGTGTCTTGCTCTATTTTTTATCTTTCTCCAACTCATAATATTTCTTTAAGCTGTATTTTCTACTTTGTTTCCTACCCCACTCCCTCCTAGCCTACTCACTTACCATTACTGCACTGCCTTTCTACCCCATTCTTTTTGCCCCTCTTTCTTTATAATCCCCCTAGTTTTCCTTGAGATGGAAACTGGTCTGTGGATTCTGCTTATTTTCCAAATGGGGATATAAGGTTGTTTTAGAGCACGAGTTAGGGATTTTGGTGGTGTCACCTTATAAAGCAGATACTGTCTCTTTATGCCACAAAGTGTGTATCCAGGCAATAACTTTCCTAAATCCAAAGCTGCTTGTGTCTGGAGAAGGGGCTAGATATGAAGCTGAGGCTTTGGTTTAGACTTCTTCCTACTTAAGGTGGACAAATCTATCAAAAATATCAACAAGATCCTCTCTACATATTTGCTGCTTAATAATTATTAATGTGTGATATTCATACTAATGGAGAGAGTATATTGTGTAGAGCTGATGTGGGGGAAGGGACAGCCAGGAGAGCTGCTTTGGATCTAGACTTCAGTGGTGCCTAAGAACATTACCATCTCTGGCAAAAGGTGGGAATGGCTACAGTGTGCTGTGCCTCATTGCACTATGCTATTTTTTTACTGATTGTTGCTATGGGAAGCAGGAGGGAGTGGACAGAGATATACTGTGAGTGTATCCAAATGTTGAAATCACAGAGTATAAGGACATGTTAAGATATACACAAGCCTCATAACGGGTTTTGTTTAAGGGAGACTGAGGCTGGGGAGTAGGGGGAGGATGAAGAATAACAAGGAGGTTTTGCGAGAAGATGATGGTAAATAGTGAAATAAGAGATTTAGGGAGAACAGCAGAAGGAAAATACTTGTGTGTGTGTGCATATGCACATGTGTATACATGCAAAGGAGTAGATAATAGCAGGAAGGCTATAATACATCTGTGCTATACCAAAGAACTACTGCTTCTTATCTAAGATTTTATGCCAAACATCACTGTTATAACAAAGATCCAGCTCTGTACATTTGCCTAGAACCTTATATCCATGCTTCAGTCTTCTTTTACAAAAGACACTTTCAAAGAATTAGGATGTTTCATTTTCCTACAGCCAATTTAATATGTTTTAAACAAACACAATGAATAGACACCGTTCTTCATTCCAAAATGTACAAAATGTATCGTGCAGTGTGTCCAGTGAAAACTAATGCATGCTAAAATACCAATAAAAAAAACCATTATCAGGTTTTAAGATGGATTTTAATAAGGTTTACATCCAAATTACTTTTATGCAGTACTTAACATAAGGGACAAATTCAACATTATCAGAAAAGTATGTAGAAGAAATTAATAATTTCTAAAGACACAGAGAAGAGCATCTACCAAAAGGTACTTATAAGTGCTTTTTTAAGGTTTCAAAGAGAAAAAAAATGTAAAGGCAACTTACTGTTTGCCATTTAGAAGAACATGCTAAACCTTACTGTACAAGTAGTATGCATTATGAAAAAGTAGATTTTCATAGCACTATAGAATAAAAATTAGTCCTTACTCAATGAGAATTTCATAATTTGTTAGCAACACACTAGGCGTTAAAAGTTTCCTTTCTTGGTTAATTAAAGTTTCTACTTTGTTCTTTATAATGTTAATGAAGCAAATGCATCTTTTACAAACAGAAAAAAAAAGAATAACTTGGGATATAAAACTTTTCACAACACAGTTGGACTTCATAGATTTTTTTAGCATTGGGAGCTACTAAATTCTGCAGCTGAAACATCATTATGAATTCTTCTCTGGAATTTTAATTGTGACAGTCTTAACTTCTGTATATTCATGAAGGCCATATTCTCCCCTAGATAAGAAACAACAACAATGCTTATTGCAATGATATTAAATGAGCAGTATCTCAGAAGATTTTTGCTTTAGTATTTTATGTAAGTTTTAGTTTTCTTGTCTGCTTCTGAAGCCTTTTATAAAGTGAAGCCTTACTACAAAATGAAAAGCAGTGGTTCCCCAAGAAACATGTGTTAATAAACTTTCTTTTTTGGCATTAAACATTGGACATTTTTACATGTGTTCTGGGGTGGAGGCACTGCTCTGGCAGCTCTAATTAAAGTTCTCAGAGAGGCTCATGTATCAGCATCCCCTCATGTTGAACAGGCTTTAGTTAAAGCACCATCACCATTTTGAAGCATGGGGATGCTGCTTATATGTGAGATAAGGAGGCTGCTGCAGGCACTGTAATTAGCACACTCCAGCAGACTCAATTAATTGAGCCTGCTCCAACTTACTGTAATTACAGCATATCAGAGCAGCCTCCCCTGTGTCTATAGGCATCCATTGTTATTGAATCAATTTAACATGTCTCTAAATTAAATTTCTAAGCCTCCAAATCTAGGCTTTATTCTACGCAGCAAAATGTTATAGTGAATGGCCATGTGTAGATGAAATGAAAGGCACGTGTGCACGGCACTTTAAAGTGGGCTAAATGATTTTGCACTGCTTTAATGGTGTCAGTGTTTGCACTCCTTGGCAGTGTAGTACACATTAATTCCAGCCACTGTAGGAAATTTGGCAGTGTAATGAGCCAAATGATGTGGGGAACAGCTCTGTACAGCTTTGCTGCTCTGTAGGAAGCCCTGCAGGCAGCCTGGCAGCAGCCTGGGAAGGCAGGCTCCACCCAAGAGAAGTGGTAAACCTGATACCCCCTCCCCACCCCCTGAGCCTGTTTACCTGCCTGAGCTGTGCAGGGGGCTGGTGCTTCCCTCCTACCCACCCCTGTGGTTGGGTGCCACCTAAATAGGGCCCACCGTTGCTGCCGAGGGAAGTACAAGCCTTGCCATCGCAGCCCAGGGACCGCTTCACCCGCTGGCAGCTTGCTTTCCCCTCCCCGCTGCCAGACAGGCAGGTAAGTCACTTGTGTGTGCACACAACACAGGGGTTTAATCAGCCCAAAACTGAAGTGGTGTTTTTAAAAAGCCAGTGCTTCAATTTAGGGCCCTCATTTCATCTACACACAACGAATGACAACAAATGTGCCAAATGACAGAAAAAAATGTCGCTGCTATAAAACTTTCAAACCTGGTAATGCTTTCTAAAAACTTTTGAAAATTTTGTATATCATTCCTGACTTCAGACTAACACAGTTAACTACCTCTGACTTACAGTCTGGAAGTGATATACTGACTTTTCCTAAGAGCCTTGTTATACTTCATACTGTGAGCTGCACATATGTTGATTGTTGTTAGTGCTGGCTTGAGTTTGGAGCTGTCACACTTCAGGCTAGCAACAGCCTGGAGGACTGAAAGGCAAGAATATTAGCCCCTTCCATTCTGAGTTTCCCTGCTACCCTCCTCCCCCCACCCCCCTGCCCCACAGGGCTCCCCCTGCTCCTTGGGTCCTCCCCAACCTCCCTGCCCCTACCAACTTGTAGCTGCCCAGCTGTTTGGCCATGGGGAACAGACAGGGAAGGGTTAATCTGCCTTCCCAGTTGCTGCTGGCAGATGCTACTGTTTTAGGGGCTGAGCCTACCTACAAAGCAGCAGCAGCAGCATCCAGGCAAACAGATTAACCCTTCTCTGCCTGCTGCTTTGAGACAGATAGTGTGAACAGCCACAAATAAGTGAGCAGAGGGAGGGGAAGGGGGCCATGAGTGGTGATCTGGGGTGCCAGGGGGAGCAATGGGCCACATCCAGGGCAGCAGATGGTGGGGGGAGTGGTTGTTTGCATTAAGGTCTATCCTAGAGTGTGTTATACCTTAGTGTAACACAAGTTGGGAAGCATGGATCAGAAATAATCCTGTCCTGGAGTGGCATATGAGTGCTTAAAACCAGTTTCAGGTGTTAATGTGCAGAAACTCCAGGTGCTAAGAGTTCCAAGAGCTGCCCAAAATTACCGTGTAACAAGGCCTCAAGACTCAAAGTGTCTGCTCTCAAGTCTTATGTAGACAACACAATAAGCAAGAAGCAGGGATTTTTGTGGGTAGTAGAACTGGGTTGTCAAGGTCAAGATGGTCCAGAAAACATGCAAGAAGTAAGGATTTTTGTGGGTAATATTTTTTATTTAACCAACTGCATTGTTGGGATAGACTTAGACAAGCTTTTGAATACAGTGCATTCTTCCTCATGTCTTCTCCAACATTGAAGCTTGTCAAAAGCTTGTCTAAGTCTATCCCTGCCATGCAGTTGAAGCAATAAAAGATATTGCCTACAAAAATCCTTGTCTTGTGCATTCTTCCTGGACCATCATGGTCACAACATCAATTCATGGCCCCAACTCTATTAAAAATAAGCTGACCATAAAAACTTTAAATTAGTCAAGACATTTCAAGTCTGACTAATCCCTAGTCTTTAAACTTCACACTATGAAATCAGAATTGCCTGAACACTTAGATAGTTTATAATTTTTTTTGTAAAAACATATGCAGGGTGTTTAGACATTTACTTGTTTTTAGCACAGTAAGCTTCAGTGCTATATGCATGTTGCCTCTCACGGCCAATTTGCTAGATTTGAATATGAGAAAAAACAGGCTTATCAACTATTAGGACACAGAGAAATCACAGGGTTTTTTTCCAACTCCGTCAAAGAGGCATCTTGTTAATCTAGCAGTCAGTAATTTACATTGTAGCAGCAAAATGGGATAATAGCCATTGTAATGGTTACTTATGCAGCTTTCTGTTAAAGTTTGTGAAAGTTTATGGGACCTGATACATTTCCTTTCTTGCTACTCAGCAGATTTTTCTCACGCATTTGCTTCAGTGTTAAACATGTTTTTTTTCCAAATGATGTTTAGAAAAATGTTTGACGTTAAAATTAGTTTTCTCCTGCAATGCTTCCTTTTTATGATCCAGAGTTCTGTTAGATATCTGTTCTAGTGCCAAGTTCCTGGATGCTCCATCCCTCTCTATTATATTTTATGATATAGTCAGTGAACAAATTAATACAGATGAAACTTTGCTGATTTATAGAATCATAAATTCACAGAAAAGTAGGGTTAGAAGGGACCTCAGTAGCTTATCTAGTCTAACCCCCTGCTCAAATCAGGACTACCCTCAACTATATCATCCTACCCAAGGCTTTGTCTAGCTGGGTCTGAAAAGCCTCCACGGATGGAGATTCCAGAATTGCTCTGGGTAACTTGTCTAGTGCTTTACTACTTTTGTAGTGAGAAAGTTATACATCTTTAGAAGCTGGCAAATGGCTGCTCTCAATTCACTTTTGAAAAATCAGAAGGTATAATGTTATTTCATGGAACAAGCTTACATCATGTGATTTCTTTCACTATATTACTTATTTATATGGCTCACTTACTAATATTAAGACTAGTGATGAATTAGCCAGTTCAGATAAAAGAAGTGATTCAAATTGAAAATGAACCAAAACTCAAATGTTCAGGGTTGAGGATAATCTTATGTAGAGTTTAAGTTATAGTTATATGGCATGGTTTGGATAGGGATGATCCTGCCTCAGGCAGAGGGTTGGACTAGATGGCCTTTGGAGGTCCCTTCCAGCCCTACTTCTCTATGACTGTATGTGTATATGTGAGCACGTATATATAAAATCTCAGGCTATTTTACTTACATTTCTCGTCCATTTCCTGACATTTTAAATCCTCCAAAAGGACACTGAGCAGACAATGCACTATAACAGTTAACCCTGAAAAAAGAAAAGACGACCTTGAACATCATGGCATAACTTCTTACCTTATGAAAATCCATGTTATTTCTTTGATTTCCATAGAGATATGGTGATTTCTACCAGCTATGGATTTTTAGCAAAATATTTAAATAGTTAACCATGTATATAGTTCTCAGGTCCACAAAGCAATGTTATTTGCATTTACACTATTAGATACCATCTGTGTACTACCATGGATTTATAATATAGTTAGGGATCTTCAGAATAGTAGTCATTCTATCTTTGTAACTGATAAATATAATAAAAATCCCTTCTGTTACTGTTTTTGAAAGGCCCATATATTTATTGTTTCAATGACAGAGCTCAAAAAAAGTCTTTTTAGATTTTTTTTCTCAGACACTTTTTTCAGGTTTCTTCCCAGAAATAAAATAGTTTCCTTTCACTGTTTACACAGGATATACTGTGGGATTCTGCCTGATAGTTCCAATCCCATATGCTGTTTGTCACTGAGGATAATAAACCTCTCTAGATATGTTTGTTATTTATGATAAATGACTGTTTAATATAACAGAAATTTAAACTGGAAATTAGTATTAGCGGTTTGGACAGAATGGCCCTTTTCATTAGCTAATAGTTCTCTAGTATTTTGAATTGTTCTCCATTTCCATATGTTCTGAATCTCCTAAGGGCCCCCGTTTTCATCCAATGAAGGCATTTAACTATTCCCTGGATTCACCAGCAACAAGAGATTTCTACACAAGCATTTGTTTAATGGAAACAAATGGTGTATTTATTTCTTTATTTAACTTCCCTTTAAATGTAATTAGTTTCAGAACACTGGATACATAGTTATCTCTATAAGGTGTGAATAGTTGTAGTTATACAGTTTTAAATCTTTGTTTCAGTGGGAAACCAATTCTTAAGTCAAACTCCCCATCTTTTGTTTGAGTTATCAAAAACCATATAATGTACTGTAGAGCCAAACTGGGGAGGGATTAGCTGTGTGCTGTTTAAAATATAACACAAAATAATGCCATTTTGGGAGTTTTCAAATTTATTTAACTTAATATGCCATTTTACTGGTGCACCAGGGCCACTGTCAGTATGCCTGCTAATCATGGTTGGCTCATTGCTGGCAGTTAAGTTTCTCTCACCCTTTCCTTCCATCTCCCTGCAAGCCAGCAACTCCAGATCCTCTTCAAGATAGTAGCCTCCTTGGTACTTTCCCTTGGCACTCCTTGGCTTCCTCATTTTCCTATGTGTTTCAGCCTTTCTCCAAATTGTAACTTCATCTATCTCTTCTCTTGACCCAGCCCTAGGGTGCCATTCTACTTGGTTAACATATGAACAGTTTTTTAAACAACTAGGGTGCAGCTACATAATAGGCTTAACTTTACTATGTTTACTGTTAAGTAAGCATAGTAAACAGCATAGTTTACTGTTAAGTAAGCAGGCTTACTATACATGCACATGCTTACTGCACAGTCAACCTCCCTAATCCCAAGTAAATTTGCTACCTGCAAATGCAAGTAGCAAATTAATACAAGATTAGTCATAGTGCTGTAGTTCTTATGTAGATGCCTGACCTGACTGGGAGAAAAATTTGGGTCTCCCAGATAAGATAAGAGTCTCCCAGCCTCAGCCCCATGACTGTGGAGCTCAGGTTTGGAAATAAGGATCTCCCAGCACAGGCCCTGATGTCCCAGAGCAGTGCAAGGAGCGCCCTGCTGACTGGGGTAGGGGAGCATGTTCCCTGATAAGCTCTGCAAGGGCAGGTAACAGGCTGGGGAGCTTGTTTCCATTTCAGCTCTATGCTTATGGATCTGGGCGGGGAACAAACTACCCAGCTTCTTCCCACTGTGCAGGGTGGGAGCTAGGAACTCCCATGCCCCATTTGGGTGATCAAGACACAGGGCTTGGAAAGAGCTAGGTCTGAGCCCCCTCCCCTGATCTGTTGATGGGGCAGCTAGCAGTGAGCTTATTGCTAGCTGCTCCATCAGCAGTTCAGGGCAAGGGGCTGGGACCTGCCCCTCCTCTTTAGCTCTCTAAGTCCCCTTCCCCTGATTGGGAAGTCAGGGCAAAGAGCTCACTGCTACTGGGGCAGGGGGACATTGTCCTTGCCCCAGCAGGAGACAGCTCTCTCCTGACCTGGTACTCCCTGCCAGCCCCTAGGCTAGCACCTGGGGGGAGCCTGGAGCTCTCCCTAGTGGCAGCAGGGACCCATTGTATAGCTGCAGAGAACTGGGTGCAAATCTGCTCCCTAATCCTTTCATGTTTAGATACCAGCCCAAAAATACTTACTCTGGATTATTTTACACCATAGTAAATACATATGTAGCTGCACCTATGATTTGTTTAGGCAGTACATATAACTAGGAGCATCTACACATCAACACAGTGATGCACTACTTTGCCATACAGTAGCTCTGGAGACGTAACAATCACATGGGTTGGCAGCTACATCAATGTAGCGGTGTGCACCTCCATTTTATGACACTGCTATGGTGACATAGCAGTGAAATTTAATGGCACAGTATGGACAGTTACTGCTCCATGCTTTAGTGCTTCCAAAGTACTAAAGTTAAATTATGGTGCCAAAGCAACATCACCGTGTGGCAACATGTAGACTCACCTACTGAGTCTTATGAATTGGGATGATAGTGGGAGACCACAGTATTGGGAATGGAGAGAACTTGGCTGATTGCAGTTACATTTTTCTTTTCTCCTTTTAACCAGATCACCTGCATTTTCTGACTTTCAGGGTCAGAAGAAATGCTACATAATAGCATATTAGCTATTTTGGAACTTAAATCTTTTGTGCTCCATGTAAATGACAAAAATTCAGAAGAAAACAAGTGTGTATAAGAAGCTATGCAATGAAGGCACTTAGACTATCCCTCTGTTATTCCCAAAGACTACTTACAATGAAGAATAAATATATGTTTACATACCACACAGTTCCAGCTTGAAGAGCACTTGCAAAGGTCAATGCTTTATCAATGTCTTTGGTAAAAACTGCTGCTGCTAAACCATATGAAGTATTGTTTGCTCTCCTGATAACTTCATCTGCAGTTTTAAACTTCATGATTTGCTGAACTGGACCAAATATCTATTTAAAGGCACACAAAGAAGAGGAAGAATGTTTGAATAGGTGGAAAGTTTAGCATGATTTATTATTTAAAATTATTTATTTAAAAATCTGATTTCTGTTAGACTGACCTTCTAACTAGCCAACTCAGGAATAAAAGTTTCAAAGCCCTAAGACATGATGTTCAGTACTATATGATATTCAAATGTTCAGTAGATTTGTGTAATATGGAAATGACAAGCAATGACAGTAAACATTAAAAAAATTAAAGATCATTTAATTCCTAACACAAAAAACAGATCCTGTTGTAAATCTGGGCAGGCTTAAGCTGGAAAAGACCTTCATTTTTTCGTCTTATAAACATTTTATTAAGGTTTTATCTCCACAAGTTGCTTCATAACTAAACAAGCAAGCCAAAAAAATTTCTCCTCTCTTTCTGGGTGTTAACTAATATACAAGAAACCATTTCATTAGAATCAGCTCTTCTCTAAGGGCACATTAACTTAGTTCTGTGTTCTTAGCCAGCAAGTGCAGTGCTTCATTATGCAACTCTTCTGTAGCTGTGGATGGGAGATAATTGCCATATGGACTGTCTCGGTCCCATTGAAATTAACGACTGTTTTGCACCTGACTTTATTAGAAGTGTCATATAGTGATAATCTCACAACTAGGATTACATGAACTGTTTTACATAAAACAGAAAGCAAACTGACCATTCCCCACTGGGTTACACAACACAGAAGGTGAACTTACTCTTCCCCCAAAATCAAAACACAATTTAACTTGGGAGGTTCAAAACTGTTATTTAAACTGGAACCTTTCAAAATCACCTCTTCTTGTTCTGTTATCATCTCGATAATTTAATGTAGGTAACACACTATAAGAAGAAATTGTTGTGGTATTGCTGATCCAAGTGAAATGGGTAAATCTTGCAAGGAAGCAGATTTCTGAGAGATTTCCCACCTGACTCCCAGACCAGCAGAAAGGATCTCCCTGCAACTAGCAACGATTTGATATAAAGCTCTTATTAACCCTCTCTTCCTTTTCCTGACTTCTCATTACTTTTTTTTTTTTTTTTTTGCAGGCTCCAGTGCTCAATTTGAGTAAATCAAGTGAATGTAGCCTACTGGAATAGGCACTTTCAGCCACAGACATATCTTACACACCTAACTATATTTATCTGATATAACCTACATTTCCACCGATTTCAAAAGGACATAACATAGAAACAGAGTGGGCACCAGGGACTTGCCCTGGCCAAATTCTGAATCCTTCATTCCTGTTGTCAAGCAGTAGCTCACCATCGGAATAGTTCTCCTGACGTCAAGGGACTGCTGCAGCAATAGCGCTGCTAATCAAGAGGAACAAAGAATTCACAAGTTGCCCTTTACAGATTTGCTGTTTTTCTGTTACATAGTCAGCCCAGTCCAGAGTGATACAAATACCAATGCTAGCCACTGTATCTATTATCTCAGATCAGCTCTGCCTGGAGCTTTGGTTGGCCAGTGAGATTATTTCTTCTTACGTTAACGTTTCATTGTGTTGACTTAGTTAGCAAAGAAAGGGGTTTGAAAATTGACCAAACCCAGAGTGAAAGACGCATTGTGATCATTTTTATGTATACACTTGACCTTCTAAATGAATATTTTATACAGATGTTTAAACAGAAACACTCCAGTGAAAGTACAGACTGTCGTGAATTTATTTACCTCTTCTTTGGCAATGCGCATATCATCTGTAACATTAGAGAAAACTGTGGGTTGGATGAAGTAACCTTTGTTGCCCCATGGACCTCCTCCACATTCCAGTTTGGCGCCTTCTTTTTTCCCACTCTCAATTAGTTCAAGGATTTTATGAAACTGGTCCTTATCAACCTAAATGAAAAGATGTTGCAAGGAGCAGGGGGGAGGGGGGGGAGAAAGGAGCATGAACTGATAACAAAGTTCTTACTTTCTTAAATCTCACATAGTGAAGTGAAACAGCTGGAGAAACTAGAAACTTTGTTGTCTTTAATGGCTCAAAATTTTATAGGCCTTTCTCATCTAGACCAGTAATTAGAGATTTCAGCATAATAACATGGGCTAGATGTTCTAATGGATTTGGTAGTCTGGTTGTACTCAAAGAGCAATGACAATTCTCCTCTATAAAATACATCCATTTTTAGATTTTGCCCAGTATTCTGTCAGTTACTATTTGTCCATTGAAATGCAGATCACTGGGCCTAATCCTTCAGCTCTAACAGAGAGCCCAGCCAGTGGAACTCTTTAGGCATTTAGTAGGACTGTTGGTAAGTCACATTTTAATAAAGCTATTAAAGAAAATAAAAACCTACACACAGCATAACTGAAATTCAGTGCTACTTTCATTTTGTTCTGTGACTGACAGTTGCTAGAACACAAAATAACTACTGAAACTTGGAAAACATAGATGGCAGTTCGTTTATAGTGTTACACCAACATTAAAAACAACTACAAGCATGTATCATTCTGGCAAGGTCTTCATAGTAGGAAGTGGATTTTAGACTGCAGTTTATAGTGGGGAGCAACTGAGGAAAAGAGTTAGATTAAGAACCTTTCTCCCTCCTCTGCTCCTAATAAGCAACTAATTTGATAATGGAAACCAGACCTGAATCTGTTCATCTTTTGCTAGCAAGTTAGTTAAACATGCAACTCCATCCCTCCCCTTAAATAACTTTTGTACAGTTATTTAGTTCAAGACTTAAAATCAACAACAAAGACTTGTTTCTCAGAGTTTATCAGTACTGTACAAGGCAGTAGCATGCTGAAACATGCTCTACCACTACATATGCCGGTGCTGGAACTGCAAGCAGGACAGTTATACTGAAGTGGCACTGTGCCTGGGCTAATCTGTCCTGCTGAGAAGCAGAGATTAGTAGTCTAAGGACAGCACCGCACCAACAGATCTTTACTGCTTCTAGTTTCTGAGTTATTATGCACAAAGATACCTTGGGATATCTGTATGTGGTGCTGCCTTGCACTGTCTAGGCATAGTAATCCTTCCTTTGTGGTCCATTTTGCCAATGGTTTATCATTTGTACATGTTGTTAAGGTTCAATTCCTGCAAGAACTCAATATTTTTTGAGTCTGTGAGCTTCTGTAATGCTGGACCATGCTACGCTCAGGGTGAAATCCTGGCCTCACTGAAGTAAATGTCAAAACTCATATCGACTCCAATGAAGCAAACATTTTTTTGCTCATCAGATATAATCCTTCTGAAACAGTTGGGCTCATTATTATATTGTTCTGCAAGGTATATTTCTCTCTTCTTGCCCAAGATCATACTTCATGTACTTGAGTGAGGTGACGTGGCAGCTAACACCCTGCTTGAGGATTTGACTTAAAGCTAAATCTTACTTCACTTCTCACATGATGTGTCCAGTTCTTACATTGTTACCTGATAAAAACAAACTATGTTTATGATTATCAGGGCTAAGGTTTAAAACCCTGTTGATGGAGTTTGCAAGGAAGGATTAGATAGCACAACATAAAAGAGCATTTTATCTTGGGAGCAGTTTTTCTTCTTTGTAAATCTGTTGGTCCTATATTATAATTCAGGGTGGAGGTAGTACACATTAGCCCTTTGCACAGAGTAGAGAAGGAAGCATGAGAGCTGACTTAGTAAACATAAGGATAAAGCAGGAGACCAAATGCATCATCTTAATGAGTGCTAATATAATCACACATACATAAAATAAAACAGTATTTTTAAAAGACTGTGGAAGACCCTGGGTGCTTTCAACCTTTTAGTAAAGGATTCAACCTATCCAGTAACTCTATAAAAGTTATGATAAAATCTTGAAATTACTTATAAGGATTAAAGTCTTAGATTATCCTTCTTGCTACTCATTATGCTTTTAAGCACTTACCCTTTTGTACGCAATAGATAAATACAATGATTGCTACCCTGATGGCCAAAATAGCCCCAAGATGTATGACAGAATGAAGAATGAAATATATTGAATTGAAATGGCTGGACGTCACTGTCAATTGGGTCACTTTTTCTTATGTTCTCCTTGATAACTACAGTTATACAATCGATTGTATGTTTGTCTCGTGCTAGGTGTTTGTGCTGTGCTTAGCAAAACAGGCTCCAATTTAATAACATTTTCTGTAGGCCTCACAGGAACATTGATTAATATATACTCTGCTCACACAAAAGCTTTGATAAAGCATTGGCCAAAGTAGACCTGATCAGTGACTTTGACTGATGCATGGACTGCTTCCATAAGCAAACCTTGGCATGTGGGCCAGGTGTGCACTCCTGCCAGGAGACAGGAAGGGGAGATGGCTGTATACAGTGTAGAATAGTCCGGTACCAGGATGATAAGGCTGGAATGGGAACACCCAGATCAGGATGTGGAACAAGCCAAAGCTTAAGATATTCCAAATACTGGTGGAATGTGATACATAATTTGTTTTGACCACTGTATAAGGGGAAAATTAGAAATTGTGGGAACTTTGTATTGGCCTAGGGGAGCCTACATGGTTTTGTACTTTGTCATGGACATACATGTGTTAATTAATACCTTGTATCATATCACAAGCATGTTGGGGCCTTGCAGATAATTAGCCTGGCTGAACCTTTGTCACTGAAATGAGTCTGCAGTCCATTCTTAGGGGCTAGGGAAAGACATTACACATAAACCAGTTTAAGTGATCAGAAACTGGTTTAAACCTGTAACAGAACAGATGTTTAGTGCATATAAACCAGTTTGAAAATGGCTGAAACTGGTTTGAGATAAACCTGGTTGAATGCAGTATCAGATTTAACTGATTTGGCTCCAGCTGACTTATGCGATGTCTGTTCCAGACCCCTTGCTGGTTTAAGATAAATCAGAGTCACCCAGCATCCTGGCATGCTCTCTGTACTGGGCAGGGCTCCCTGATCCACCGAATGGCTGGCCCTTCCCCTCTGCTCCCTGGCTGGAGCTCAGCACAGATTTGTAGGCACAGCAGGGTCTGTAGGCACAGCAGGTCCCCACCTCACCATTCGCTGCTTAAGCAGAGATCCGTTCCTCCTCTCTGCCATAGCAGGGACTGTAGCCAGCATGTGGTATGCTAGCTAATGCTGAGAGATGTCTGCGTACGTGACTCTCCAGTTTCATTCAGGTAGGCAGACAGAACAGTTACTGCTTAGGGCTTTCAGATCTAATCAACAGGTCATCCAGTAAGCTGTTTAGAAGTTTGAAGTAATGTTGAGAGAGGCTATTGTTTTGTTATTTGGGTGACAAAGACAATTATCAGCCCCCCAGCAGACTTCCTTACCTGTCAGTTTGCTGCATACAGTATGACGAAGCAGGGGGGAGATGCATGCATTGCACACTCCGCTTGACTCAGTGTACTAGCCCGGGGCTAGCAATACTCCCACCCCTTGAGGAGTCGGCAGGGAAATGCCTGTGACTGTGCAGGCAGACCTTCCTAATGAGAGAGTCCTGCTGGGACCTATGGTAGTTGCAATTCTTAGGAATAGGAGGTTTTTCACTGGGCATGGTCGTCTGATGGGGCTCCGACCATCAGGGAACACCCTACTACCTGCGGAAATTAAAGCTTGATAGCAAACAGTCAGTAAAGTCAGCATGCATTTTTGAGGTCTAATTTTAAAAGCTGGAGCTTTGTATTGTGTAATAGCTACTTTGCATGAATAGTTGGTGCCAAGGTAAATTCCTGTAATGTGCAGAGGGGGCCAAAGGTTTGTGTGTATAGAATCTCAGATTTCAGTTTTGCCCATGCTTAGTCTTGAGAAGGAACATTTCTCCTTAGTTGATTAAATATATCTATTTATAAATAACTTTAATTTATAAAGGTTTTTATACACACACACACACACACACACACACACACACACACCTCTGCCTTTCCTACATATTCAGATAAGGTTATTTGGGTAAATGTGATATCTTTTATTAGACCAACTAAGCAGTTGGAAAAATTGTTCTTTGCAGTATTAGAGCTTGGCTGGAGATAAATTGTTCAGTCACCCTCTAATTGGCTTTTGGTGTTTCCCAAACATGCACAGCTGGGCCCAGATTTGCAAAATAGGTCTCCTCACATACCAAAATGCTGAAATAAATGGTCAAGGATGATCAGCAGTTTTGAAAAGTAGAGCAGTTATTCAAGGATCTAGTATGGATAAATTAGATTCTTAAATCCATACCATCTAGAAAACCTTGGCTGTGGAACTTCAATAATGAAACACCCCCAAACCTACTTACCTATATTGGGCACTGAGAGATGTGAAACCCCCCCCAGAATGGCACCATCAGAAGAGGAAATGTATTAGTTTGACTCAGCTCCTCAGCATCTGTATAGGCCAGGTATGTCAGTAGGGCTTTTTGGTGCTTTTATCTAATAGCTGATTCAATCAGCTATTGAAAGTGGAGGTGGGAGTAGCAGAAACCACAAAGAAAGAACAAAGCAGTAGAATTTATGTGAGAAGGCAAACAAGAGGTAGTTGTTGGAGGGGAAGGAACAGAAGGTAAAAATGTGTAGCTAAGTGGCTTTCCCAACCAAAGGGCAATGCCACCCTTTGAGTAGCAATGTTACACTCTTATTTGTCATGCACTTATGAGTAAATATATCTATCTTTATATGACAGTGTTCCAATCATAGGTTTTTACTGGGTTGAGAAATGTTTCCAAGTCACAAACTGCTGCCCCATTTGAACTAAGATGCCAAGGAACTTAAAGGGGAAAGAAAGAGGTTTGAAACAATTACCTAAGCAATACATTCAAAGGAGCAGCCATTGCATATTTAGTGCTCATAGCAGAACCTCAGCCCATTCCTTCTTCAATTCAATTTTGAAGAACAATGAAAATAAAGAAATAATGCAGCTATTCTGGGGATACAAGTCTCATTAGCCCATGAGACTGTTAAGAAGTGCTAGCATGCTACGTGGGAAAGATGCATTGTTAAGAGGAAATGATGAGAAAGGGCAGGAATGCTCTCTTATTTTTCTGTTAAACCACTTCAGAAATGTTCCTTCGAGAAGTTTGCTCATTCATTTAAGTTGCCTAAGTTTTTTTTTCCCCTGTTCCATTTAATCTGTGAGTGTTTAATTTTAGACTCAGCAAAGCAATAATTTGAGAATGGCTTCTTGTTAGCTCAGGATTGTCTACACACTAGATTAATGAATATACACAGCTTGATTTTCTGTTGTGAAAACCCACTTATTAACATGGGTGATGACATACCTTAGCATATTACGCTATCAGTCCTATTATTTATAGGTGGTTTTGGATATATTTTTACATTTTTCAAGAAGTCTTTGATTATTCAAAGTGTATACAGCTGCCAGTGAAATGAACGTGTTATCACCATTGTATCTGGGGGAGTTTTCTTTAGTCAGGCTGTGCCTTTGAGTCTGATATGATCCCTTTGTCCTGTAAGGCTTGGGCATAGAGTGAGTAATCAAAATAAAAGGTGATTTATAGTATATAGCATTTGAATAAGACTTCAGCCAAGAATGCATTTAACATCTTTGTAATGGAACCTATACATATAGTGATAATTTTTTTTTAATGTTGTGTTTTTAGATTGATTGAATTGGACAGTCACTAGGATAGGATGTGAGAGTAGAAGCATAAGATTCTGCAGACCAAAAAAGGGGCCTGCCAAAAAGCTGTGATAAGAGTTTAAAATTGGCAGTTTTGCAGGTTGGGAGCAGAAGTGATACAAAATGAGAGCTGGGGAGGAATGGGGAAAAATCATTATCTTCGACTTTCCCACAGCTGCTCACTGATAACACAGTGGTAGTACTTGAATATACTGTTATGACTATGAGAGGTCTCGTATTGATATACATGGAGGTAATAAACACTTGCACTTGCTCACTAGCCTTCACTGAAAATTTCTGAAAGCATTTTAAGTGGATCAGTATCATACTATTATTCCTATTTTACTGTAAAGGGAACTGAAACAGAGGGATTTAGTGAATTGCCCAACATCCTGCAATGGATCACACACAATAAAGAAAAAAAAACCCAGATAACCTTTTCCTCCAGTTTAACCATTCCCCAGAATAACAGCAGGGACTGGTGCCCTGGTCCTCCATCGCTCACTATGCCACTGATAACCTCTATACAACTATTGGAAAAATACCAAAATAACCACTCTGTAGTGGTTAGCATAGGTGTGCTAATTAAAGTGATAGGACTATAACTTACCTGTGGACCTTGATGTATACCAGGCAACAGAGGATTCCCAAGGACATTTTTCTTAGCTCGCTCAACGCTTCTGCGAACAAACTCCTCATAAATAGGCTCTTCCACAAAAATCCTAGATCCTGCTATACAACATTGACCCTGATGGTAGAACAGACCAATATGCGCAAACTCTACAGCACTGTCCACTGCAAAGAAACACATATAGTCAAGTCTTAATTTCTTTGCCATTTATGCATTGCATTTAAATGTTCATAGCATAAAATTATGGAGAATCCTCTTGGCTATGATTTCTCACCATTTAAGTTTCATTTTTTCTGGTTTTTAAAGGCATTGACATCCATCTGCTTTCATATAGCTGATGTTACTATATAAAAACTCTAACACAAATAGACAAGTGCACATTTGACTATACTGCACTTATCTAAATTCAAAATGACTTTGAATTTAAGGTAACCCTCTGCTAATTAGTTTCTATATATTGAAAATTTATAAATTTGTTATAATTTTTCAGGTATAGTACCCAATTATGGAAGCATAGGTGACTGGTAGAGGGGACACAGGGAGGGCACGTGACATCTGTGGGTCCTCGCCAGTTCTGTCCCTGCTGCTGATGCTGCCAGCAGCATCTGCAGGTGCCCCCCCAAGACTCAGGAGGCACCAGTCACCAATGTAAGGAAGGGTCATCTTAAATTTGTCCCCACTACTTGCTACCACAGTAAAAAGTAGCAGCAGGGAGTCAAGCAGTTGTGGGAGCAGGTGACCTCCCTAGCTCTCTGCCCCTATCTGCTTCTTCCCCCTGAAGCCTACACACCCTCACCACATTGTCTGCTCTACCAACTGCCTATTGCCTTACCTCCATAACCTCTGTCCGATGCAGCCTCTGCTTCCCACAGTCTCTGCCCTCCTGCAGCCTCTGCCCATTGCCTGCTATCCACAACCTGTACCCACTTCCCCAGTCCAACTCCCCACATCCTCTCTCCCTATCCCCCCCATGCTTCCTACCAATTCTGCCCTCTTTTCCCTCTCCCCTACCAATAGACATAACTCCAGCTTCATTCCATGCAGGGGCACAGAGCATATGTAAGTACAGCCCCTGCCTGACCACACAGCCAGATCCCAGGGCCAGAACTACCACTGCTGATTGGCCAGGCAAGGAACAGAGAAGGAGCTAGAGCCAGAGTCATTAGAACTTTTATTCAGGTACCTATATATGGACATATGAATTTAGTTATCCAATCTAGAAAACCTTGGCGATGAAACCTGAACAATGAAAAAAAGAAAACAATTGTGGGGGTAGGGAGGGAGAACGGGATAAAGGCTGCAGGGAGCAGGCAGAGGTGTGGACAGATGCCTGCTTTTGGCTTTGACTCTAGTCCCAACCCAAGTTTGGAGCAAGAGTAAGAACTGCAGCAACTGCCTTCTCTCCTTTGTTTTGTGCTGAAAGGGTGGGAGAGGAAACCTTGTCTTGGAGTTTTCATTAAAATTTTTACATGATGTAGTGTCAATGGTGACTAAATGACCACTTAAAATTAACTGTTGGGTATCTTTGGGTGTTTATACAAGTTACATTTTTTGCATGATTAGGCTCCTGGAAGCACTCTACAGCCATGATGTGACACACGTGCATGGCTGCAGAGCACTTCTGAAATGGCGGATCATGCAAAAAATTAAATTTCATTAAATCAGGTATTAGATTAAGGTGTTCTAAAAAAAAGCATCCTAGAGAACTTGTGTTCCCTTGAGGATTAATTTTTCACATGGGGGCAGGGCTGTCATCGGGGAGAAGGGAGCATCATAGAGCTGCTGGCTGGCTTTGTCCAGTCTGAACTGGAAGGGGGTGGGTGGAATGGAGCCCCCCTCATCTTATGGGCACAGCCTGGCTCCCCACAATGGGTATCTGGGATAGTTGGTGTGGGGGGCATGAGGTGAGGAAGTTCTATTCCACCTTCCCCTTCAGCTCAGGTCAGGCAAAGCCCAGATGGCAGCTCTGTGCTTGCCTGTTCTCCTCTTGCCCTGCTAACAGCCTCGGAGATGGGGGAGAGGTCTGAGGCAGGTGCAGCTGGTGAACTCAGACTGGTGGGGCAGTGGAGCATCCCACAGGAATGGGGGGAGGAGTTTTGCAGTTGGTCAGAAGCAGGGTGGTTTACAGCCACCCCACTACTGGCCAGAGTGCCCAGCCAGCTGAAGCTCTCCCTCCCCCCTTGGGACACTCTACCACCCCACCAGTCTGAGTTCATCAGCTGTACCTGGGTTGGGGAAAGAGGTGGTTCAACAGCCTCCTTACAGGCTGCTGGAATGTCCTTGCCTGTTGGCTAGGGCCAATGCAGACAGACTTGTTCCCTCCCACCCACTGACCCAGCAGGTGAACATCTGTTGGGTCATGGTTGGAGAGGGGACTCTAACTCTTGGCACTTTATGTAAAGCACCATAAGTTAGAGGGGGCCCTGAATGTCTTTATGATATAGTTAAAAAGATTCTTGCCTGACTACATTGGAAAAGAATCACCAACATGTCTTAGCTGGAGGCCAAGCATTGTGTATATAGGAAAAAATGGAAAAAACACAAACAAAAAAACCCCCACATCCCATCTGAGCAGATGGTCTAACCTCCACGACTTGTAAAAGAAGAAAGTTAATATAACAAAAGGATAAATGGCATTACAGTCTGCATCTGCAAATATAATATTAGGACTTTTCCCGCCAAGTTCCAACGTGACTCTCTTTAGATTACTCCTCCCAGCAGCTTCTTTGATCAGTTTGCCAACCTAAAATATAACACAAATGACAATGTTATTTACAATGCTCAAATTCACACCTCTGGAGTGGTAGCAAGATGCCTTCACTGATCTTCCACTAAAACCCAGTGAAAAGACTTTGACATAAGCTTTATTTTACACATGTGAGTAGTCCCATTGACTGCATTAAGATTATTCAGGTACATAAATGGCAAGTGCACATGAGATGCTACATTGCTGTAAGAATGAGCTACAGAGATGTAGCTGTGATTGCTGTGTCCATGTAGTGTTGTTGGGCTTTAACTGTGATGCTGCTGTGTTGCTCTGCAACTGTGTTGCTCTTCTGCCCAGTAGGGTTGGAAACTACCCGTGCATTGCCGGGACGGCGCAGTACCAAGTGTAGACTTGTGCAGTACTGCATGTATAGGCACACCCAAAGTTAAGCAAATGCCAACAAATCATCTGGGTAATCATTAGGAATGTGGTAGTGGTTATTAAATTAAATAGAGCACAGCTTGTTGAATTTTCAAGATTACAAAAATAAAACCATTAAGCAAAGCAAAACCAAACATTTTTTTTTAATGCTTGAAACAGTGCTGCTAACTTAGAAGCCACTGCATCTCATTGGCTTCCTTTGTTTAAGGGGGCCTTCCTATAATACAAACACTGTTCAGATATGTTGGGATTTTATAATAACCAACAAATCATTAAACAGACTTTTGTTTGACAAAACAGGCTAGAAAAAGTTAAAATAATTATGTAAAAACAAGCTACACACTAAACCATTACTCAGAATCAGAGGGTTCAGAGAATTCCAGTTTATAATTACTTGCATTCATTATAATACCTCTGTGGAGCCTGTGAAAGCCACTTTATCTATGTCCATGTGGTGAGAAATTGCTGATCCCGCAGTAGGTCCATAACCTGGCACAATATTTACTACTCCAGGTGGAAATCCTGCCTGAATAGGGGGAAAAAACAAAAAAATCAAAAAAACCCACATCTTCTGAAGAAACAATTAAGACTAGAAAATTATTTCCCTTTCTCTTTACACAGAGGGTGCATGTACATGTGCAGATAATCTTAGGAACCAGTTTACTGTACAGTAAGTTACTTTAGAATAAACTCTCCTGGGCATGAATGTACCTGTATAGGGACTCAGTAGCAGATTTGCTACTCATGGCAGCAATCTGCTCCCACCCCTGCCAGCCCTGCATTGACCACAGCAACAACCAGGGAGAGCTTTAGGCTTCCCCTTGTTCTAGCTCAGGGGCTGGCAGAAAGCACAGGGTCAGGAAACAGCTGTCTCCTGGTTGGGGCTGGGACATTGCTCCCCACCCCCAGGAGCTTCCTGCAACCAGGGCAGGTGCCACCACCCGTTCCCAGGTGGAGACAATGTCCCGCTGCCCAGGCAGCAGGGAGTTCCTAGCACCTGCTCTGTGATCATGGGGCTGGCACAGGGAGAAGCTTGTCTCCCAGCCCAAGCTCTACAGTCATAGGGCCCAGGCTGAGAGGTCCTTACCTCCCAGCACCAGCTATGTGGTTTTGGAGCCAGCATTGGGACAGAATAATCTCCCAGAGACCTGGCCCTGTGACTGTGGAGCTGGCACTAGTCAGGCATTTACATGTATGCTACTGCACAGTAAGAAATTGAGAGTAAATTTACTACTTGTATTACTCATGAGTAGAGCTAATTGCTGCACAGTTAGTGTCTGTTAGCGATGTTTACTGGGTAGTAATTAGCTGTAATCTTGAGTAAAACATCTTGTGTAGACGCACCCATATTTTCCTCTTATATAGGCCACCAGAAACCTTTCCCCAACCAGCCAAAGTCTTTCCCACCCCTAGTCAAAGAGGTTCCCTATTTCTACTTGGTATTTCTTTCTTTTTTGTTTTGTGTCTTTTTTATTACAGACACTCTTTTAGGGAGTTGGAGTTAGGCAACTCTGCTGTAATGTTTCAGTGTCATTGTCAATTGATGATACATGTCATGGCGGCATCCCTCAGGAGGGCTGTGATCTCCTGAAGGCCCTTCGTCCGTGCCAAGTCCGGCCCAAGGCACCCCCTAGTCTTGCCCGCCATGACTTTGATGATAAAGAGGTATATGTTGGGAGGCTACCTTTATACCGCCTTGGGCGCAGCGTACCTTTGTCCCTGTGATCTCCTGGACCCACCGGGATGTTCCCCCCCATATGCTGGGTACACTCCAGGCACTCTGGCCTTAGGGCCAAATGTGGCTCCT